>CAMRHE010000623.1:600000-771231 GCA_947044405.1 Leptodactylus fallax
AAGTGTTTTTCTTGGAATGCTGTGTTTTTTGGATGCCATGCATAACGCCTTTTTGTATGACCAAACAACTCAATCTTTGTTTCATCAGTCCACAGGACCTTCTTCCAAAATGAAGCTGGCTTGTCCAAATGTGCTTTTGCATACCTCAGGCGACTCTGTTTGTGGCGTGCTTTCAGAAACGGCTTCTTTCGCATCACTCTCCCATACAGCTTCTCCTTGTGCAAAGTGTGCTGTATTGTTGACCGATGCACAGTGACACCATCTGCAGCAAGATGATACTGCAGCTCCTTGGAGGTGGTCTGTGGATTGTCCTTGACTGTTCTCACCATTCTTCTTCTCTGCCTTTCTGATATTTTTCTTGGCCTGCCAC
This sequence comes from Leptodactylus fallax, assembly GCA_947044405.1. NCBI lineage: Eukaryota > Metazoa > Chordata > Amphibia > Anura > Leptodactylidae > Leptodactylus > Leptodactylus fallax. The sequence continues at coordinate 600,371 of CAMRHE010000623.1, forward strand.
TTCTGGGCTTAACAAGAACTGTCCCTGTGGTCTTCCATTTCCTTACTATGTTCCTCACAGTGGAAACTGACAGGTTAAATCTCTGAGACAACTTTTTGTATCCTTCCCCTGAACAACTATGTTGAACAATCTTTGTTTTCAGATCATTTGAGAGTTGTTTTGAGGAGCCCATGATGCCACTCTTCAGAGGAGATTCAAATAGGAGAACAACTTGCAATTGGCCACCTTAAATACCTTTTCTCATGATTGGATACACCTGGCTATGAAGTTCAAAGCTCAGTGAGGTTACAAAACCAATTTTGTGCTTCAGTAAGTCAGTAAAAGTAGTTAGGAGTATTCAAATCAATAAAATGATAAGGGTACCCAAATTTTTGCACCGGTCAAATTTTGGTTTAATGCATATTGCACATTTTCTGTTAGTACAATAAACCTCATTTCAATCCTGAAATATTACTGTGTCCATCAGTTATTAGATATATCAAATTGAAATGGCTGTTGCAAACACCCAAATATTTAGAACTAAAAATGATTAAGATTAATAGGGGTGCCCAAACTTTTTCATATGACTGTACCCCTTGATACATTCCTTGAGGGGTGTAGTTTCTAAAATGGGGTTACTTTTGAAGGGTTTCCATTGTATTGGTATTTTAGGAGCTCTGCAAATGCGATATGGCACTCAAAAACTATTCCAGCCACATCTGCCCTCCTAAAGCCAAATAGCGCTCTTTCCATTCTGAGCCCCACCATGTACCCATACAGCAGATTACAACCACATATGGGGCATTTCTGTGTTCAGAAGAAATTGTGTAACAAACTGTGGGGAGCTTTTTCTTCTTTAACCACTTGCAAAAATTAAAAATATGTCGCTAAATGGACGGTTTATTGGAAAAAAGTAATTTTTCATTTTTATGTCCCAATGTTAATAAAATCTGTGAAACAGCTGTGAGGTCAAAATGCTCACCATACCCCTAGATAAATTCTATGAGGGGTATGGTTTCCAAAATGGGGTTACTTTTAGGGGGTTTCCACTGTATTGGTACTTTGGGGGCTCTGCAAATGCAACATGGCACCTGAAAACTATTCCAGCAAAATCTGCCCTACAAAAGCAAAATAGCGCTCTTTCCGTTCTGAGCCCCACCATGTACCCATTCAGCAGTTTATGACCACATATGGAGTATTGCTGCGTTCAGGAGAAATTGTTTAACAATCTATGGGGTCCTTTTTCTCCTTTAACCCCTTGTGAAAATGAAAACTTTGGGGATAAAGTGACGTTTTGGTAATTTTTCATTTATACATCCCAATGTTAGTAAAATCTGTGAAACAGCTGTGGGGTCAAAATGCTCACTATACCCCTCGATGAATTCTGTGAGGGGTATAGTTTCCATAATGGGGTCAGTTTTAGGGGGTTTCCATTGTTTTGGTACTCTAGGTGCTTTGCAAATGAGACATTGCACCTGAAAACTATTCCAGCAAAATCTGCTTTTCAAACGTCCAGTGTTGCTCCTTCCCCTCTCTTGACTCAGGGAGGAGGAATATGTCATCACTCTGGCTGACTTACCACAGCCCTTTACACCTCATGTCCTAACCCCCCATTTTTCCCCCCAATAAGGACTCGGACCACCTCTTGGATTTAAATTGGCCTGTTCAGGCCGATTTATTAAAACATATATATAAATACTTTAAACATATAAATAACATATAAATAACACTGCCATAAAACGGGCGGTGTATAAATACAAACCAATACTTAACCGTTACAACTGTATACAAAAGTCACACCATTTACAAGTACATTATAACAGAACCTACCCCACCACGGGGGTAGGCACCACCACTAATCTGCCCAGGCGCAAAACCCCCACCTCGGGCAGACCTTTTAACCAACTGTACGACCATAAGCCTGACCCCCAAAGGGACCTAAGCCCAACTAGGGGACTTCCCAGGCTTACACCTTCCCCACCAGGATCCCCATACCACTGATGAGGTCCTACAACAGTGCCTGATAGGCCTCTAACCCCACCAACCCCCAGCCACAGACTCCCAGGCATGACCCCTTATGCCCGCGAGTCCCGCCACACAGACAAAGCTCGCTCTACACCATCCCTCAAACCCAGCATCCACATATCTGTCCCTATCGCGTTCAAATGCACCCCGTCCTGGCGCATATGATCCAGAGAAGGAACTTCTAACTCCCGATGGCGGACTGCTATCCCACCATTTCGCACCACAAAACGAGCCACTGCCCTATTTACTTTTATACGGGTCTTGTCCAAACGGGCCACCGACCTCGCATGGCGCCACACCAAACGCGCAACCATGTCAGACCACACTATAATCAATCCAGGGAACTCAGACAGCAACCGCAACACGTCAAATTGAATATCCCTGATGAGTTCCCCTAAATCATTGCCCCCAACATGCAGAACAACGACATGTGGGGGGCGATCGACTCGACTATAAAAGTGAAACTCGGGCAAAACCCGACTCCAAATCATACCGCGCACCCCGATCCACTGTACCACGGCATCCTCCCGCCGCAGACCCAGCTGTCGCCCATCCGGCCGGACGTCCGCACGACGTGCACCCCAAAAAACGTACGAATGACCCAATATCCGGATCAAACAGGGACCTAAAATAAAACAACAACAAAGAAAACTAAGTATCAAACAGCAACACCGAAGATAGGACAGGAGGAACCTTCCCAATACCACTGACCCAGCACCGCGCTCCTCCCCACCCTACAGGGACGCCACCCACTCACCGCAATAGGGACGGGCGCACGTAAAGGTGGAACCGGTCAGATTCCCACCTCCCAATACGGCGCACAACATCGTCCCCCAGACCCCAGCGAGCGGCCTCTGTTGCCGCACCAATACGGAAAGAGTGGGAGCCATAATCGCCAGGGGCTCCCCCACCAAACCCAAAGCCTTCTTAAATACAGCTATAAACTGAAACCTAGACAGGGCCCCCCCACTCTCATGGCAAAGGAAGGACCCCAAGAGCGAACCCCGCACCTGCCGAAAATTGGACACCCCTGCCACCGGACAACGGGGATCCCCCCCAACCGCATAAAGCGCGACCAACCTACCGCGACCCACCTGATCCGTCTTAGAGCGACGCAAATGGCACTCCACCCGATCTTCAAAGAAAGCTACCTCATTCCACTGCAAACCCCCCTGAGCTGCCACCGACTCGCTAACCAACTCCCCCACACGAAAAGCCCCAAAAAAGGCCAGCAAAAAAGCCGCCCGGAACAACAACACTTCATATTCCGAAAAACACAAACTCTGCAGACACCCCAATAAATGCCCTAACAATTCGAAGGAAACCGGGCGGCGAAGATCGTGCCTCCCGGCCCCCCCGCCGAAACCCCCCTCATAGCTTGGCGCACCACAAAGTCTTTTGTAACATCCCGCAGACCCTGTAACTGAAAAAGAAATGCCAGACCCGCCAAGCCCTGGGAAACCACCGCAACCTAGCGCCCTTCCGCAAATGCTACCCCTATCCAGGACAAAACCAACCCCACCCGGTCTTCGTCCGAACGCACCCCCCCCGCTCGACAGGCAGTCCCGTTCCCAATCACACCAAACCTGCTGGTAACTTTTCCAAGTTACGGCAGACACAGAACGCTGGATGAGCTCCGCCGCAGAACCGACACCAGGGACCACAAGTGGGCCGGACAGTCCTCGCCCACCACCGCTGCCTCTGGAGCCAACTCCCGGAACCTGCCAAACTGACACCGAGACAAGGAATCAGCCACAGAATTAAGCACCCCAGGCACATGGCGCGCCGAGACGTGCAAATTCATTTCTAAGCAGCGCAACACCAGATGCCTAAGCAGCGACACCACCGGAGGGGACTTTGCAGACTGGGAATTGATAACGAACACCACAGCGCTGTTATCACAGTGAAAACAAACCTTCCGGTCCCTAAATTCGCCCCCCCCATAACTCCACTGCGACTATAATCGGGAACAATTCCAATAACGCTAAGTTCGCCACCAATCCCGCCTCCACCCACTCAATGGGCCAAACCCCTGCGCACCAACGCCCTTGGTAATAAGCCCCAAACCCTATTGACCCCGCCGCGTCGGTATGCAAATTAAATTCCTCACTAGAAATAACGGAGGCAAGCCACAAAGAACGCCCGTTAAACCGCCCCAAAAAATCATCCCACATTAACAAGTCCGCCCTCACTTCAGCAGTAAGCCGCACGAAGTGATGAGGCGACCGTACCCCAGCCGTCAGTGCCGCCAACCGACGGCAAAAAAACTCGCCCCATCGGCATAATGCGACAGCCGAACCTTCCGTACCCCTTGGAACCTACGAACAGTCAGCCACAGGTCCTCCAGTTTATCCCCTGGCAACCTGGATTCCATGAGCACTGAATCCAGTTCAATGCCCAAAAACTTCATTACTGACGCCGGACCCTCTGTCTTGTCGGGGGCCAAAGGGACCCCGAACAACCCCGCCACCCGTTCGACCGTACGCAGTAACACCAAGCAGTCCGAAGCATCCCCAGGCCCGACACAGAGGAAATCATCGAGATAATGAATGATCGACGCCAAACCCGACAAGTCCCTGACCACCCACTCCAGGAAGGAACTAAAAGCCTCGAAGTAAGCACACGAGATGGAACATCCCATAGGCAAACAACAGTCTACGTAAAACTGGTCCTCCCACATGCAACCTAACAGATGAAAGCTCTCAGGGTGAACAGGTAAAAGCCGGAACGCCGCCTCTATATCCGTCTTAGCCATAAGCGCCCCAGGACCCGCCCGACGCACTAACGCCACCGCTTTGTCAAATGAAGCATAGGAGACAGATGACAATGAAGGATCAATCCCATCGTTAACCAACCCCCCAGCCGGGAAGGAAAGGTGATGAATAAGGCGAAACTGCGAGGGCTCACGCTTGGGCACCACACCCAACGGTGAAACTCGTAAATGGGGCCAGGGCGGGGCCGAAAAGGGGCCCGCCATGCGCCCTAAACGCACCTCCTTCATCAACTTTGCCCTCACAACCTCAGGGTGCTCCCTAGCTGATTTAAGGTTCCCAGGGCGAAAAACAGGGGCCGCCGCATCAAAAGGGATACGGAAACCCTCCCCCAAAACCCTCCGCTAGCAACCGTGCAGCCACCCGATCGGGGTACCTACTTAGAAAAGGAAGCATTACTGCGACCTTCACCGGCGTCTTCCCTTTTTTCCACAACATCACCCCCTTTCCCTTTTCCTCGTTTAAAGCACTTGTTAAGCCCATGTCCACCCCCCGCAACCTGAACACTCGTGTTTGAAGCGGCAGGTGACACCGAACTTGCACTGCCCTTCGTTGAACAACCAACAGTACCCCTTTTTCTGGGAAGCCGAGGATACAGTAGCAGAGCCCGAATTCCCGGCCCCCCCACGAAAGGACGGCGCCGCTGGCGCCGACATCAGCCGCATCCACAAGGATATATCCTTATGATCCCACCGCAAGCCCGGACGCACCGCCTTACGCTGCCGGAACTGCTCGTCGTATCTAAGCCACGCTACCCCGCCGTACACTCGGTGCGCCTCCCCAATAGAGTCCATATAGCCAAACAGAGCAGAGCAGTGCTCGGGCTCCTTTTCCCCAATCACACTTGCCAATATGGCAAACGCCTGTAGCCAATTGACAAACGTACGGGGAATTAAACGGTAGCGACGCTTCTCCTCGTCCTCCTTTTTGCTATCGCTAGGCTTCACCTTATCCAGATTAAATTTGTCCAAAGGGAGCAGGGAAAATATTTCCACATACTCCCCCCTTACAAATTTTTTCCCGCACCTCCTGCTTCAAATGCGGCCCGAGCGGGCCTTTAAAGCAGATGTAAACCTCACCCTTCGCTCGGTCATCTAGACGCACAATATCCACCGCCTTCTCTTTCTCCTTACCCTTGGCCCCCGCCACCGCCTCCGAACCCTCAGGGGCCCCGCCACCCACCTGGATGGGCTCCGCAGGCACTGACGCCACCTCCCCTAGCGGGCCAGCAATGGGAACTGCCGGGACCGCCATGCCCCCAGACCCCTGGGAAACACTCGCGTCCGCACCTACCCATATTCCCTCCTGGCTCCTGGATCGCCGCCTCGTCGCCAGCCCCCTATCTGGAGAGTAACGCTCCGGCGGCCGGGACCGCCGAGCGCGGGGCGAAGGGACCAGGGCAGACGTGCCCTGGCCAGGGGGCACCCGAACAGCTGCGACCAGATCCTCAACCACCTGCTCGCCATGGACCACCGCTTCCGCCCGAAGGAGAGACCGCAAGGCTTCCAGATCGGCCATGGTAAGTAGCGCAGACTGTCCACTTCCTTACCCTGCCACTGCTTGACTGACCCTTATCTCACCCCCTCGCCCCTTTTAACACCCTCGATCCCACCCCCATTTTTCCCGCTCTAACTCTCCTCTTTCTTAACCCCTTCGTGTCTAATCCTCCCCCTAGTCATGTAGTCCCTATCCCCAAGGGTCTAGGGCCTTGTCTTTACTGCCGAATGCCCAAACATCAGTTTACACCCACATGTTGGATATTTCTGTGCTCTGGAGAAATTGTATAATAAACTGTGAGATGCATTTTCTTCTTTAACCCTTTGTGAATGTGTTAATTTTAGGGCTAAATGAAGGGATTAGTGGAAAAAAAAGAAATGTCTAAATTTCACCTCAATGTCGTTTTAATTCTTGTGAAATGCTTAAAGGGTTAACAAACTTCCCAAATGCTGTTTTGAATTATTTCAGGGGGGCAGTTTTGAAAATGGGGTGATTTATAGGGGGTTTCTAATATATAGGCCTTTATAATCCCCTTCAGAACTGAAGTGGTCCCTAAAAAATTAGTTTGGGAAATTTTCTTGTAAATCTGGAAAATTGCTGTTACACTTGTAAGCCTTCTAACATCCAAAATAAATTAAAGGATGATTAAAAGATTATGCCAATATAAAGCAGAGATATGGTAGATAATATTTATTAATGTATTTGGGTGGTATGACTGTCTGAAAAGCAGAGAATTTCACATTTTGAAAATTGCGATTTTTTTTTCCAAATATTCTATTTTCTTTATAAATAAATACAAAAATATTGATTAGTGTTTACCACTAACATGAAGTACAATGTGTCACGAGAAAACAGTCTCAAAATCACTTGTGTAAGTTAAAGCGTCTCAAAGTTCTTGCCACATAAAGTGACACATGTCAGTTTTGAAAAACAAGGCCTGATCCTTAACGCACTTTTGGGCTGTGTCCTTAAGGGGTTAAAGTACTAAATCAAATATCTATATATCTATGTGCCTCAGTATCAAATATCCATGCAATGACATAATCACAACAGCATGATAGCAAGGTACATAAATCAAGAAACAGACACAGGAAACAGACGTGTGTACAGGTACTAGACATGGGTGACAACATCAGCTTCTTTGGGCCTTTACTGATTATTCTTCTCCAGGGTCTAAAGAGACCCCAAAATATAACAGATTGACCCTTGCGGGCAGGGCCCTCAATCCCACAGTGCCAGTTGCTCACTGTTAGTATTGTACTTGTTTTTTATATTTCATGTACGGTATCTAAACTCTCAAATGTACAGACCATGGATGTAATGGTGCTCTATAAATAATAATAATAATAATAATAATAAATAATAATAATAGTTATTCATGGGCAAAGCTCAAAAATCTCAGTTTCAACCGAAACCAAGATTTTTCGAAGATTTGTAACAAAACCTGTTTATTCATCTCTACTTCTGACATTCCGGCCACAATATTTGTATATGTCATTTTCACATCTGTGGTTAATATCAGAACAGACTTCAAAATGGATTACCAGTTTTACAATAGGATTCTGTTTTGCTCTAAATTGGTTTTCTTACATTGAATGGATCAACTTATGGAAAAAAGATGACAGTGAATGCAATGATTTAGTTTCCCATCCATTTGTCTACTGATTCAATGTACAAAAATGGAAGATTTAAAGCTGAAGATGGATGTTTGTGCCATTTATTGTTTTTTTTCATGTGATGCGTGAGGCAGAATCTTATTTGATGGATGACAGATTTCCATTAGTTACATTAGTTATTCAGTGATCTATCATCTTTTGCTAAACAAGTCAAAAACTGTCATAAAAACTCATACTTGTAGTTTTTTTAGTTCAAAACTTTATCCCTTTTCCTCAACCTTTTATTATTAAATGTGGTAGGGTAGATAACTCTTGACATACTCGTATGCCTCTGGCAGTGGCTTATCTCTTCACAGAATAAAGGATCAGGCATGTTGAATGTATTGCAGTGTATAGTAAAGGCCTAAGGCAGCGTGTAATAGAATTATGGTAATGACAAACCTGGGAGCCTTCAATACGCTCCCGGTTGTCATTGCAACCAATTGCCGTCCTCCGCTAACGTTCCTGGAGGACAGCAATTGGTAAAAGATGGGAGTGCCAACCGCGACACCTAAAATGTTAACAGTTGCGATCGGTACCGGCAACAATCGGGGTTGTTAGCGGCAGGGGCTGGCCATGTATTGGAAGAGCTGAGCTCCTGAGCCCTCTCCATACAGCCCCTAACGACAAATGATTTATTGGTACGTCATTGGTCTTTAAGGGTTAATAAATTCAGGTAGGTTACTTATTTGTGAATCAACCCAAAATAATTGTCCATAGGAGAAAGTGATTGGATCAAGCTTGAAATGGTTTTTGTTGGAGCCTCAGAGCCCGTGGGTCCAAAGAGTATTCTCTAGGACTCTTATTCACCAGTCTGTCCTGAAACCAACTCATAAAATAACTGATTTATATACTGTACAATTCCCTAATATCAAAGTATAAGTTCAGGAAGCATTGAACCTTCCCTTTAATGTTAGCAAATAATGACTTCTCTTAGGGATGTAATGTCAAAAGAGGCCACGTCTTATCATTAATCTACATGTGTTTCATCTGAAAGTCACTTAATTAAGATACTTAGCATCCCATTTTCCATGTCTATGATGATAAGATGCCCCATTCTACTAAGATGCTTTCATCATTTTTATTTTTTGTATCTGAACAGTAAAACATTGCTTCTTCATGTGACAAGTAAACTAATTGCCAAAATGCCGAAAACGTAAAAAAAGCCAAGATGAAAAGAAACAGAATCACGGCACAACTAATTATCTCTGTGTTTAGAGAAATCAGAATCTTAAAGAGTTTAGGTAGAGAGCAAGTTCTTCAGAGTCTAACAAAACTTCTCATATGTCATCAGGCTGAGTTGGAGATGGGGTCTGGGCAATTACTTAGGGCCCCCCTTCCCTAATGGGCCACCAGAGGAATCAGGACTTCTGGCCTTGAATCTCAGATCCCTGGGTGGTGGTTTTAGGTACTGTAGTTCTGACCCATTGAAGTCTAGGGGACAATACTGCAGTACCTAAAGTCGCCACTAAACTTTCCTATATTAGCTGATTTGTAGGAGCCCCTACTATAACAGATCTAATATTGACGGCCTATCAATATTAGAAAGTGGATAACCCCCTAATCTTTGTAGTGAACTGTTCTTTACTGTTTCAACAATACAATGACAATGACATTAGTACTCAATGGTAGAACCAATTGTCTTTCCAGACTGGGGACTTTTGTGTAGGTGAGGACAATGTGGGTCGGTGCCTGGAAAAGAGATGAGAATAAAGATCTCTGTGGCCATAGATAGAGACAGAAAATGTGAATGATTACAGTTAGAGACGTCACCTGTAAGCAGGGCCGGTTTTAGACAAAGTGGGGCCCTGGGCAAAAATTAAAAGCGGGGCCCCAAATGCTGATATGCAAACAACACCATCGTCTTCCAGTGACAACCCCTATAATAACGCCTCCTTTCTGCCAACAAAAAAATAATAACAAGCCCCATTTTACCACACACAATTCAAATGAGCACCTTTATACCACCTAATAGATTTTTGCACCCAGTCATCAGTTATTATAGCGCCTCCTTATAAATAATAGTCCCTGCTTATAAATAATCTTACACCTTTATCAGTAATAGTTCCCTTATAAATGATAAATAGTGCCCTGTATCAGTAATATTCCCCCTTATCAGTAACAGTCTCCCCGTAAAAATAATACTGCTCCCTTAAAAATAATAGCCCCCTCATAAATAATAGTTAACCTTATAAATAATAGTCCCCATTATCACTAATAGCCCCCTTTATAAATAAGCCCACTTAACAATTATACCCCCCTTATAAATAGTTCCCCTCTTATAAATAATAGCCCCCTCATACTTAAGTTTCCCAATTATATATAGTAACCCACCCTTATATATAATAGTTCTCCGTTATACAGTGTCGGACTGAAGGGCCTTAGGCCCACCAAAGGAACTTGTTCTGGGGCCCCACCCAACAGCTTTCTGCTAATAGCCTACACGGCGGCTCCGTCACTGAAGTCTTACATATGTGCTGACTATCTGGTGTTACTGAGTATGTTCCCCGTATAGTCAGCCCCTATAGTACTGTGCAGGCCCCAATAACTCCATGGCCAGTTCATGCACAGTACTGTATGGGGAATGACATGGCCATGGAGCACTACACATATGTGCAAGATTATAGTGAGGGAGCTGTGATGCAGACATAGCACACAGGGCTCCCAGCAGGAATTGTGAGCCCCCCCACAGTATAATGCTCTACATGGTATATAATGCTCCACAGTATAAAATGCTCTCCTGAGCCCTCCAGTTTCCCCACATGGTATATAATGCTCCACAGTGACCCCACACAGTATAAAATGCTCCCCTGAGCCCCCCATTGTGGCCCCACATGGTTTGTAAGGCTCCTCGCAGTATAATACTCCACAGTGGCCCACACAGTATACTACCCCTTAGTGGCCCCAGACAGTACAATATGCTCCCCAGCAGCCCCACACAATATAATATGCTCCATACAGTATAATATGCACCCCACAATGCCCCCCCAGTATAATGCTCCACAGTGGCCTAACACAGTATAACATGCTCCATAATGACCTCCACACAGTATAATATACTCCCCAGAGGGGTTCCCCCAGTATAATGCTCCACAGTGGTCCCCCGCAGTATAATATGTTCCCCACAGTCCCCCCCCAGTATAATACTCTACAATGGCCACACAGAGTATAATATGCTCCCGAAGAGCCCCGCACAATATAATACACTCCACAGTGGCCCCACACAGTATAACAGGCTCCCCACACTGTCCCTTCCCCCAGTATAAAGCTCCACAGTGGCCCATAGTATAATATGCTCCCCAGAGGGCCCCCGCTAGTATAATGCTCATTAGTCCCCCCCAAATAATGCCCCACAGTGGCGCCACGCAATATAATATGCTCTGCTGATGCCCCCCCCGAATAATGCTCCACAGTGACCCCACTCAGTATAACACGCTCCAGAATGGCCTCCACACAGTATAATATACTGCCCAGAGAGGATTCCCCAGTATAATACTCACAGTGGCCCAAAACAGTATAACATGCTCTCCAGAGCCCCCCCCCAGTATAATGCTCCACGGTGGCCCCGCACAGTATAATATAATGGGGGGCCCCTCTGGAGAGCATATTATACTGTGTGGGGCCACAGTGGAGCATTATACTGGGGGGGCTCTGGAGAGCATATTATACTGTGTGGGGCCACTGTGGAGCATTATACTGGGGAGGGGGCCCTCCGGAGAACATGTTATATTCTGCGGGGCCTCTATGGAGTATTATAAAGTGGGGGGGCTCTGGAGAGCATGTTATATTCTGTGGGGCCACTTTGGAGCATTATACTGGGGGGCCCCTCTGGAGAGCTTAATGCTCCAAAGTGGCCCCACAGAATATAACATTATCGCCAGAGCCCCCCCCCCACACACATTATAATTTTCCACAGAGGCCCCACAGAATATAACATGCTATCCAGAGGGGCCCCTTCCCCAGTATAATGCTCCACAGTGGCCCCACACAGTATAATATGCTAACCAGAGGGGGCCCCCCAGTATAATATGCTATCCAGAGGGGGCCCCCCAGTATAATATGCTATCCAGAGGGGGCCCCCAGTATAATGCTCCACAGGGGCCCTACAGTGCTATTATTATATTATATTCTGGGGTCTCTTCAGACCCCAGAGTATAATAATCGAAGGCCCGGGGTAAGTAAGGCAAAATAACAAACAGTTATACTTACCTTGTCTTACCTCTCCTGAGCCTCCTCGCGCTGCTCCGCTATCCCCGCCGGCGACCGCTTCTTCTTCTCTGCGGCTGACGTCACGCGTTGTGGACGTCACCGCTGAGGCCTGTGATGTCCGGAACGCCAGAAGATGACGTCGGACGCCAAGGACAGGTGAGTAAAAATGTTTGTTATTTTTACTCACCTCGGAAAGGGGCCCTGCTGTTATTGCTTTGGCCGGGCCTGACTCCGGGATCCGGAGTCATCAGGTTCCGGATCCCGGGGGCCCCTTTGGGGACGGGGCCCTGGGCAATTGCCCAGTTTGCCCCCCCCCCTAACGCCGGCCCTGCCTGTAAGTCACAAAATGTTTCCTGTGCTGTACTCACCTAAATTGTCTACAGAGCTACGTGCAGAGCCGGTATATACCACCCATGTTCTCCCCGTATTTGCAGGGTTTTCCTCCAGGTACTCTGGTTTCCTCCCACATGCCAAAAATATACTGATAGGTAAATTGGCTCCCCATACAAACAACTGACCCTTGTGGGTGTTGGGAATGAGTGTCTATATGGCAGCAACAAACTCCCCTACTTCAAAATGCTCCTTGCGCCTTGAGTCTCTGGTAGAAAAGCGCTCAACAAGTGTTTGTCATTTGTCATACGGTCGACGCATTGTGACCGTATATACTGTCACTGGTAATATCAGCATACCAGAGTTGGGGGTCCACTTGGAAGTGTTTGCCACCCCTGTGCTGAACCCCTGTCTACACCTCCGGGTAAAGGACTTAAAGGTTGACAGTACTAATGGTGGTCAGGAGGAAGCACTGAAGGTAGAAAATCTCTCTTTCTTTCTCTTGGTTTATCTGTTAAGCATCAGCTGTTCTTTGAAAGATGGCATGTAATGTTTCACTATTGGATCGGAACCACTAAACTGCAGATTCCCCTTACGTCCGACAGCAGCACAGTATGGGGGGGGGGTATCTCTGCCCCTGTGTGTTGTTTAGGACAGGTGGAACCTTTAATTAGCACCAAAAAGGTGCCTCCTACTAGCCCTATAAGAGGGCACAAGAGACCTCCCTCCACTGTGTTTTTTTCTGTCCTGTGTGGAACAGGTGGACGGAGGTCTCTTGTGACCTCCCGTTGCTAGGGGTTTTATTTACTCCTGGCTTACCTTTATGGGGTACCTCGGTCCCAAAGAAAAAACCTCCGAGCCTTCGGGCCTTCGCCCAGCAGCGCAGCGTTATCCGGCATCCATCTGCAGGCAGCGCGATCCCGAAAGTAAGCGGGGAACCTCCTCGGCCGGAACTTTTCTCCGGTCCCGTGTTCCCAGGGGAAGGAAGCCTTTGCGCACCACCGCGCCCTACTTCCGGTTTTCTCGGAAAAAGTGCGGTAAGTTTGGAAATTTAAAATTTAAAGGCAAAATATAGATTTGATTTTTGCTGCTTGTATTTTGAGCCTCTGGCTTAGGCTTATGTTCCATTATGGCGTTTGACTTGTTTTGGTGCTGTATAAATGTTTCTTTGTTGGCTTCCTCCCCTTGCTGCTGGATTACATTTAAAAGGTCTGATTGCAGTCCTTTATTTGTTGAGTGAGTGGTTTCTAGCTCCTCTGCTGCGGGTTGCGGTGGCTGGTTTTTTTCTGACGGTTTTTCTCTCTTCAAGTGACCGATTTAAAAAAAAAAAAAAGAGGTACCCCTTGGTTTTTTATGTGATGCTTGGCGATCTTCCCTGTTTCAAAATGGCTGTTTGATGTTTCAGATGTCATCTTCTGCATCATGTAATGGCGATGCGCTTAGGAGGAAAAATTCCTCTAAACTTGAACACCTAACGTTGCAATACCCCTTTACCTGACGGCTATGATTTTACCCGCTGTCACCAGTGTCGCGGACCTCTGCCGGAAGTACCTTCTATAAGAGGTTGTTACTTGGGTAAAGGACTATATGAGGAGTCTCTTAAGGAGATTCGTTCTTCCATCGCCCAGATTGCCAAGAGACCGCATATTGAGACACAATCTTCCTTACGGATCTCTGATGAAGATTATCAGATAGTGGACGAGACACTCTCATCTGACATTTCCACTGAAGATCCCAGCAGGCCGTGCTTCCACTCGAAAAATTAAGCCGGCTGCTGAAGTCCATCCGGTCTAAGGATCGTGATGTTGACGGGGAAGCCTCCGCGTCCACCTATAGAGGGCCTAGGGTCTTCCAAGTGGACCAGACATTACAAAAGTTAATGTCCTCAGAGTGGAGAAGTCCTGAAAAACCTCTTGTGGTTCCTAGGAGGTTCAGTGCTTTTTTCCCAGTTGCTCAATGGGATCAATGGGGTCCTCCTCCCAAGGTGGATATGGCGGTGGCTAAACTGTCCTGCCGCACTAAGGTACCATCAGATGATGGAGCAAATTTGCACGACGCCATGGCAGGCGCTTTGACAATACCTTCAAGAAGGCTTATTCAGCTGCCTCGCCCAAGACCGCTGTGGCAGTTGCGTCCTGTGAAGTGTCAGCCAAATTATGTACTGACCTGGTCCACCTCGAAAGTGACCGACTCTGGAGTCTCCAGAGACGAGCTGCTAGGGTTTCTAGGCTCAGTTTCCCTAGCAGCTGAATATTTAACGGAAGCCTCCCACCATCAATTAAGGCTGGCGGCCAAATCCCTGGCACTTACCAAGAACACTGCAGCAGGAAGACCTCTATGGTTAAAACCTTGGAGAGCTGTGTTCCCCTCAAAGTATAATTTGTGCGCATTATCCTTTGAGCCGGGTAGAGTCTTTGGCTGTGCCCTAGACGAGATCCTAGAGGGCTTGGCCGACAAGAAGGATAAAACTTTACCCCAGGCCTTCAGAGGTAGGTCTGGCTCTGGCCGTGGTAGAGGCTATCCGCCTCGTCGTGGAAGGCAGTCCAGAGAGGCTCTAGTTATTCCTCTAGAGGCGCCGGCCGGAGATTCCGAAGTCTGATGATAAAAAAGTCAAGCCTAGCTTTTGACATCAGAAGCAGTTTTCCTGTGGCCGAGATTCCTGTCGGAGGTCGTGTCTCCCACTTTCTCAACTGCTGGCAGGAAAAAATTCGAGACCCATGGGTCCGGTAGGTAATCCAAAGAGGTTATGCAATCAAGTTCCTCTGTCCTCCTCAGGATCGGTTTGTGTTAACTCGCAGCCTCCCTACAATGCAGCAGACTACATTGGAATGCTCCATCCGAGAGTACATTCACAAGGGAGCCCTGGTGGAAGTCCCTTCTCTAGAAGAAGGATCCCGTGTCTATTCTCCCCGTCTTCCTGATGCCAAAACTGGCAGACAAGTGGAGAATGATCATAGACTTAAGGTACCTCAACCGCTTCATCAAAAAGAAGCGCTTCCATAGGAAAACCATAAAGTCTGTCACCACCTTTCTCCTCTAAGGCGATGTTTTTTGTGACTTTGGATATAAAAGATGCCTATTTGCATATTTCTATTTACCTCCACACAGAAGGTTCTTTTCTAAGGATTGCCATAGTATTTTCCGGCCACAGGAAGCACTTTCAATTCACAGCACTACCCTTCAGGATCTCCTCTGCTTCCCACACCTTTACAAAGGTAGTGGCCCCCATAACGGCCGCCCTCAGGCTTCAGGGGATATTCTTGGTGCCTTATCTAGACGACTGGTTGATAGGGGCCAAAGGCCCAGTCAGAGTCTGTTCTGCTCCAGTAACTACAGACAGCCTTCAGAGTCTGTGATGGCTTATAAACTGGGAGAAGTCAAAAACGATCCCTTCAACTCGAAGGAAGTTCCTCTGAGAAAACTACTTCCTAGATTCAGTCCGCCTGCAAATCTCCTTGACACCAGCAAGGAAGGAGAAGCTGGTTGCGGCAGTCCGGCACCTCTTCAAAAAGCCGATAGCCTCCATCAGAACATTGATGAAGATCCTGGGCTTGATGTCTTCCTCAGTGGAGGCAGTCCCTTGGGCCTTGTGGCACTTACGTCCCCTCCAGAAGGAGTTACTAGAGGCTTGGGATCGCTCCCTTCTTACATTCAGCAAGAAGATTCGACTCTCCCCCAGGACCCGTCTTTCCCTCAAGTGGTGGTTGCACCTGAAAGACGGAAGGTCCACGGTCCAACCTTCTTGGACCCTGTTGACTACAGATGCATCCCTTTCGGGATGGGGAGCCCATTGGACGAAAACTCCATAAAGGGAGTCTGGAGCGCTCCTGAAAAAAGGACCTCGTCCAACTGGAAGGAGCTCAGAGCCGTATATCGTGCCTTACTCTATTTCTTGCCTCTTCCCAGGGGAAGAGCAGTCTAAATCCGGTCAGACAACATGACCACAGTGCTGTACGTGAACAGACAGGGAGGCACCAGATCACCAACCCTCCTTAGGGAGGCAGATCTGATATTTACATGGGCAGAGAAAAATCTAACCCATTTATCCGCAGTTCACATCAAGGGCTCCCTGAACATAGTAGCGGATTGGTTGAGTCAGGGTTATGCCGTATCAGGAGAATGGTCACTCAATCCAGAAGTCTTTCATCAGATTACCCTGAACAGGGGTCTTCCAGAAATAGACCTCATGGCAACCCGACTCAACGCCAAGGTGGAGAAGTTCTGTTCCCTTTACCAGGAGGACAATCCCTTGGCAGTGGATGCCCTGTCCATCCCTTGGAGGTCCAGGCTGGCATACATCTTCCCTCCAATTCCAATAATACCAAAGGTATTAATGAAAATCAGACAGGACCAAGTCTCTGTGATAGCCATCATTCCATTCTGGCCAAAAAGAGCTTGGTTTTTCCCAACTCATGGAGATGAGTCGAGGGATATATTGGAGGCTTCCCCCCATCCAGAACCTGGTTTCCCAAGGATCTCTGAAGTGCCAGGATCTCTGGAGATTCAACCTGACAGCCTGGAGGTTGAGCAGTCCCTACAGCAGGATAGAGGACTGTCAGAGGCCGTCCTGAAGACCCTTTCTTCTGCAAGAGCAGAATCTACCAATAAGAACTACCAGAGGACAGACAAGATTTTCATGGAGTGGTGCTCCAAGAAGGGTATTAATAATCTAGAACCTTCAGCGGCTGATATTTTAAATTTTCTTCAGGACGGTTTGGATAAGGGCCTTGCCCCTGCCACTTTGAAAGTGCAGATTGCGGCCCTCTCCGCTTATTTGAACAGACGTCTGTCTCAGGATCCTCTGGTTGCAAGGTTCCTTAAAGGGGCAATGAGGCTAAAGCCATCAGTATCATCCCCAGTGGGACCTTGCGGTAGTCATTACAGGTCTGTGCGGTCCTCCATTTGGACCCTTGGAGACTACGGAGATACAATATTTAGCCTACAAAACCACTTTTTTGTTGGCTAGTATATCTGCCAAAGAGTAGGGGTACTCCAGGCCCTCTCTTCTAGAGAACCGTACATTTTGTTTTTGCAGATAGGGTACACCTTAGGTTTGCCTGGGTTTATCCCTAAGGTCCCCTCATACTATAATAGCAATCAGCTAATTTCGTTATCTGTGTTTTTCCCCTCTCCAACCTCTGAGGAGGAAGAAAAGCTCAACACCTTAGATGTGGTAAGGTGTCTGTGGATTTACCTATTCCACACTCAACCGCTTAAGAAGGCCGAAAGCCTACTAATTGATATGCAGGGTAAAAACAGAGGCCTCAAGGCTTCCAAGCCTACTCTATCCACATGGATCAAGAAGACAATTAAGTCTTCCTTTCTTATTCAGGAGTTATTCCCTCCAGTCTTTCTACGGCCACTCGACCTGGGTTGTTGACTTCTTTGGCTGAGTATCGGTCCTTACCATTGGACCAGATTTGTGCGGCTGCATCATAGTCATCTCAGTTGACCTTTTGTTAAACATTATCATTGGACATCCGCAGTTTCCAGACAACTGCCTTTGGTCAGTCAGTCCTTGACGTTGTAAGGTGAGGAAACCCTCCCTAGGGGAATTACTTGCTATCTCCCCATATTGTGCTGCTGTCGTACGTAAGGGGAATCGTTGATTGTAATGTCAATCTGTATTCCCTTAGTCCAGACAGCAGCACAAGGCTTCCCTCCCTAGAAGCTTGTTTCCTGTTACTTTATAATTTACACAGTGGAGGGAGGTCTCTTGTGCCCTCTTATAGGGCTAGTAGGAGGCACCTTTTTGGTGCTAATTAAAGGTTCCACCTGTCCTAAACAACACACAGGGGCAGAGATACCCCCCCCCCCCCATATTGTGCTGCTGTCTGGACTAAGGGAATACAGATTGACATTACAATCAACGAGAGTACCTGTCTGCAGTCAGGACAGATATAAAATGGACTCTGCAGCAAACCTTTGACCACGTGGAAAGCACCATCTTGCTCTGCAGATGGGGAGGGTAGACCGCAGGTACTGACAACCTAACAAGAAAGAGCCTGCAATGACCGAATCACTGCCTCCGTTCTGAGTAACTAAAAGTAGGTATGTCATTATGGCACTGACCATGAAAGAAGTCTTAAGCAATTTCGGGGAGCAAAGATTTATATGAAAAAGTTGCAAGTTCATCATTACTATGTTGAATGTGAAGTGTTCCTGTATACCAGAGACTGTGCAATTACTAGTCAAGTAGTTCTGCATATTGCTACTGTTATAACACAATACTCTTTCATATACATAGTAATGACCACAAGTTCCTAAGGTGATTCCAGGAGCATGTGGGAGGAGAAGGAGACTCCCTCCCCACCAGTACAGCACTGAAGGCGGGTTATTGCAGACAAGCTAACCAGATGTTTTAATTGCTGTTTCTGAGTGATTGCTGAAATCTGTGCCAGCACCTGGCTGTGGAGGTGTACAGCCATACAGAGGTTGTGTCTGATTTATAAGGAGGAGTGTGACTCAGCATTGAAAATACTCTTTATAAATCCCCCCTTTATTTATGGTCTATGTGTGAAATTATAGCCTCTACACCAGAAATTTGTGTTAAAGGGTTAATCCCATCTCAAAGATCATATTCAGACTCTTTAAAAAGTCGCAATTTTGGCACACTCTTATTTGCCAAGAATGGAAAATTTGCCCTCCCCACACCACTTTCCTGAAAAGTGGGACTGTCTTGGTGGGTAAGCGAGTGTGTGCTTTCCTACAGTCCAGCAGATTTACTAGAAAGCATCATAATTTATTGCTCATATCTACGTCTCCTATTTGGGGCTCCTATTTGACATATATATATGTTTCTGGCACACATCCACACCGCTGACAGTATACCTGTCCCACAGTCACAACAGGTGCACAGAATTAGGGGGACATTCTCCTGCAGGTCTTCCAATGTGGTGTACCTCATAATGTGTGTGCAATGTCCCACCACAAGCCTCTATGTGGGGGAAACAGGGCAGAGACTCAGTCAACGAATGAACTCACACAGATCCAGTATTAATAACAGCAGAACCGATCTCCCAGTGGCCGCACATTTCTCCGGAGAAAACCACTCTATTGAAGATTTGCGGGTTGTGGTTTTAATGGGACATTTTAAGACGCAGGAGGCGAGGAAACAATGGGAGTACAAATTTATGCAAAAATTTCAAACTCTGCAGTTTGGACTTAATATTCATGCCAGCTTCATGTCACACTATGTATGACCTGTGAGGGTCACAAATCACCTCCTGATAGCAAACAGATAACAGATCCCTCTGTCACGCACCACAACTTTCCAGATTGTTTTTTTTGACCTGTTGTAAATAACTTCTCTACTTAGATTGCATTTTGTTTTTTTTGTTTTTTTGTTTTTTTTTAAGGACTCTAAAATCCTTTGAAAACCATGTGTATAAAAATCTGTGAATTTTCAGTTCTTGTATCACACCATGTCTGATGAAGGATGCTAGCTAGTACTCCTGAAAGCTTACTTATAAATATACTCAGTTAGCCTCTAAAAGGTATCACCTGATTTCTTCACTCTTCCACTACTTTCAATGGCTAACACGGTACAACATTATACTACTGGCACACAGAAGGCAGAGAATGTGCATAAACCACCCAATACAGGACAATAGACCCACACTAGTTTGGGAACTCACTACGTCATAAATCACTAGACCAGCCAGGTCTTTGTCCTGGAAATGCGTCCACCACATGTGTTTTTTGGACCACACATGGCCTTCTGACTGAGCCCTTAACCTGAATCTCATGATCTCCAGGCGTTTGTGTGGGTTTCCTCCAAGTACTACATCTCACATTTCCAAAACATACTGAATGGTCAATTGACTTCTAAGTTCTTATAAAACTGTCCCCGAGTCTTTGCATGCACTACAGAATATTAGATTGTGAGCCCCATTGGGCACATGTGATGATGTGAGTGATGACAACCCCTGTACAAGGCTGCAGAATACATTAAATGAGCAGCAGGAATTAGATAAATAATAGGAATCAAAGACTATAATTTCTAAATATTGGTAAACCAATTTTCATTTCCCTGTTTGCAATTATTAAAAAACACATTTATTTTGACTACATGATTTTAATGTATTCCGGCACTGCAATTCGTGAGAGAGCAAGTAACATCTAAAACTGCCTTAATTTAATGTCACTATTGTTAATGTCTCTGCAAAAAAGAACTGATGACAATGGTTAGGTGGGAAATATGTAAAGTGACAAATTATGCAGAATGTCCTTTGTCACATTTTGCAGAATATTCCTGTACCTCGAGAATTAACTTTCAGTTGCCATGAACGAAGTACGGAAATTACATGGTACGCCAGGCCTTTTATTAAGGACTGAACATCGTGATTCGAAAAATGACATTATCATTCATTCCCAATGTGAAACAACAAAGCATTAGCCAAGGCTAAGAAACATTTCATGGGAAAGCTAAACATTTTGTTCTGTAATGTTGAAACGATAGTCTATTACAAACATGGAGTTTAGAACTAAAATGTGAAAAATTGCTCTTTTCTGTAGTACTTTGGATCAAAGAGGACCTCACCTGACATGTGTGTATTCTTCATGAAATAATGCTGTGCAGCTTTGTGTAGCAATGTTATTTCTCCTGGAACTGTAGGCATGCATTGACAACTACTATTGCTCCCCTTGTAAATGGACTGTACCCCTACAAAATCTGAAGGTTTGGTTCACACCTCATCTAGACATTGACTTTCCCTGGAGTCTTTGTAAACTACAACTTCTACTATTTGTATGCCCCAGGTATAGTGACTTCCATAAAGCACACACATATATATACAGAAGCATAACTTGAAGCTTATGGAACTCAATACCAAATATGGAATGTGCAAGCTCCATTCAAATGAATGGACAGTCACAGAAATTTCTGCAATATATGAACATATCCTTCTTTGACTACACTTTTCAATAAAACTGTATGCAAAACAAGCATAAAACACTTCTGGTGACAGTGACAAGGGGACATCATCTACATCTAGAGGAGAGAACATTTCACCGCCAACATACTTTACTGTAAGAGCAGTGAGGCTATGAAACTTACTGCCCAAGGAAGTGATGGTGGAATCATTGTACAAGTTCAAGGAGGGCCTGAATACCTTTCTTGTATGGAGAAATATGACAGGTTTTAGATTTTGGTAAAGACAAGTTAATCCAGGGCTTTATACTGATTGCCAGATTTGGAATTGGGAAGGATTTCGTTCCCTGACACGGGGCAATTGACATCAGTCTCATGTTTTTTTTTCTTTTTGCCTTCTTCTGGATCAGCACTGTAAGGTTATAGGTTGGACCTAATGGACCTGTGTCTTCATCCAACCTCATCTACTATGTAACTATATATACAAGGTATAGCTATAGGAGATGTAGAGGTAGCAGTTATAATAAAATATACCACTATTCTAAATGGCACAAGGAAGGTAGGGGCCTCATTACAGATTTGGGGCTCAGGAATTTCAAGTTACACCTCTGGTGAACCCACATCAATAACTTGACAAATAAGGGTAATACCAAGCTGTTTATGGATGGTTGATAACTGCGTTCTTGCCTGCCATATTGATGTTGTTTAACGTCTTGTTTCTGCAGGGATAGAAATAAACAAAACTTCTGTACTTCAGTTTTAGAAAAAAGGTGAATTAATTAATAATCAGACATGATGTCTCATCATGTTGGGGCAAGAGATACTCAACGTAGTTACCCTGTCTCTGGTTTTAGATAGACCTTAGATCGGTGAGCAGAGTCTGAGTTGGTTTACCCAAGCATGTTTTATTTGGTTCCGTGAGAGTCAAGAATCAAGAGGCCATATGACATCATGTTTGGTGGCCACATGGTCTGTTTGCTCCTCAGTCCCATTCAAGTGAATGGGACAAAGCTGCAGTACCAAGCATATCCCCTACATAATGCACAGCATTGTGCTTGGTATTTATTAAAGAGGCCACAGAGTACACCTGAACTGTACAGTCTCGTCAAACTGCTGATCAGTGGTGGTCCCGGATATTGGACCCCCGCCAAATATTGATTGATGAACTATCCAAAGGATAAGGTAACCAATCCTAAAAATCTTTAAAATGTGACGATTGAAACAACTTCTATAAGGAACATCATACTTTACTACAAAATAGAAAAGATAGATTGCCATCACCAAGGTAACAAACAATTTAAGATGGAATGAACTTAGAGAATTGTCAGCTAATGCAATATAATGTTCTGCTGCACACTTGTTGTTAATTGATGTAATTATATGTTCATCTACTTGAAAGGCGTATTCTGTAACCACCTTCCCGGGCCTCTTGAGGTTGGATTACAAAGAACTTCTTTAGGATGGTGTCTGTCCTAGGGACCACAGGTGCTTGCCCTTATAAGTAAGTGAAACAAAGTTAAAGGGGTCATCCCATTAAAGTGCCAGTGCACTTGAATGACCAGCGCTCCATTCACTTATATGGGTTTATTGGGAGTACAATCTCTAGCAGACCCATAGCAGTGAATGTAGTGCCACCTACACAAACACACTGGGGCTTCATTCACTGGCTGCATGACATCAGCAAAATCGCATGGGCAATAATGATATGCAAATGGGATTAATTGGAATTTAACTTACTGAGAAGTGAAAGTTTTTTTTTTCTTGTGTTTTTTTTTTTTTTTTTCTGCTTGGTTGCATGCATTTGCCCTGTATTTACAGTCCAGTGTTACTGGATCTCCTATATTATGGTCACTTGGTCACCTCTCAGGTATTTGTTTTCAATTATCCCACTGTTATGACATCACCCATCCTACAGTACTTGAACAGCAAGAGCAGTGCTCCCAGGCTGATGGCCCACCCCCAGTGCCTTATTTGCATAAAACTTCAAAGTGAATACAAAAGAGAAGTATGTTTTTTATCACTGTAATGGAGTGGAGCTGTTGCAACCCAATGGAGGGAACCGGACGATGGGAGTAGTAGTGGCGGTGGTGATGGCACAGGGGCACAGGGTAGGCCAAGTACACTCAACCGAACTCCTCCAGTCCACCTCCCAGGCCAGATACTGATGAGGGGGGCCCACGTAGTACCTGAGAGTGGTGGCAATTGTACCCTTAGGGCGCTTCCAGTAGTAGAGGGATCCTCTCTCACCCTTACCATGTGGCGGTGTTTGGAAGGGTCCTGATACTAAGCACAGGAAGGACTCAGGAGGCAGTGGTGCAGTTGAACCAAAGTGAAATTTTACTCTGAGAACTTATATCACAGAACTTGCACAGCTTCCCAATAGGGGTAGTTTCCACCTGGATGGCTGTACCCAGGCTTGGGATGAGGGATGCCCAGTCTATGATGATATATGGTGCCTTTACTCCACTTAAGTTAATGTACAATACTCTGCCTCTCCCAGTATAGTATGGAGACTGAGTAAACCGAAGTCCCAGGGGCCTAAATACTTGGATCCAAAAAAGGTCCTGACTAATGGCTTTCAGAGAAGCACTATACCTTTTCTCCTCACAGACACCCTCGTGGTCTCTTGTTGGGGGTCGACAGATATGTCTTCCCTGTCTAAGGGCTGTCTTAGGGGACTTCAGCAATCACCTCTCCCTCAGGGGAGGTCTAGTCTCATATATACAGCCAGTGGCACAAAAAACAATAACATAAAATAAAGACATATAAGCTGTGTCCACTGGGTTGCTTCAGAACCAGTTAAATATGCTTAGAAGAGGTAGTAGACTTCATTTAACCCCTTCCTGCTGGTGGCATTTTTCGATTTTCATTTGTGATTCCCACCTTCCAAACCCCATAACTTTTTTATTTTTCCATTCACAGAGCCATATGAGGTCTTAATGTTTGTGGGACAAATTATTCTTCTTAATGGTACCATTTATTATCCTGTACAATGTACTCGGAAGCTGGAAAAAAATTCAGAATGGGGTGGAACTGGAGAAAAAGTGAATTTTTTTTTTTTTACGGGCTTTGTTTTTACAGTGTTCACTGTGTAGCCAAAATGACGTCGCCTGTATTCTATGTTTCAGTACGATTCCAGGGATACCAAATTTATATAGTTTTATTTGTTTAATCTACATTATTTTATTTATTTAACCCCTTAACAAAAATCCAAAACTTTGGAAAAAAAATTTTTCTTAAAGTCACCCTATTCTGACACTTGTAACTTTTTTATATTTCTGTGTACATCTTTTTTTGCGGGACCAGGTGTATTTTTAAGTTATACCATTTTGGGGAATGTCTATTTCTTTGATCACTTTTCATTCAAATTTTTATCAGAGGCAAAACACGGGAAAAATATTTTTATAGATTTGTAGACCGGGCGTTTTTGGACACAGGGATATCTAATATGTATGTGTTATAGGGAAAGCACCTTTTTTACGGGACCAGGTGTACTTTTTAGTTATACCATTTAGGGGAATAAAAAACTTTTTTTTTAATATTTTATTTGCCCCCTTAAGGGGACTGAACTGCAATTGTTTGATTGTAAGTCCCATAGACTGCAGTACAACTGTATTGCAGTCTATGGGAGATATGCTACATTACTATCACAAGCCTGGGAGCCTTCATAAGGCTCCTGGCTGTCATAGGAACAGGTCAGCTTTCTCAATCTCGCCAGTCTGGAGCCGACCTGCCCGGGAAAAGGAGGCATTTTTTTTACTTTGGTGAGCCATCGTGCAATGCTCCTGATCAGAGTGAACTCTGATCGTGGGCATTAGCTCCGGGTCACTACTATACATTACAGAGCCAGCAGAGCGGCCATCATCTTTAAAGACCTAACATCCGTCGTAATAGTTATTATACAGTAGTTTATTGTAAACTACCGAAAGTGACCTGACTCTTGCCTGTGTTTCTATGATTAACAAAATACATCACTGTCATCCTCAGTCAGATTACTGTAATTTAGTTGTTGCTTTTGTTGATGAGTAAAACAAAAACCTTAACCTCACCTTTCAACAGACTTTGCATAAATCAATAGCACGTTGTGTACATCAGTAACATTTACAGATGAGCGAACCTTTCAAGATTCCATTTGGGTTCATATTTGTCGATTAGGACCAAAAGTTCAATTTACTCTGAAACAGAAGTGCAAATAAATTGTTTTAAAAAGTAACGTATGACACCCTGAGGACTTCCAGGACTCGGTCTTTCTAGGTCTCTAAGGCAAACACAGCCTTAGTAATGTCAAAGTGACAATAACAATTATAGCTATGGGTAAACGGTGGTAGCAAACAGCTTGTTGAAAGAGGACCTTTCACCACCTCCGCCAAGTCCAGCTCTTTACATCATTTATTAGGTGCTGCTCCAGTGTTTCCGAAACAGTTGCAATGTTTTCTCTAGCACCACCATTCCCAAGCAATAAGTGTTATTCCTTTTGATGCCTCATATGCTATTTAGACTCTCTAATGTCAGATTAGCAGCGTCAGGCAGGAACAGACAGCTACCCTCTGGTCTGCCCATACTGGATAGTGTCCCCCTGACATTAGACAATCTAGAAAACATATCAGGCACCAAAACTAACTCCACTGATTTCTCAGGTGGGGGCTAGAGAAAAAAATTTGCACTTGAATCAGATGCTAACAGATGCTAAGAACTGGAGTTGGTGGAGGTGGTGTAAGGTGCTCTTTAAAAAAAAAAAAACACTGCATTGTAGGATTTATTATTATTTTTTTACAATTTTTAAAATTTCACTGGATTTATCTTGTTTTTGGCAGACCAAATTTTACAGTACCATTTCTAGGGAAAGAAAATCAATGAAACAAGTAGTGCATATAACCACATAGTTCTCCACAGTGCTGCACCTACCTTCATTTCTGCTTACCACCATATCTGTGCTTTCCATTCTGCCACAGACCTGAGACTAACATTCTCTATCATCAGAATTTCCTGCTCCAGTCTATAGGACTTCTCCAGAGTTGTACCATATCTCTGGGATGCACTACTCCGGACAATCAGATTAACACAACTTTCACAGTTTCAAGCACAAAACATGCCTCTTTAGAGAAGCCTATCACATTTTCTAATATAAAGGGGCGTTCACACTACCGTTGGTGACCCTCAGTAGTGTCCGTTGCTATTGTCCGTTACAAGATTTTAACATCGGAAACTAGCTGTACCGTCAGAAATCCATTAAAATTTCAATTAATTTCAATGGGTTTTTATATTGTGTCCGTTAGTGTCCTTTTGTGTCCATTTACACCCAATCCGTCAGAAGTCGTTTTTTTTCCCGAGGACAAAATCCTACATGCAGGACTTTTTTGTCCGTTTGGAAAAACGGATTCATGACGGACAGCAAGTGTCCGTTATTTTTTTAACATTGAAGTCTATGGGTAACGGACTTATAATGGACAGTAACTGAAAGCCATCAGTTACTGTCCGTTATTTTATGTCTGTTTTTTTTTTTTCTGCGCATGCTCAGAAAGCAGAAACAAAAAAACAAAACGGACAGTGTTAAAAAACGGACACTAACTGATGATAACGTGTCCATTTTTTTTCACTGATCCATTATTTGGATCAGTTAAAAAAAAACGGACACATGAACATCAGTTAGTGTCCGTTAATGTCTTTTATGATAGGTGTCTGTTTTTTTTTTGTTTTTTTAACGGACACCTTCATAACGGAATCCAACGGTAATGTGAACCCTGCTTAATATTTTTACACTTACTCACTCCAAACTTACCATTCTCTCTTTACCTCTCCCGTCTACTTTACCCTGCAGGACATGATGCCTTCATCTTAGTGTAACTCTGCTTGCCCAAGCACTTTGTACAGTGGGGAAAAAAAGTATTTAGTCAGCCACCAATTCTCCCACTTAAAAAGATGAGGCCGGCCTGTAATTGACATCATAGGTAGACCTCAACTATGAGAGAAAATGAGAAAACATATCTAGAAAATAACATTGTCTGATTTTTTAAGAATTTCTTTGCAAATTATGGTGGAAAATAAGTATTTGGTCAAACAAGCAAGATTTCTGGCTCTCACAGACCTGTAACTTCTTCTTTAAGAGGCTCCTCTGTCCTCCACTCATTACCTGTAGCAATGGCTCCTGTTTGACATTGTTATCAGTATAAAAGACACCTGTCCACAACCTCAAACAGTCACACTCCAAACTCCACTATGGTGAAGACCAAAGAGCTGTGGAAGGACACCAGAAACAAAATTGTAGACCTGCACCAGGCTGGAAAGACTGAATCAGCAATAGGCAAGCAGCTTGGTGTGAAGAAATCAACTGTGGGAGCAATAATTAGAAAATGGAAGACATACAAGACCACTGATAATCTCCCTCGATCAGGGGCTCCACGCAAGATCTCACCCCGTAGGGTCAAAATGATCACAAGAACGGTGAGCAAAAATCCCAGAACCACACGGGGGTACCTAGTGAATGACCTGCAGAAAGCTGGGACTAACGTAACAAAGGCTACCATCAGTAACACACTACGCCGCCAGGGACTCAGATCCTGCAGTGCCTGACTGCTTAAGCCAGTACATATCCAGGCCTGTCTGAAGTTTGCTAGAGAGCATTTGGATGTTCCAGAAGAGTATTGGGAGAATGTCATATGGTCAGATGAAACCAAAGTAGAACTGTTTGGTAGAAACACAACTCGTTGTGTTTGGAGGAGAGTGAATGCTGAGTTGCATCCCAAGAACATCATACCTACTGTGAAGCATGGGGGTGGCAACATCATGCTTTGGGGCTGTTTCTCTGCAAAGGGACCAGGATGACTGATCCGTGTACATGAAAGAATGAATGGGGCCATGTATTGTGAGATTTTGAGTGCAAACCTCCTTCCATCAGCAAGGGCATTGAAGATGAAACGTGGCTGGGCCTTTCAGCATGACAATGATCCCAAGCACACCGCCAGGGCAATGAAGGAGTGGCTTCTTAAGAAGCATTTCAAGGTCCTGGAGTGGCCTAGCCAGTCTCCAGATCTCAACCCCATAGAAAACCTTTGGAAGGAATTGAAAGTCCGTGTTGCCCAGCGACAGCCCCAAAACATCACTGCTCTAGAGGAGATCTGCATGGAGGAATGGGCCAACATACCAGCAACAGTGTGTGCCAACCTTGTGAAGACTTACAGAAAACGTTTGACCTCTGTCATTGCCAACAAAGGATATATAACAAAGTATTGAGATGAACTTTTGTTATTGACCAAATACTTATTTTCCACCATAATCTGCAAATAAATTCTTTAAAAAATCAGACAATGTGATTTTCTGGATTTGTTTTCTCATTTTGTCTCTCATAGTTGAGGTCTACCTATGATGACAATTACAGGCCGGCCTCATCTTTTTAAGTGGGAGAACTTGCACAATTGGTGGCTGACTAAATACTTTTTTCCCCACTGTACATAGAAAAACACCAGCTGGGTGACGGCTCATACCATTTTATTTATCTGTGTTACCCTATCCAGAGGTGTAGCTAGGGGTTCAGCACAGGGGGGGGCAAACATGTCCAAGTGGGCCCCCAACTTGGACATTTTCGTATACCGATACTATCAGTATACGGTGAGCGTATAGTGGTATATAGCGTCACTACACAGGGCTCTGCAGACGATTTAGGTGAATACAGTGCAGTAACATTTAGTGACTTACAGGTGACGTCTCTGACTAATAGTTCACATTCCCCATCTCTTTCATCTGGATGGCCATGACCACTTCTTCCAGTCTCTGTAAAGTTTGCAACAAAGACATCTTTAGCTCCTCTTATTGTTTGCGGTTTTTCCAGCAGCACTTTGCACAGAAAGGTTTCCTCTGTGGACTTTCTGCTTCAATTATATCTATAGGGAAACCGCTGTCATTTCTGTAGGTATAACTGACATGCTGCGATTTCCAAAACTGCGACTGTATCCGCTGCGCATATTTTACTGCAAAGTGGGGATGGGATGGAGGCCCCATGTGGTGAAAACCCACAGAAAAAAAAATGGCATTTTAGCAAATCCCATTCACACATTGCGGAAAAATACTGTTGTGGTTTTGGAAATTGCAGCATATCAATTATACCTACAGAAACGCTGGCAGTTTCTGTATACGTGTATTAAAAACAGAAAATTCTCTGCGGACCTTCTGTGAAAAGCGCTGCGGGAAAAATCACAATGTTACCGTCCCGGTTTTTCCTGCAGCGCATTTTTTTGCTGGAGTCCGGTACGTGGGGCCTTAGTCTTAATAAAGCCCAAGTGCAACTTTAATTAAATTAATTGCCCCCTCATATTATGCTCCTGATTCCCCCTGACATAAATACTGCACCTCTAATGACCCCTTATATGTATATATTTATAATACCCTGTCTGTGTATATATTTATAAATGTATCTGTGGGGGCCAACTCAGTTTTTGCATTGAGCACTTCCATTAATACAGATGAAAGCGTTCATTGCACTGAATCAGGCCCTGTTCACATGGTGAAATCTGGCACTGATTTTGCAGCGAATTTTGCCCCCAAATCAGCGGCAGATTATTCCTTCATTCTGCCTCCCATTGAAAACAATTAGTGCAGGATGCTGAAAAAAAAAAGTGTCCTGCTGGATCTTGCCGCAGATTCTGCAGCTTATTCGGAGGCTGCGGTTTGAGACTCACCACTGATTAGATTCATTTATTTGGGCCTAATCAGCGATGGAAAGCCGCAAGGGCATACTGATGTTCTGCACCAGGAGCCGGAGGCAGAAAATAAAGAGGAATACAGGGCAGATGTCCGCCTCAAATTCCTCTTTACTTTCTGATATCTGAACAGGTTCTATCTACTTGTATGGAATGGACTGTATTACACTCCACTCCAGTAGGTCTACCTCAGCAAAACCCAGTTTTGGTTGTATTTTTGCTGCAGGGTGCATGAGTTGCTCCAAAAGAGGCCCACTGAGGCTCTGTCGCCCATGGGCCCACAAAAACCTGGAGCCAACTCTGGTCCTATAACTCCTCTGAGAAGTATGGTAGCTGCTGCTGCTGCACCAGTGACCCTCTTATAACTCCTTTGAGAAGTATGATAGCTTTTGCTGCACCAGTGACCCTCCTATAACTCCTCTGAGAAATATGATAGCTACTTCTACACCAATGACACTCCTATAACTCCTCTGGGAAGTATGATAGCTGCTGGTACACCAGTGACCCTCCTATAACTCCTCTGAGAAGTATGATAGCTGCTGGATATTATGCTGTTGGGGAGCCAATAAGGGGGTGTTATACTGTTTTGGGGCCAACAAGAGGATATTATACTGTTTGGGAGCCAGTAAGGGGACATTACACTGTGCAGGAGGTACATAGGGGTGTTATACTGTGTGTGGGCCACTAAGGGGGTATTATACTATGTGAGTTACCAGAGTTAGGGGCAGGCTGGGAACCAATTATTTTCTGCCCCTCCCCCCCCACACACACACACACTAACACGCTGTTTTTAATGGCATTGGGTCCTAAAGATAGAGCTGTACAGCGCCCCCTTCAGGCCCCAACCCTATATACAATAAATCACAGGGAAGGAAGATGTCTTAGAAATTAGACAGATTTTTATTTTAAATGAGACAGATTTTTATTATAGTACTCATTTTGGGGTTTTGGTGCCCTCCGAGATGAAGGGATGTGAAGATCCTGGATCCTTGAGGTCTTGATCCTTGAGGTCTGGGGCACCTGGTGAGATCTGGTCAGGTAGTTTTGACTTCTTCACCTACTTGTATTGAGTCCAAGCTGAAAAATAGAGAAAACCAAATCAGTATGACAAAAACTCATGATGGAGGTACAGGTGGGGGTGGGGAGGGGGTCAGATCACTTACCTGGGCGCAGAGAAGATGCAGAGGATGAAGTTGTGGAACATCCAGGTTAGGAGATAACTGGAGGTGGAGATCCAGGTTAGGAGATAACTGGAGGTGGAGATCCAGGTTAGGAGATAACTGGAGGTGGAGATCCAGGTTAGGAGATAACTGGAGGTGGAGATCCAGTTGATGGAGTTAATAATGTGTCAGCGGTGACCCGCGTATGCTGGGATTCAGCCGAGTATTCTGCTGATGATGGTGCAGAGCAGGCCGAGCGGATCACTGGAGGTGACAATAACGATGAGGAGCTGAATGGCGGTCGTCATCCTGCTTAAGGGATCGCTGTTCTCAATGACCCAGCTGACCAGATCACTGCCGCTAACAATCCAGCTGAGGTGGCTGAAGGTGGTCGCCATCCATAGCAGCAAGTTGCTGCAGCTGATGCCCCAGTTGATGAGGTCGCTAATGATGGTGCCCCAGCTGAGAAGGTGTGGGCTGGCGATAATATAGCAGATAAGGCTGCAGCCGGTGGTGATCTGTGCCATGAAGTCGCTGTAGCTGATGAGTCCAAGCAGGTAGGTGTTGAGAGTAAGCCAGCAGATGACACAGCTCGTGGTGCTGAGGAGGCCCAGTAGGTAGCTGCCCATGATAATACACAGAGTCCAGTCGGTGCAGCTGATGATGTACATCAGCGGTTGGGTACTCACAGTTATCCAGTCCAGGAAATCAAAGATGGCCGTTGCCCACTCAAGCATGTCTCCGACCCTGGTGGTGCAGGTCAGGATCAGGCTTGGGGTTGGCATCCAGGCGATGATGTTATTGGCCACTGTGACCCAGGTAAGATGACTGCCTGTCTCCATGATCCAGGATAGCTGATCGGAGGTAGTAGTAATCAAGGTGAAGATTGCTATCACAAAGATGAGGGTGGTGATAGCTGCCATGTCTGAAGCAATGAGCACGAAGTGCAGAGAACCAAACTTGCAGAATCACACAGGTAGTGTGCAGGCTAGT
This sequence comes from Leptodactylus fallax, assembly GCA_947044405.1. Taxonomy (NCBI): domain Eukaryota; kingdom Metazoa; phylum Chordata; class Amphibia; order Anura; family Leptodactylidae; genus Leptodactylus; species Leptodactylus fallax. The sequence goes on from CAMRHE010000623.1 coordinate 632,555, forward strand.
TTGGAGTCTGTGAAGACAGAGACTCTGGGCCTGGGCACCTACATTTATAGGTCCATGTTGTCATCAGCCATTATGGTGTCACAAGAGGGTTAGATTGTGATGTCACCAGCCATGAAGGTGTCATAAGAGGGTTAGAATGGCAGCTAGGGTCATAGCTCTGTGATGTCATTGGTGGATGTGATGTTACAAGTTATAGCTCTGTGATATCATCAGCAATTATGATGTCATAAGAGAGATAGAATGTTAAGGTTAACCCTATAGGCCCTGGCATTTCACCAGCCACTACAGACTGCCGTATGCAATCTACAAAAGTCACACAGCAAAATGTCGCTATAATTTATCACTTTATGTCTATTTTACACGTGTTTGTCACCTTTCAAAAAGTGGGATGGGCTTATCTGTAGGGGGCGGTTCTGTTACAGGCGCCAAATTTATTAAGAGGCCATTCTGTGTCATAAGAGAGTTTTACTGGAATTATAGTTTCCATAAATGGAGATTATAGGATGAAAAGACAGACCGCTACAAAAATATGGCGCACTACTACATGGTAGTAGACAAGGGCCTACTTTATCATGGTAAACAAACAGAATTAAGCTTTACTGCTCTGCTAAAATGAAAGCTGCTCTCTGATTGGTTGCTACATTTGGTTTGGTAAATGACACTGACTAAGCAACCAATCAGAAAGCAACTTTTGTTTTACCTGAGCAGTTTAAGAAACCATGACAGATTAGCCTAGATATGAACCAATCACAGGTCAGCTTTTAATTTACCAGACCAGTATTAGAGATGAAAGCTGCGCTCTGATTGGTTGCTATGCGCGACACAGGCTGTTTTGATAAACAAGGCCCAGATAGCAACCAATCAGAGACCAGCTTTCATTTCTTCTACTGGTCTGCTAATTTAAAGAATGAAAGCTGCGCTCTGATTGGTTGCTATGGGTGACACAGTGAAGGCCTACTGTAGTGTGATGAAGGCGGCAGATCATTAACATGAGGGGCGATCCTGGGATCCAAACCCGACTCACACCTAATGGAGAAATACATGGATCAGATTTTAGAGATGGCTGAGCTTTTGTCATTTCCTTTATCTTTTAGTTTCAATAATTTTATAAACATTACATTTGGCATCGCCAAAACCATAACAAACCGCACAAGAAAATGAACACAATATTGGTGTAAAGAAGAATGGCGCAATTGTACATTTTATTTAACCAGTAACAACCCTGGGTCCAATATTATTATATGGGGTCTGAGGATATTTAGCTGCACCCCTTGATAAAGACCGCGCCCCTTTATAAAGGCCACTCCCAATCCGATTCAGAACACTCCACGTGAAGGGCTCCCCCAGGCTGACGTCTCTGCACCCACCTCCAGGTCTCCATCACCATGGAGTCAGGTTGCCAAGGCGATTATGATGTCACTGATTTCTAAGGGCTGGTGTATTATGATGTCAAAAGAGGGTTCGGAATGCTCAGATGTTTATTTTATATACAGTATAAGGCCTTCCAGTATACACCAGCATACAGACCACAGATAGCCTGAGTCTGGCCACATATGAAGAGTATATAATGCTGTCCAGTATACAACAGTATACACCAGTATGCAGGTCACATATACCCTGACTCTGGCACAGATAGTGGAAGAGTGAAGAAATCAGGCGATACCTTTTAGAGGCTAACTGAGTATATTTATAAGTAAGCTTTCAGGAGTACTCGCTCCCTTCATCAGACATGGTGTGATACAAGAACTGAAAATTAACAGATTTTTATACACATGGTTTTCAAAGCATTTTAGAGTCCTTAAAAAAAAATTGCAATCTAAGTAGAGAAGTTATTTACAACAGGTCAAAAAAACAGTCTGGAAACTTGTGGTGCGTGACGGAGGGATCAGTAATTCTTGCTGTTATCTGTTTGCTATCAGGAGGTGATTTGTGACCCTCACAGGTCACACATAGTGTGATTTGAAGCTGGTATGAATATTGAGTTCAGTTCATGGTTCAAACATAGTGTGACATGAAGCTGGCATGAATATTAAGTCCAAATTGCAGAGTTTGAAATTTTTGCATAAATTTGTACTCCATTTCTTTTTTTTTCTCCTGTGTCTTAAAATGTCCCATTAAAACCACAACCCGCAAATCTTCAATAGAGTGGTTTTCTCCGGAGAAATGTGCGGCCACTGGGAGATCGGTTCTGCTGTTATTAATGGTGGATCTGTGTGAGTTCATTCGTTGACTGAGTCTCTGCCCTGTTTCCCCCACATAGAGGCCTGTGGTGGGACATTGCACACACATTATGAGATACACCACATTGGAAGACCTGCAGGAAAATGTCCCCCTAATTCTGTGCACCTGTTGTGACTGTGGGATAGGTACACTGTCAGCGGTGTGGATGTGCTTGCAGGTCATGCACCTTTTATGTAGGCATGGTGAGGTGCCATTTTCAGTTGGGGCCTTCAGGGCACTCTGGACGATAATACGCCTCAGGTTTGGTGGTTGTCGAAAGGAGAGGAGAGGGGGGACTGGAAATATGTCCTTGAGTCTGTTGTCCCTATGTAGTACAGGTTGGAGCTCCTTGGCAATCCTTCGTAGGATCTCCAGCTGTGGGTTGTAGGTGACGACTAGGGGCACTCGGGCTTCTTTCTGGGTCTCTCTATATGTGAGCAGACTGTCTCTGTTAATGGCTGCTGCTTTGTTTAATTGGTTGTCTGTCACTTTTGGTTTGTATCCCAATCTGAGAAATTTCATCCTCAGATCCAGGAGGTGCTTGTCCAGGTCTGTTTTGTCGGAGCAAATACGATTGTATCGTATAGCCTGGATGTAGATTATAGATTTTCTTGTGTGCTTGGGGTGGAAGCTGTCGTTTCTCAGGTAGGCCGTTCTGTCTGTGGGTTTGTGGTATATTGATGTGAGTAGCCGGTGGTCTTTGATGTATATTGTGGTATCCAGAAAGTGAATTTCACTCCCTGAATAGCTAAGTTTAAGGTTGATGGTCGGGTGAAAGTCATTGAAGTCATTATGGAATTGAAGTAGGGCCTCCTCACCTGCAGTCCAGATGACAAGGATATCATCGATATAACGAAGGTAAATCATAGGTTTGGTGGTGCATGTTGATAAATATGTTCCTTCCATTTCTGCCATAAAGAGATTTGCATATTGGGGTGCACATCTGGTCCCCATTGAAGTTCCCATTCGCTGTAGATATAGATCCTCTCCAAAGGTAAAATGGTTGTGGCTAAGGATGAATTGTATGAGCTGTGTTACTGGTTCTGTTGGGACGTTTTGTTTTGCCAGGTGTACCAGACATGCTGCAACTCCATCCTTGTGGGGAATGTTAGTATACAGGGATTCCACATCCATGGTGGCCAAAATGGTACCCTCAGGTAGAGGGCCCAGGGCATTCAGTTTGTTAAGAAGGTCAGTGGTGTCCTGGATATAGCTTGGAGTATCCCTGACAAGGGGTTTTAGGAGATTTTCCACCCAACCTGAGATGTTTTCTGTCAGTGTCCCAATGCCAGAAATGATAGGCCTCCCAGGGTTGCCATCTTTGTGTATCTTTGGGAGCATATAGAAGCAGCCCGGCCTGGGATCTTGTGGGATAAGTCCTTTTACCTGATTCTGGATCTGGACTGGAAACTTCTTGATCATGCTCTTTAGTTCTTTCATATAGGCCTCTGTGGGATCACTTCCAAGTTTGGAGTAATGGATGGGATTTGACAGTTGCCTGTTTGCTTCCTGGATATAGTCTGAGGTGTTCATTATGACTATTGCGCCCCCTTTGTCAGCCGGTTTTATTATTATATCCTGATTTTCTTTCAGTGATGTAATAGCCTTCTGTTCCTGCAGGGTTAGGTTATGCGCCTGTTTCTTTTGTTTCTCTAGGATTTCTGATTTTACTTTGCTTCTGAAACAGTCAATATATTTATCCAGTGCTGCATTAGCTCCAGGGCGTGGGGTCCAGGTAGATTTTTTGGTAGGATTCCTTATGGGCTGTTCCATCTCAGAGTCACTGCTGTATGGAGGGTCTTTGTCATAAAAATATTCCCTTAATCTCATTTTTCTGAAAAACTCCTCCATATCATTGCAGAGTTGGATATGGTCAGTGTGTGCCGAGGGGCAGAAGGAGAGACCTTTGGAGAGAACTGACATTTCCTGTTTGTTTGGCTCATAAGAGGAAAGATTCACAACACAGCTTTGCTGAGCTGGGCTAGTACTTGCGGTTGTAGTAATGAGGCCTTTTTGTCTCAGTCTGTGGAGCTTTTTCTTTTTGTTGTTAATAAGCATATCCTGAAGTTTCCAGTAGTATGTGTGGAATCTGGCCTTCATTTCCTCTGTGTCATTAGCCAATGATGATTTCAGGGCCTGTATCTCATCCTGTGTTCTTTTTTTGTTGTTATAGGAAATTTTTATCATATTGTTCCGCAGTCTTTCAGATGTCCGAATACATAGTTGTTCTGCATATCGGCTGTTGTAGGTGTTCCGGGTTGGGTTACGTAAATTGAAGCCTTTTGGGATGAGTCTCTCCTTTTTGCATTTTGTTAAGAAGAAGATGTCGCTGTTGAGTTGTGCAAGTTTCTTAAGCTGGTTTTTCAGTTCCATTCTTTTGCGGTACATTGTGGTATCTTTCAAGTTGATAGTAGTATAATGTTGTACCGTGTTAGCCATTGAAAGTAGTGGAAGAGTGAAGAAATCAGGCAATACCTTTTAGAGGCTAACTGAGTATATTTATAAGTAAGCTTTCAGGAGTACTCGCTCCCTTCATCAGACATGGTGTGATACAAGAACTGAAAATTAACAGATTTTTATACACATGGTTTTCAAAGCATTTTAGAGTCCTTAAAAAAAAATTGCAATCTAAGTAGAGAAGTTATTTACAACAGGTCAAAAAAACAGTCTGGAAACTTGTGGTGCGTGACGGAGGGATCAGTAATTCTTGCTGTTATCTGTTTGCTATCAGGAGGTGATTTGTGACCCTCACAGGTCACACATAGTGTGATTTGAAGCTGGCATGAATATTGAGTTCAATTCATGGTTCAAACATAGTGTGACATGAAGCTGGCATGAATATTAAGTCCAAATTGCAGAGTTTGAAATTTTTGCATAAATTTGTACTCCATTTCTTTTCTTTTCTCCTGTGTCTTAAAATGTCCCATTAAAACCACAACCCGCAAATCTTCAATAGAGTGGTTTTCTCCGGAGAAATGTGTGGCCACTGGGAGATCGGTTCTGCTGTTATTAATGGTGGATCTGTGTGAGTTCATTCGTTGACTGAGTCTCTGCCCTGTTTCCCCCACATAGAGGCCTGTGGTGGGACATTGCACACACATTATGAGATACACCTCATTGGAAGACCTGCAGGAAAATGTCCCCCTAATTCTGTGCACCTGTTGTGACTGTGGGATAGGTACACTGTCAGCGGTGTGGATGTGCTTGCAGGTCATGCACCTTTTATGTAGGCATGGTGAGGTGCCATTTTCAGTTGGGGCCTTCAGGGCACTCTGGACGATAATACGCCTCAGGTTTGGTGGTTGTCGAAAGGAGAGGAGAGGGGGGACTGGAAATATGTCCTTGAGTCTGTTGTCCCTATGTAGTACAGGTTGGAGCTCCTTGGCAATCCTTCGTAGGATCTCCAGCTGTGGGTTGTAGGTGACAACTAGGGGCACTCGGGCTTCTTTCTGGGTCTCTCTATATGTGAGCAGACTGTCTCTGTTAATGGCTGCTGCTTTGTTTAATTGGTTGTCTGTCACTTTTGGTTTGTATCCCAATCTGAGAAATTTCATCCTCAGATCCAGGAGGTGCTTGTCCAGGTCTGTTTTGTCGGAGCAAATACGATTGTATCGTATAGCCTGGATGTAGATTATAGATTTTCTTGTGTGCTTGGGGTGGAAGCTGTCGTTTCTCAGGTAGGCCGTTCTGTCTGTGGGTTTGTGGTATATTGATGTGAGTAGCCGGTGGTCTTTGATGTATATTGTGGTATCCAGAAAGTGAATTTCACTCCCTGAATAGCTAAGTTTAAGGTTGATGGTCGGGTGAAAGTCATTGAAGTCATTATGGAATTGAAGTAGGGCCTCCTCACCTGCAGTCCAGATGACAAGGATATCATCGATATAACGAAGGTAAATCATAGGTTTGGTGGTGCATGTTGATAAATATGTTCCTTCCATTTCTGCCATAAAGAGATTTGCATATTGGGGTGCACATCTGGTCCCCATTGAAGTTCCCATTCGCTGTAGATATAGATCCTCTCCAAAGGTAAAATGGTTGTGGCTAAGGATGAATTGTATGAGCTGTGTTACTGGTTCCGTTGGGAGGTTTTGTTTTGCCAGGTGTACCAGACATGCTGCAACTCCATCCTTGTGGGGAATGTTAGTATACAGGGATTCCACATCCATGGTGGCCAAAATGGTACCCTCAGGTAGAGGGCCCAGGGCATTCAGTTTGTTAAGAAGGTCAGTGGTGTCCTGGATATAGCTTGGAGTATCCCTGACAAGGGGTTTTAGGAGATTTTCCACCCAACCTGAGATGTTTTCTGTCAGTGTCCCAATGCCAGAAATGATAGGCCTCCCAGGGTTGCCATCTTTGTGTATCTGGCACAGATATGAAGAGTATATAAGGCCGTCCAGTATACACCAGTATATAAGTTACATATAGCCTGACTCTGGTCAGATCTGAAGAGTATATAGGGCTGTCCAGTATACACCAGCATACAGGTTACATATAGCCTGATTCTGGCCACATATGAAGAGTATATAAGGACGTCCAGTATACGATCCTGTCGCCATTCCAGCTAGTTAGACTAGGTAGGGAGAGGCTGCAGCTGGAGATAAATTTTATAATTTCAGGACAGTGCAGCTAGGTAGGGAGAGGAGCCTGATACTGTGAGGGACAGTTAGCCTAGAAATAATAATCGTCCTTTTCAGGGCAGTGACAGTAAACTGCATGTGTACCCATACCGTCTCCTAGCGCAGTAACATTAACTGCATGTGTACCCATACTCAAACCTCTCAACTGTCCTGGATTCTGCGGGACAGACCCAGATTGTTGATTACGTCACTCACATTGCGCCTGAAGCTCCCAGAACACTCCGTGACTGAGACTGCAGACAGAGCAGCAAGGGAGCGAGGAGAGGTGAGTATGTGTTTTTTATGTTCAACTTTGGGGGCAAATTGAGGGGGAACATGAAACTGGTGGCAGATGAAGGGGAGGACATTAAACTGGTGGCAGATGAAGGGGGGTGCATTAAACTGGGGCAGATAATGGGGGACATTAAACTGGGGGCAGATGAAGGGAGGACATTAAACTGGGAGCAGATGAAGGGGGATATGAAACTTGGGGCAGATGAAGGGGGGACATTAAACTGGGGGCAGATGGAGGGGGGCATTAAACAGGGGACAGATGAAGGGGGGTATTAAACTGGTGGCAGATGGAGGGGATGACATTTAATTGGGGGAGAGATTAAGAGGGACATTAGACTGGGGACAGCTGGAAGGGAACATTAAACAATGGGGGTCAGTGGACGGAGACATTAAGCTGGGAGCAACTGGAGGAGGACACTAAACCATGGGAGTAGTTGGAGGGGGACATGTCTGCCTCTAGTTGCTCCCAGTTTAATGTCACTCTCCAGCTACCCCTATGGTTTAATGTCTCCCTCCAGCTGCCCCAGTTTCATGTCTCTCTCTAGTTTCCAACAGTTTTAACTGGGGCACCAGGAGAGGGACTTAATAGTGTGGGGCAATTGGAGGGGAACATTATAATGTGGGGGCATATAATGTTAGGGTGACTGTAGGAGAATTATACTGTGTGGGGGCAAAAAGAAAAATGGATGACAATGGGTGGAGTCAACATAGAAGCGGGTAGAGCTAAATTGCCGCTGCGCGCATGGCGGGCCGCACATTTTGTCCCTCTTTCTGTTCTTTGAGAGTTCAGAGGTATGCCCATACTGTCTCCTAGCGCAGTAACAATAACTGCGTGTGCACCCATAACGTCTCCTAGCGCAGTAACAATAACTGCCTGTGTACTCATACTGTCTCCTAGTGCAGTAACAATAACTGTGTGTGTACCCATACTGTCTCCTAGCGCAGTAACAATAACTGTGTGTGTACCCATACCGTCTCCTAGCGCAGTAAGAATAACTGTGTGTGTACCCATACTGTCTCCTAGCACAGTAACAATAACTGTGTGTGTACCCATACCGTCTCCTAGCACAGTAACAATAACTGCGTGTACCCATACCATCTAGCGCAGTAAGAATAACTGCATGCAGTGGTGAACCTAGTCTCTTTGCTGCCTGAGGCAGACTATAGTAAGACTCCCCCCCCTCCAAAAAAAAATTGAGTTTCCATGCTACTAGCTTCACACGCTGTTATCGTCACACAATATACACAATACACAAAGTTATAAAACAGTTTTTAAGAATTCTTCTTCCTGCATTACTTCAGTATCAGATCAACAACACGGCATTAACAATGACAATAACTTCACACATCTTCTGCTTGGTGGATGAACGAGCCCACGTAGCCCCCATTCTCTATAATAGGAGCGCCGCAGATATCTGAATATTGAACTTTGGGTATCTTTGGCACTCCCATTGAAGTTTATGAGAGCCACGCGGGTTCGTCCATCCACCAAGTGACACACCTACAGTATATATATATGGCTGCGGTCAGGCTGAATTCCCACCCAGTGGGGGGAAAAAAAACAATTCTCAGGCTCAGTGGGGGTCTCAGCAGACAGACCCCCATCAATCAGGTATTTATCCTCTATCATTTAGGTGAATACAGGGCAGTAACATTTTGTGACTTACAGGTGACGTCTCTGACTAATCCTTCACATTTCCCTTCTCTTCCCTTTGGACTGCCATGACCACTTCTTCCAGCTGTGACTTGTCTCTGTAAAGTTTGCAACACAGACATCTTTGGCTCCTCACTTTTACAGGCACCTGACCCACATTGTCCTCACCTACACAAAGCCCCCATCCTGCTGCTACCCCAATTATAAAATATATGATATAACGCCCAATAATGAATAATATCCCCAAGTGCATCTTTATATTAATAATGTCCGTGTGTATTATACTCCACAGTGGCCCCTGCACTTGTATTATGCTCCACAGTGGACCCTGCACAGGGTATTATGCTCCACAGTGGCCCCTGTACACGGTATTATGCCCCATAGTGGCCCATCCATGAATTATTATTATACTCTGGGGTCTTTTCAGACCCCAGAGTATAATGATTGGAGACCCAGAGGAGGTGACAAACATAAAAACCAGTGTTACTTACCTATCCTGGACACTGGTGCACTCCCTGCAGCTTCCGGCCCTGTTTAATTGCGCACACATGTCACGCGATCAGGCCGGTGACGCGACCTGATGACGTTACCAGAGGCCCCAAGCCTGCTTGGAGTAACACCGATCGCAGGAGAGGTAAATACATTGGTTTTTATGTTCCCTCACCTCCCCTGGGCCTCCGATTATTATACTCCAGGGTCTGAAAAGATCCCGGAGTCAGGGCCGGCGTTAGGGAGGGGGCAAACTGGGCAATTGCCTAGGGCCCTGACCCCAAAGGGGTCCCCGGGATCCGGAGCCTTATGACTCCGGATCCCGGAGTCAGGACCGGCCATATCGATAACAGAAAGGGACCCAGCGTCATGTGCCGCAGGGCCCCTTTCCGAGGTGAGTAAAAATAACAAACATTTTTACTCACCTGTCCTTGCGTCCGACGTCATCTTCTGGCGTTCCGGACATCACCGCTGAGGCGCTGAGGCCTGGCCTCAGCGGTCACGTGGGGCATGCTCATGTAACCGCTGAGGCCCAATCACAGGCTTCAGCGGTGACATCCACAACGCGTGACGTCAGCCGCAGAGAAGATGAAGCCGGCGGCAGCAGTGACAGCGGAGCAGCGCGAAGAGGCCCAGGAGAGGTAAGACAAGGTGAGTATAACTGTTTGCTATTTTCCCTTACCTCCCCCGGGCCTTCGATAATTATACTCTGGGGTCTGAAGAAACCCCAGAGTATAAGGTAATACTAGCACTAAGGGAGTCTGTAGGGCCACTGTGGAGCATTATACTGGGGGGTCCCTCTGGATAGCATATTATACTTTGTAGGGCCCCTGTGGAGCATTATACTGGGGAGGGGGCCCTCTGGATAGCATATTATACGGTGTGGGGACCCTTTGGAGCATTATACGGGGGGGTCCCTTTGGATAGCACATTATACTGTGTAGGGCCCCTGTGGAGCATTATACTGGGGAGGGGGCCCTCTGTATAGCATATTATACGGTGTGGGGCCCCTGTGGAGCATTATACTGGGGAGCGGGCCCTCTGGATAGCATATTATACTGTGTGGGGCCCCTGTGGAGCATTATACTGGGGGGTCCCTCTGGATAGCATATTATACTGTGTGGGGCCACTGTGGAGCATTATACTGTGGGGGGGGTGGCCCTCTGGAGAGCATATTATACTCTTTTGGGCCACTGAGGAGCATTATACAGGGGGAACCTTTCTGGGAAGTATATTATACTGTGTGGAGGCCATTCTGGAGCATGTTATACAATGTGGGGTCACTGTGGAGCATTATTCTGGGGGGGCATCTGCAGAGCATATTATATTGCGTGGCGCCACTGTGGGGCATAATTCGAGCAGAACTAAGCATTGTACTAGGGGGCCCTCTGGGGAGTATATTATACTGTGGGGGGCCTACTGTGGAACATTATACTGGGGGGACACTCTGGGAAGCATAATATATTGCGTGGGGACACTGTGGAGCAAAATACTGGGGGGGCACTGTGGAGCATTATACTAGTGGGGGGGCCCTCTGGGGAGCATATTATACTATGGGCCACTGTGGAACTTTATACTGGGGGGAAGGGGCAGTGTGGGGAGCCTGTTATACTGTATGGGGCCACTGTGGAGTTTATTATATTGTGTGGGGCTTCTTGGAAGCATATTATACTATGTGGGGCCATTGTAGAGCATTATACTGTGGGGAGCATATTATACTGTGGGGGACCACTGTGGAGCATTATACTGGGGGAACCCCTCTGGGCAGTATATTATACTGTGTGGAGGCCATTGTGGAGCATGTTATACTGTGTTAGGCCACTGTGGAACATTAAACGGGGGGGCACTGTGGGATGCATATTATACTGTATGGAGCATATTATATTGTGTGGGGCTGCTGGGGAGCGTATTGTACTGTCTGGGGCCACTAAGAGGTAGTATACTGTGTGGAGCCTTATATACCATATGGGGCCACTATGGGGGGCTCAGGGGAGCATCTTATACTGTGTGGGTCCACTGTGGAGCATTATATACCATGTGGGGAAACTGTGGAGGGCTCAGGGGAGCATTTTATACCATGGAGCATTATATACCATGTGGAGCATTATACTGTGTGGGGGGGGGGTTAAAATTCCTGCTGGCAACCCTGTGTGCTATGTCTGCATCATAGCTCCCTCACTATAATCTTGCACATACGTGTAGTGCTCCATGGCCATGTCATTCCCCATACAGTAACTGTGCATGAACCGGCCATGGAGTTATTGGGGCCTGCACAGTACTATAGGGGCTGAATATACTAGGAACATACTCACAGGGTCGGCGTTGGGGGGGGGGCAAACTGGGCAATTGCCCAGGGCCATGTCCCCAAAGGGGCCCCCGGGATCCGAAACCTGATGACTCTGGATCCCGGAGTCAGGCCCGGACAAATCAATAACAGAAAGGGACCGCAGGGCCCCTTTCCGAGGTGAGTAAAAATAACAAACATTTTTACTCACCTGTCCTGGTGTCCGACGTCATCTTCTGGCGTTCCGGACATCACCGCTGAGGCCAGGCCTCAGCCTTAGCGATCACGTGGGGTGCTCTGACAGCGTGCCTCACGTAATCGCTGAGGCCCAATCACAGGCCTCAGCGGTGACGTCCACAACGCGTGACGTCAGCCGCAGAGAAGAAGAAGCCAGTGCCGGCGGGGATAATGGAGCAGCGCGAAGAGGCCCAGGAAAGGTAAGGCAAGGTGAGTATAACTGTTTGTTATTTTCCCTTACCTCCCCCGGGCCTTCGATTATTATACTCTGGGGTCTGAAGAGACCCCAGAATATAATATAATAATAGCACTGTAGGGACCCTGTGGAGCATTATACTGGGGGGCCCCCTCTAGATAGCATATTATACTGTGTGGGGCCACTGTGGAGCATTATACTGGGGAAGGGGCCCTCTGGATAGCATATTATATTCTGTGGGGCCTCTGTGGAAAATTATAATGTGGGGGGGGCTCTGGAGATAATGTTATATTATGTGGGGCCACTTTGGAGCATTATGCTCTCCAGAGGGGCCCCCAGTATAATGCTCCACGGTTTCCCCACACAGCATAATATGCCCTCCAGAGGGGCCCCCCAGTATATTATACTGTGGAGCATTATACTGGGGGGGGGCTCTGGAGAGCATGTTATACTGTTTTGGGCCACTGTGGAGCATTATACTGGGGGGGCCTCTAGAGAGCATATTATACTGTTTTGGACCACTGTGGAGCATTATACTGGGGAAACCTCTCTGGGCAGTATATTATACTGTGTGGAGGCCATTTCTGGAGCATGTTATACTGAGTGGGGTCACTGTGAAGCATTATTCTGAGGGGGCCATCAGCAGAGCATATTATATTGCGTGGCGCCACTGTGGGGCATTATTCGGGGGGGACTAATGAGCATTATACTAGGGGGCCCACTGGGGAGCATATTATATTGCGTGGGGCCTACTGTGGAACATTATACTGGGGGGACGCTCTAGGGAGCATAATATATTGCGTGGGGCCACTGTGGAGCAAAATACTGGAGGGGGCACTGTGGAGCATTATACTAGCAGGGGCCCTCTGGGGAGAATATTATACTATGGGCCACTGTGGAGCTTTATACTGGGGGAAGGGACAGTGTGGGGAGCCTGTTATACTGTGTGGGGCCACTGTGGAGTGTATTATATTGTGTGGGGCTTTTCGGGAGCATATGATACTCTGTGGGGCCATTGTAGAGCATTATACTGGGGGGGACTGTGGGGAACATATTATACTGTGGGGGACCACTGTGGAGCATTATACTGGGGGAACCCCTCTGGGAAGTATATTATACTGTGTGGAGGTCATTATGGAGCATGTTATTCTGTGTTAGGCCACTGGAGCATTATACTGGGGGGGCATTGTGGGGTGCATATTATACTGTATGGAGCATATTATATTGTGTGGGGCTGCTGGGGAGCATATTGTGTGGAGCCTTACACACCATGTGGGGCCACTATGGGGGGCTCAGGGGAGCATTTTATACTGTGTGGTGTCACTGTGGAGCATTATATACCATGTGGGGAAACTGGAGGGCTCAGGAGAGCATTTTATACTGTGGAGCATTATATACCATGTGGAGCATTATACTGTGGGGGGGGGGCTCACAATTCCTGCTAGCAGCCCTGTGTGCTGTGTCTGCATCACAGCTCCCTCACTATAATCTTGCACATACGTGTAGTGCCCCATGGCCATGTCATTCCCCATACAGTACTGTGCATGGACTGGCCATGGAATTACTGGGGCCTTTCAGTCCGACACTGTATAACGGAGAACTATTATATATAAGGGTGGGTTACTATATATAATTGGGAAACTTAAGTATGAGGGGGCTATTATAAGGGGGAACTATTATTTATAAGATGGGCTATTATTTATAAGGGGGGAACTAGTATATATAAGGCATCCATTATAAGGGGGGAACTTTTATTTATAAGAGGGGAACTTTTTATAAGGGGGGTATAATTGTTAAGTGGGCTTATTTATAAAGGGGGCTATTAGTGACAATGGGGACTATTATTTATAAGGGTAACTATTATTTATGAGGGGGCTATTATTAATAAGGGAGAAGTATTATTTTTATGGGGTGACTGTTACTGATAAGGGGGAATATTACTGATACAGGGCACTATTCATCATTTATAAGGGAGTTATTACTGATAAAAGGTGTAATATTTATAAGGAGGCGCGATAATAACTGATGACTGGGTGCAAAAATCTATTAGGCGGTACAAAGGTGCTCATTTGAATTGTGTGTGGTAAAATGGGGCTTGTTATTACTTTTTTGTTGGCAGAAAGGAGGCGTTATTATAGGGGCTGCCACTGGAAGACGATGGTGTTGTTTGCATATCAGCATTTGGGGCCCCGCTTTTAATTTTGCCCAGGGACCCACTTTGTCTAAAACCGGCCCTGCATACTCAGTAACACCAGATAGTCAGAACATATGTAAGACTTCAGTGAAGGAGCCGTGGTGTAGGCTATTAGCAGGAAGCTGTTGGATGGGGCCCCAGAACAAGATTCTCTGGTGGGCCTAAGGCCCTTCAGTCTGACACTGTATAACGGAGAACTATTATATACAGGTGCATCTCAATAAATTAGAATATCTTTGAAAGATTTATTTCTTTCAATAATGAAATCAAAAAAGTTCCCTCCTATATTTTCTAGATTCTTTACACACAGAGTGTTCTATTTCAAGTGTTTTATTTCTGTAAATGTTGATTATGGATTACAGGTAATGAAAACCAAAATCTAAGAAAATTAGAATATTGTAAAAAAGTTCAGTATTGTAAATTCAGTGTATTACCTGCCAAGGTTTCCTAAGCCTTTAAATGGTCCCTCAGTCTGGTTCAGTAGGACACACAATCATGGAAGACGCTGATTATGGATTGTATTACTGAATTACTGAAACGAATGAACGTTTCACACATATTCTAATTTATTGCGATGCGCCTGTATAAGGGTGGGTTACTACAGTATATATAATTGGGAAACTTAAATACGAGGGGGCTATTATAAGGGGGAACTATTATTTATAAGATGGGCTATTATTTATAAGGCATCCATTATAAGGGGGAGCTATTATTTATAAGAGGGGAACTATTTATAAGGGGGGTGTAATTGTTAAGTGGGCTTGTTTATAAAGGGGGCTATTAGTGATAATGGGGTCTATTATTTATAAGGGTAACTATTATTTATGAGGGGGCTATTATTTATAAGGGAGCAGTATTATTTTTACGGGGTGACTGTTACTGATAAGGGGGATATTACTGATACAGGGCCCTATTTTTCATTTATAAGGGAGCTATTACTGATAAAGGTGTAATATTATTTATACGCAGGGACGATTATTAATAAGGAGGCGCTATAATAACTGATGACTGGGTGCAAAAATCTATTAGGTGGTACAAAGGTGCTCATTTGAATTGTGTGTGGTAAATGGGGGTTATTATTACTTTTTTTGTTGGCAGAAAGGAGGCGATATTATAGGGGTTGCCACTGCAAGACGATGGTGTTGTTTGCATATCAGCATTTGGGGCCACGCTTTTAATTTTGCCCAGGGCCCCACTTTGTCTAAAACCGGCCCTGCCCGGAGTATAATAATAGTAGTATTTGAGGCCCGCGGCCTCACTTACAAATGCCCGCGGCTGCTCACAGCGGCATCCACTTCCCCCTTCTGCATCCCATAGCAGAAGGGGAACGAGCAGACGCGGGGTAGGTAAATAAATAGGCCATTACCTGCTGGGGATACTCCAGCAGGTTACGGCCTATATATATATATATATATATATATATATATATCTATATATAAAAAAAGTTATCCGCACCTACCTGCGATGCCTTGATGTTGCGCGATTACGTCATTGTATCTCCGCCTGCTCTGAGATGCGACGTCTCATAAACCAGCCCAGAACGGGTTCGCTCAACACTAGTAGTGACCTTTGCCAAGGCCGCTGATTGGCCTCAGTAGTCACATGTAGCGGGGATTTGCACTGAAAGAAAACAATGGAGCTGCAGGACCGGGAGGACACAGTAGCACCGGGGACAGAAGAGTGTGGTTTTTTTATAAAATATTTATACCTTTCCTGGCCTAATTAAAAAAAAAAAAAATTAGCTTAAAGGGGTTATCCACATTCTAATATTGATATACCTCCAATATTAAATCTGCAGGGGTCCAACACACAAGATCCCCCCCCCCCCCCGAAGATCAGCTGCAGTGGAATAGCATGGCTCTCAGTAATGTTACCATACCAGGAGCCACGCTGCTCACTAGCTGTATAAAGTGTAGTGGTGGCTTTAGGTACTGCAGCGCTGTCCCATTGAAGTCTATGAGGCAGCACTACAGTACCAGAAGCCACAGCTACACTACAGCTACAGTGAGTGAGCAGCGTAGCTCCTGGTATGTAATCATTATTGGGAGTTGCGCTGTCCTGGTGCAGCTGATCTACAGGGGTCCAGGTTGTCAGATGTCCACAGATCTAAGGGCTCATTCCAAGGCCGTGTGCTGGCTGTTGTATTAACAGCACACTGCCTGATAGATTTTAATAGATCTATTTGCATGACCATTGTTTTAACGGTCTGTGTGAATGATCCAAGAAAGAAATAGAACCGGCTATTTTTGGTGATTTTATGGATCCCTCAATAGATTCATGTCAATGAGGGATCCTTGAAAACAGATCTTTCTTGGGTGTACACTGTGCTTGGCACTGTCGTGTGAATGTAACCTAGAATATTAGAAGGTGGATAACCTTTTTAAATGGGTTATGCACGAATAATAGTTATCTGTTATCCATAGGTAAGAGTCCTCAGAATCGGGGTGTTTTTCTTCTAAATGAATCCAGGCTGAATGTAGCTGTGACCAGCTGGACGGGGAGGCGACCGTGCTCCCATTGACTTCAGTGGAGGTGCCTGAGATAGTGAAGTACAGGACTTCGGCTATCTGAGGCACTCCCATTAAAGTGATCGGGGGCACGGATACTTCCTATCCTGCAGGGCACGGCTACATTCAGCCTGGATTCAGTCACACTAAATTTACTGTGGGAAGAATAACAACCCCATTCTCAGGACCAGGGGGTTCTCAGTGGTCAGATTCCCACCAATCAGCTATTTATCCTCTGCCTTATGGATAAAGGATTAAGATTCTTCGAGGCATAACATTTGTGGGCTTGTGCGAGATGCGCCAGAGTTAGGAGACTGTGGCCTAATAATTCTGGAGTATGTAAGGAATTTGGGTGCAGGAAGTGTAGGTCAGTGGGGTCCTGTGTCACCACATTTCAAGAGCCATAGTCAGGGCACTTCTCTGTCCTTAAAGGGGTTTTCCAGGAATTTCCTTTTTATTTATTGCTGACCTATCCGTAGAAAAATTCATCAATTAAAATTTGTTGGGGGTCCGACACATTGACCCCCTGTGGTTTAGCTGGTTGAAGAGGCAGTGACCCTCTCTGAGTGCTGTTTCTGCTTCACAGGACATGTGACATTATGTTCATTGATCACATGGCTTGATCAACGCTCAGTCCCATTCAAGTGAAGGGGCTGAGTTGTTATACCAAGCACAGTCACTATGGAGCTGTGCTTGGTAAGTACTGAAGAGGCTGCAGCATGCATGTCATGTGAACGGGTGCTGATCCCTTTCCGATTTTTAATTGATGATTTCATAGGTCATCAATTACTCAGCCTTGGAAAACCCCTTTAAAGCCCCAACTAGACTGTGTGCTACAGATATAAAGTAAGATAATATAGCATCCAAGTCTGTTTCCTCTCTGCAGTGAATGAAATGATAGCATTAAGCATTCTTCTATCTAGGCTTAACGTGAAAACTATGGAATCCACCAGAATATATGGCCTTGTGCAGACCTGAGACTACTGCACAGACGGTTGGACCATTTGAATATTGGTGTTTCCCTTACTGGAGGCATAGACAGTGATTCAGGGTAGGTGCTTCAGAACATTTAGTATTAGTGATAGTCATCTGTTTTTGATTTCTAAGGGATTGTCCAGGATGTGAATGCAATTGCATACTGATGGCCTATCCACAGGAAAGGCCATCACCATCTGATCGGTGTGGGGGCAGACGCCCAGACCCTGCACCAATCCGCTAATTCAGCTCCAGCCTCTCAGACCTACCACACTGAAGTGTTGAAAAATATTGATCCAGCGTTGAGGTGTGTCAATATCTTGGAAAGCTGGATACCTTGTACCAGTCTTGTACTACAAAACCAGAAAAGACGTGTAATAAATCCAATTAAAACATAACCTTTAATAAATACAGTATAAAATTTTCAAATAGTTCAATAACCACCAGTATAATCAATCAATAGTCAAAAACAAAGCACATTGCATGTCCCCTTGGTCATGCACATAAATCAAGACAACACAACTAGCAGATAGGAAAAATATAATCAGTTTGATCTCACTGCTCTGTTAGTTCAAGGTAGTGTGTCCAGGAGGTCATTCCTTAAGGGCGGTATGTCCAGTTATACCCTAGCTCGCCCTTCATTCTGTCCTCTGGCCCCCATGACTCCTGCCCTAACAAAGGCAGTACCACAAATAGCTGTCCCTAAAAAAACTTGTCCCTAAATGTCCCTACGTATGTTTCACGGTAGGAAAAACTGCTCATCAGGGGACCTATACCCTAAGGAACTTCTCGTCAAGCCAAAAAAGCTCTTAAACTCCAAAAAAGGAGGAGACCATAGCTGGCATACTTCAAAAATATCAGCTATAACAAAAGGGTTGCAGCAAAATAACTACAGTGGTAGAAACTGCTGTTTTCTCACTCTAGTCCTAGGTTAGACAGTCTTGTACTACCCAGCTTTCCAAGGTGCTATGATATAATTTAGCTTAGGAGTGATAAAGTGACATTTGCATTGCTTAAGAGAAAACTCACTTTGATGTAGTACAAAGGACAATACAGTTCTGTTTTGCACACTGTATTGTTTGCGAAAACGCACGTTAAACGTGCATGATGCCGAAAACTGGACGGGTGATATTTTCATGTAGCAGTAGGGTGGGCCCAGGGGGCGTAACTACCGGGGTAGCAGCTGCCACAGGGCCCGGGACATTACGGGGCCCCGCGGGCCCCCGATGCGTTTTTTTTTTTTTTTTATAGTCCGTTATCTGCTGGAGTAACCCCAGCAGGTAACGGGCCCTATATACTTACCGTTCCCCAAGGTCCCGCTCACGGCCGCCTACGCTTCCCATTCTGCGGCCCGAACCCCACAATCTCTGCTATCATTATACTTCGGGGTCTTCTACTTTCAGACCCCAGAGTATAATAATCGGAGGCCAAGAGTTGGTGAGGGAACATAAAAAACAATGTACTTACCTCTCCTGTGCTTCTCCAGGCTTCGGGCCTGTTTGGTGACATCCCAGACGTCAGCCGACGTCATTTTGCGTCGTGACGCAGGCCCGCGTCACGTGACGCCGGCCTGGTCCAACATTGAAGAAGGCCGGAGTAGCGCATGGGCATGCACCAGAACGAGGAACAAGTAAGCAATGTTGTTTTTTTATGTTTGTATCCTCCACTGGATCTCCGATCATTATACTCTGGGGTCTGAAAAGACCCCAGAGTATAATAATTGTTCATGGGTGGTCCACAATGGGACATATAATAGTGTGTGCAGGGGCCACTATGGGGCAAAATACTCAGTGCAGGGGCCACTATGGGACATTATACTGTGTGCAGGGGCCACTATGGGACATGATACTGTGTGCAGGGCCCACTATGGGGCAAAATACTCAGTGCAGGGGCCACTATGGGGAATAATAGTGTGTGCAGGGTCCACTATGGGGCAAAATACTGTGTGCAGGGGCCACTATGGGACATGATACTGTGTGCAGGGGCCCCTATGGGACATGATACTGTGTGCAGGGGCCACTATGGGGCATGATACTGTGTGCAGGGGCCACTATGGGGAATAATAGTGTGTGCAGGGTCCACTATGGGGCAAAATACTGTGTGCAGGGGCCACTATGGGACATGTTACTGTGTGCAGGGGCCCCTATGGAACATGATACTGTGTGCAGAGGCCACTATGGAGCATGATACTGTGTGGAGGGGCCACTATGGGGCATGATACTGTGTGCAGGGGCCCCTATGGGACATGATACTGTGTGCAGAGGCCACTATAGGGCATGATACTGTGTGCAGGGGCCACTATGGGGCATGATACTGTGTGCAGGGGCCACTATGGGACATGATACTGTGTGCAGGGGCCACTATGGGGCAAAATACTCAGTGCAGGGGCCACTATGGGGAATAATAGTGTGTGCAGGGGCCACTATGGGACATGATACTGTGTGCAGGGGCCACTATGGGGCATGATACTGTGTGCAGGGGCCACTATGTGGCATGATACTGTGTGCAGGGGCCCCTATGGGACATGAGACTGTGTGCAGGGGCCCCTATGGGACATGATACTGTGTGCAGGGGCCCCTATGGGACATGATACTGTGTGCAGGGGCCACTATGGGGCATGATACTGTGTGCAGAGGCCACTATAGAGCATGATACTGTGTGCAGGGGCCCCTATGGGGCATGATATTGTGTGCAGGGGCCACTATGGGACATAATACTGTGTGCAGGGGCCACTATGGAACATGATACTGTGTGCAGGGGCCACTATGGCACATAATAGTGTGCGCAGGAATGCGTTTTTTTTTTTGGGGGGGGGGGTTGGAGGGGGGCGGTCCGGGGGGAGGGGTCGGGGGCGGCAGTTCGGGGGGGGGGGCCCCATGTCAAATGTTCGCCTTGGGGCCCAGCCATTCCTAGTTACGCCACTGGGTGGGCCCCTAGAATCAATCCCACTGGTGGGCCCTAGGCACCCCAGTCCAACCCTGCTTATATCAATGACCACCCCCTTATGTTCATAATGCCTCCTAATATAAATGATGCCCCCTAATGGCCCCTTATATAAATATCCTACCCCCTTGTATTCATAATACCCAGTAATAACCCTTATATAAATGACCCCCCATTGTCATAATGCCCCCCAATAACCCTTATATAAATGAACCCCCCATTGTCATAATGCCCCCTTATGAATCCTTCCTTTATAGTTATATTTCCCCCTCTTAACCACCCCTTATACTATTACATACCTTCCAACTTTCAAAGGACAGAGAGGGACAAAATATACGGCGTGCTATGTGTGCCGCAGCACATGTAGCTCCACCCACTCCTATGTTGACTCCGCCCATTCTCATCTATTTTTCCATGTGCCCCCACACAGTATAATGCTCCTACAGTAACCCTAACATTATATGCCCCCACATTATAATGTTCTCCTCAAATTGCCCCACAGTATTAAGTCCCTCAAATCATTCCCCAGTTTAAACTGGCGGAAACTAGAGGGGGACATTAAACTGGGGCAGCTGTAGGGTGACATTAAACTATGGGACAGTTGGAGGGTGACATTAAACAGTGGGGGTAGTTGGAGGGGGACATTAAACTGGTGGCAACTAGAGGCAAACATGTCCCCCTCCAGCTACTCCCCATGGTTTAATGTCCACCTCCAGTTGCCCCCAGTTTAATGTCACCCTCCATCTGCTCCCCCAGATTAATGTCCCCCTTTATCTGCCACAATCTTAATGTCCCCCTTCATCTGTCACCAGCTTAATGCCCCCTTCATCAGCCCCCAATTTAATGTCCCCCTTTATCTGCCACCAATTTAATTTCCCCCATTCATCTGTCACCAGCTTAATGCCCCCTTCATCTTCCCCCAATTTAATGTCCCCCTTTATCTGCCACCAATTTAATTTCCCCCCTCCATCTACCACCAGCTTAATGTCCCACTTCATCTGCCAGCAGTTTAATTGTCCCCTTCATCTGCCTTCAGTTTAACTGGCCCCTACATCTGCCCCCAGTTCCCCCCTTTTGCTCACACATGCTGTCTCTCTGTCTCTTCGATCACTCTCTGTTACCAGCTTCACTGTCTGTCCCACAGTATCCAGAATAGCTCCGCCTACACAAGAGTCTGATCACATGGTCATGACGTCATAAAAGGTCCTTTACCCACTAGGATTTAGCATCTACCCTTTACACTACCCTAATAAAGTTTGTTAACAGCAAAAAACTTCAGGGGCATAGCGGGACAAACTGTAAGCTGTGCGGGACAGCAGTGTAAAATCAGGACTCCCCCACTGGGAGCTATGCTATTAATATACGCACAAAAAAAAAAAAAAAGTCATACTCACCTTTCTGCGATCCTGATGAATGGAGCTGCTGCTTCCTCCCTGTCCACGCACAGGACGTCTGTGTCTGAGCACAGGCGGCGCGATGTTTTGACGTCAATGCGCCGCCCGTGCTGAGAAGCAGAACATCGTCTGCGGTCTCAGCGTCTTGTAAACTGCAGGCCTGTATTGGCTTGTGGTATTGAGTATTATTGTATTATTTACAGTGCCTTGCGAAAATATTCGGCCCCCTTGAACTTTTCAACCTTTTGCCACATTTCAGGCTTCAAACATAAAGATATAAAATTTTAATTTTTTGGTGAAGAATCAACAAGTGGGACACAATTGTGAAGTGGAACGAAATTTATTGGTTATTTTAAACTTTTGTAAAAAATTAAAAACTGAAAAGTGGGGCGTGCAATATTATTCGGCCCCTTTACTTTCAGTGCAGCAAACTCACTCCAGAAGTTCAGTGAGGATCTCTGAATGATCCAATGTTGTCCTAAATGACTGATGATGATAAATATAATCCTCCTGTGTGTAATCAAGTCTCCGTATAAATGCACCTGCTCTGTGATAGTCTCAGGGTTCTGTTTAAAGCGCAGAGAGCATCATGAAGACCAAGGAACACACCAGGCAGGTACGTGATACTGTTGTGGAGAAGTTTAAAGCCGGATTTGGATACAAAAAGATTTCCCAAACTTTAAACATCCCAAGGAGCACTGTGCAAGCGATAATATTGAAATGGAAGGGGTATCAGACCACTGAAAATCTACCAAGACCCGGCCGTCCCTCTAAACTTTCATCTCAAACAAGGAGAAGACTGATTAGAGATGCAGCCAAGAGGCCCATGATCACTCTGGATGAACTGCAGAGATCTACAGCTGAGGTGGGAGAGTCTG
The DNA here is from genome assembly GCA_947044405.1 of Leptodactylus fallax. Classification (NCBI taxonomy): domain Eukaryota; kingdom Metazoa; phylum Chordata; class Amphibia; order Anura; family Leptodactylidae; genus Leptodactylus; species Leptodactylus fallax. The sequence goes on from CAMRHE010000623.1 coordinate 655,436, forward strand.
TCCATAGGACAACAATCAGTCGTACACTGCACAAATCTGGCCTTTATGAAAGAGTGGCAAGAGGAAAGCCATTTCTCAAAGAAATCCATAAAAAGTCTCATTTAAAGTTTGCCACAAGCCACCTGGGAGACACACCAAACATGTGGAAGAAGGTGCTCTGGTCAGATGAAACCAAAATCGAACTTTTTGGCCACAATGCAAAACAATATGTTTGGCGTAAAAGCAACACAGCTCATCACCCTGAACACACCATCCCCACTGTCAAACATGGTGGTGGCAGCATCATGGTTTGGGTCTGCTTTTCTTCAGCAGGGACAGGGAAGATGGTTAAAATTGATGGGAAGATGGATAGAGCCAAATACAGGACCATTCTGGAAGAAAACCTGTTGGAGTCTGCAAAAGACCTGAGACTGGGACGGAGATTTATCTTCCAACAAGACAATGATCCCAAACATAAAGCAAAATATACAATGGAAAGGTTCACAAATAAACGTATCCAGGTGTTAGAATGGCCAAGTCAAAGTCCAGACCAGAATCCAATCGAGAATCTGTGGAAAGAGCTGAAAACTGCTGTTCACAAACACTCTCCATCCAACCTCACTGAGCTCCAAGGAAGAATGGGCAAGAATTTCAGTCTCTCGATGTGCAAAACTGATAGAGACATACCCCAAGCGACTTGCAGCTGTAATTTCAGCAAAAGGTGGTGCTACAAAGTATTAAATTAAGGGGGCCGAATAATTTGGCACGCCCCACTTTTCAGTTTTTTATTTTTTACAAAAGTTTAAAATAACCAATAAATTTCGTTCCACTTCACAATTGTGTCCCACCTGTTGTTGATTCTTCACCAAAAAATTAAAATTTTATATCTTTATGTTTGAAGCCTGAAATGTGGCAAAAGGTTGAAAAGTTCAAGGGGACCGAATACTTTCGCAAGGCACTGTATATCCATATGACTGAGACCCTATCTCTCTAATCTCTCCCCACATGTGAGGTATCAGGCAGTCAGTGCTCAGTTTACACCTTATTAATTACAATTATTAATTACACCTTATTAAGTCATTAATGTGCTGAAAACCATGACCATGCAACTCATACACACATGGCTTTCATGCATCCCTCGGGACAACAGTTTTAATTTTGTTAAAAGAAGTCGAGGAGTATTTTATGTTTAGCAGTGTCGGACTGGGGTACCTAGGGCCCACCAGTAAAATTCATTCTGAGGCCCACTATATAGCTACAGGCAAATATTACCTGATACACATTCGCAAATTCCTAAACTGTCACCAACATAAATGGATTTTTCACTATTAGTCTATCTGTATGAAGTACAATTAGTGTACTGTGCCATGCCAGGGTGAGCTGGGGGCCCTCTGGGGGAATTCACCTGTTCACCTGTGGGCCAGTCCAAGCCTGATATTTAGTATTTTGTAACAAGATTCTTCTTATCAGATGGGTGCAAATTACTCTTATAGTACCCTCGTATTCTGACTTTTGTACTAAATTTGTGTTTGTGAGTTTGTCTTCTCCTTCCTTTATTTCTATATTGTTTTTGTTTTTTTATTCTAATGGCACAGTAAAGACATTGTAGTCTACCATTCTCAGATAAATGAAGTGAAATCCTGGCGATCATAAGTACTGTGGTTGAAATCTGTTCAGCTTCCCTGTAGCACCACCATAGGTGAAATGAAGCATTACATAGTACCAATTGACATCAAGGGAGTGTCTGTATAATGAACTGACATGCTGGGTCCTCCAGAGCAAATTTTGGCAGTCTCTCCTCTAAACAGGAGTTCCTTCATATTAAAGAGGACATTTCACCACCTCCAAAAACTCTTTGCATTCTGTAATAGGTACTACTCCACTGATTCCAGCACCCTTAGATTTTTTTGTTTAGCCCCCCCACCATTCCTAAAGAATCATTTCTGTTAGTTTCCACACCCAATAAGCTAATTAGGGTCTCTACTGATATGTTGGCAATCCTGGGCTTTCTGGTACCACCCACCCTAGAGCAGAGAGCTTAATTAGCATATTTTGTAGGAAACTACCAAATGATTGTTCAGGAATGGTGGGGGCTAGCGAAAATATTCTAACTGAAGCGGAAGTGATATTATTATACTCAGGGGACTCTTCGGATCCAAGTGTATAATAATTGAAGGTCCAAGAAGAGGTGAAGAAAAATACTAAATAGCCTCAGATTGGCCCATATATTTCCCAATCATAGGCCTCAGGGACCATTGACATTATCCAGGAGACCAGAAGTTGCTAGTAAAGAATACTGGAGTCCCGTAGAGATGAAGGAAGGTGAGTATGAGCTGTTTATTATCAGAAGAGACCCCCATAGTATGATTCGGGGGGTGGCAAATCCCAAACATCTCGTTTTCGGCTGAACTTGACAATTTTGGAAAACTCATAACAAACCCAGCTTGTTACAAGCTTGTTTGTTCATCCCTACCCAGAATCAGTGACGTGGAGAATATTAAAGAATGCAAAAAGTTGGAGGTGGTGAAAGGACCTCTTAAATTCCCTAATAGGGTTATATACGTAAGTTTTGTAAGCCATACAATCCCTTGAGATCAATATTTTTGTATTACTTCTTATTGTAGTGATTTACTCAAAAGAGATGGAGAAAGGAACTCTCCTATCCAAAGTTCATCCAGAACCTTATGGTGGGAGCATGAAAAATTGGACACAAATAAACAGAAATTGAAGCAGGTGGAGCAGGTGGCTATTTGACATTTATGTACCGGAGAGAAAGAAAGCTCATTGTATTCAGTGTAGAACAGACGTCCCTAGATCGGCAATAAGTGGCAGCTCAGCCATAAATAAGTGTGCCCACTTTCAGTAACTTTTATAGCTCTTTGTATTGTCTGGTTTGTACAGAGATTACTGTCACCACAAGACTCTTAGGCCATTATAATTTGATGGTCTTCTTCATAGCCTGCATGTTGCCAGGTGTATTTTGTTATAAGAAAGAATAGCTGACTTCTGAATGTCACATTCAGTAACTTTATTCATGACATTTATGAAGACTTTCCTTTCCTGGCAGTGGATATTGCATTCTGCGCTGTGAAACTGAGGTTGGATGTATGACTTAAAGGCGTTGTCACTAAATAGGGGAAATTTACCATGCTTTTTCTGCCAGTTTTCTGGTGTACACAGTATACAAAATTCACAATTTTTTAATTGGCAGGCAAAGACAAAACTTGAAGCTTCAGGGGCCCAAAGTGGAATCTGTGATGGGGCCCCTACCAATGTTGTGCCATTTTGAATAGTGGTATATTTTGACTGTCAGAAGGACCTTTGGTGCCTCCTCAGAGTCCATGGCCTGGTAGCGACTGCTACCGCTGCACCCTCTATAACTATTCCCTTGTTGGCGGGGTTGTGTGAAGGAGTCTGGCAAGGGGTATGGCATGGACGGGACTGGTCCCATCAGATTTATGATCACTTACACCAGTTTTCTGGCATAAATGATGCCTGTAATCTACACTAGCTATGAGCTGGCGAACATTTCAGTACAGACACATGGTCCCAATGGAGGATGTGCCTGATTTATGCACAGGTATATGCCTTGTCAAAATGAAGCGCATCCTCCGACAGCCCAGGGATTATCATTTTGACTGGCGTACTAAACACTGGTCTTAATAAATCCTTCCAATTGTGCTTAAATAGCACAATAATAATAATAGACTTAATAATAGTTATAGACTTTACTAATATACTTCCTTTTCTAAGGTGTCCTGTTCTGAAAGTATCCGTAGTCACAGCAAGTCCACTTCTGAATTGTACTTAAGGCAGGACAGCTTTTCTTGTGTTAAACCATCAACAGTGTTGTGGGTGAAGGGGCTGACCGTTTCGATCAATAGCCAACCTCCTTCTCCGTCATGGTCAAATCATAGGCAGAGAATGGGGTTGGTTTAGCTATTGGGTCTGTATAGGACCGCACACTGTCAATAGAGTTGACTGTCAAAGGCCAATTGTGAAAGTATTGATGGCATTCAATCTGTTTGAATCGAATAATGAGTTTTTTATTGAAACATTACAACAGTGGTCAATCTCACAGCCAGTGGAATAATATCAAGTAAAATATTCCAAATGTTTCGGATTGGTTGGGGAAGGTTACTAGCATATGTGCTGGCCCTTTGGCAGGAAGGGAACATGCAACTGCCCTATGGACAGACCCAGCAGCAGAATTAGGAAATGTGCATGGCAACATGGAGGAGCATGGAACGGACATGTAGAGAAGGTAACTTGGCGGCCATACCTGTTGTGAAAGACAGTTCCCCATCGGACACAGACCACTGATGTTAAAGATATCCTGTAACTACTAAAACATTCTGATAACAATGTCTTCTAGCGCACAAAGATGTCATGAACTCTTTTTACAACCATAGACAACCATATACACACAAAGTCAAAAGCAGTTGACCATAACTACCTATCGCTATTTCAGTAGTGCAGCCTCAGACTTTGGGCCTAAAACCTCAAAACTGACCATGTCTCATCATAGACATAGAAACAGTTTTCTCCTTTTAATGTACACCAAGTAAATTTCCTCTTAATTCCAAGACCAGACACTTTTTTCTCTCTTGTGATACACAGTAACGCTATGTCTCGTGTCTTCTCTTGCAGTATAGGAGCTCTTATTGGCCTGGCGATTGCTGCATTGGTTTTACTAGCATTTGTTGTCAGTGTGTGCGTACTGTGCTATTTATTTCTATATACAAAGCCACAGAGAATAGAGACTGGCTTAAAACTACAGCGTTCTGGATCATCATCATCACATACAGGTATGTTTAATCCAAGTTCATACAAAAATGTCAATTATAAAAAAAAGTTGTCCACTTTATGTATGTTGACTTACTGGGTAGCTACCTATAGGTGGCACTTAAGTGACAATTTTTTTCCTTCTAATGGAAAGCTATTTTGCATAATTTTTGCATAAGGCTCTGTATACAGTTGAATATCTTCAAGTAGAACTAGTACCCTGAGAGTTTAATGTATGTTAACCTCTTGTTGACTGTATATGTTCAGGGGTCGGCAATTAACTCTGCCAGGACACAACTGTACCAAGGAGCTGCATGGAATCGTACAGCTGCCTTTCTGAGCGCTGTGTCTACAGATATGGAAGCTGCCATAATGCTCCTTTCGCCCAGCCCAGTGGTCATGTGATTAGTAGGAACTGTCGGAGCTGTTGGGTCCTAGAGAGCCCAGATTAGCTCTGGAATGTGAACCAGGAAGCTGCATTCCATCTGAGACTAATGTATCAGCCCCAGATACAAGGAAATTAACAAAAAAAAAAAAGTAACGTTATAATGCCCCCAAAGGACTATTATCACCATGAGGGGTGCAATGTATAAAATAAAAGTAGAAAAAAATAAAAATAAAACACGCCCCATCCCTTGCAATACAAAACTATGTATCAACTACAGAAAATTCTCCATAATGGAGAGGGAAAACTATTTTAAAAATGTTGTACCAATTTGTGCTATTAAAAAAATGTGAAAAACAGACACATTTTCTACCCCTTTTCTTCTATATTTATGCAGATATTAAAAAAAAAAAAGAAAAAATGTGCAAAAATAAACATCACATAAAAGTAAAGCCCAAATATCACTGAAAAAGGCACAAAAATGATTTGAATAACCCAAACAAAAAAAATTATAGTCTTCAAAATCACATGTACCAAAAAATCTGAAAATGTTTTTAGTCATAAACCAGGGATCATTATCCCTGGTTTATGACTAGTCATGAAGTGGTTAAATAGGCATATTGTCAGAAATGAATTTGCTTTAATAGTCAAAGCAATCTCTGGGTGATGGATAAATAACTATAACTTGTAATACAAAAATAGCTGTGATTTTGTTTTATTCATTGGTCATAAATGGTGACCTTGATAGAGATTAATAGGCTTTACGTTTTATGTTTTCTACTGCCCTGATCTCATGTAAACGTTGCAGCCATACCTCAGCCTGTACATGGCTCCCACCAACCATACATTGCCTACCCCTTTTCCCTGTACACCATATGGACCCTATTACTATAAACAACCATGTTGTAAAGCACCATGGAATTATTGGTGATATATAAATAAATAATAATAACCTAACTTTGGGACCCCCACCTCTTACTAATGATGTCTTCATAATATGCCTCAAATAATTGCACCTTTCCCTAACCTGACATTCAAGTCTGTCTGCTGATACTGCCTGGTTTCTGGGACTATTTGTATGTCATGGCCGTGTTAGGGTTATGCCTTAATGTTTTTGAAACTCATTACAAGGAAGTCATCAATAAACCTCAACATGTGAACAGACCCCTCCAAAGCTCTATAGTGTGGACTCCATTAACAGTCAGTGTATTAGTGTCTTGAATACAGAGCGATGTCACAGTAAAAAAAATAATTCCAAAAATAATAATGTAATCTGGAGTATTTTTCTGTTTTTTGGTTTTATGTAGACACAGACTATATTTTGCAATAATAAGCGCTGCAGCTTGGTGTCATCATCATTTTGAAGGATTTGTTCAGATAATGTCTCAGCCTTCAATTGGAGATACAACCCCATTCCCATGATTGGTGAGGGCCCCGCCACTCAGACAGTTATCTCTATCCAACTCCTTCAAGATTTATTTGCATAAGACTAGAAAATATCTTTCAGGTTGAAACAATTATCTATCATTGATTTATCCATCTCATATACAGTATAATTTCGTAAAGATGTGATAAGTGTGTAAAAATAATAAGCATCTTTTTTGATATGCTATTGTGGTGTCTCCCTGGGAACAGTACAAAATGTTTGCATTTAATCTGTGCCTTATTTGCCCTGTTATATGTACATATTATGTAACTTGCACCACTTTAGAATGGGTGCCAAGAGATGGTACAACCCAAATAGAGGGAGTTCTGAGAAGAGGAGGAGACAACGGTGCAGATTCATTAATACTGACTAAAAGCTAGACAGTGCAAACTTATATTATACAGTCATATACTACGCCAGATTTATCAAAATGCCTGATGCTGGTGTATTCTTACGCTAGGTTCACACTGGCATTGGGGTTTCCGTCCTTCGAGTACACATGGCGACCCGAAAGATGGAAACCCTGTCCGCTTAAAAAGTGGTTACACGCAGAAACACGCGTACCCCATAGACTATAATGGGGTCTGCTGGGTTTCTGATGATTTTATACTGAAACCGATTTTAAGTGGATTCTGCTTCAGAGTCTCCTACAGAGATTCCAGTGCTAGAGTAAATCCAGCCTGAGACTGTCTAGTTTAAGTTTACACTTCCAATTAGTTGTCTTAAAATGGCACAAAAGGTAGGACATGTCCAGGGGAAACACTACTCCCACCATCAGTTATCCTGTAGGTCCTCTCAGCACTACACCAGCCTTGGAGGAGAGCAGGAGGATTTGGTTGAATTCATAGCTACTGTGACCATTGCAAGTACTACTAATCCCAGCCTCCTGGCCTCCCCCAACTGGTTGCTGCACTATCACAGAGTGAGCAGAAAGTGATCTGTTGTCTATTCTTTATGTGTCTATGTGCGGCCACCCAGTGGAGGGGGTACATAAATTGCACCATATCAAAGATTTTGTCAGCATGTTTCAGTATTGTATTGAACATTGTTCATGTTAAATTGGAGATCTTAACTAGAGATGAGCAAATCGAAGCTTCAGAAGTGGAATTCGATCCGAATTTAAGGAAATATTCGACTCGCATCGAATCCGAATTTCCTCACGGTTCGTGGTAAAGATTCGCATCTAGTTAAAAATGACTGCTCTACAAGGGGCAAGGAACTCTGGGAACGCGGGATCACCAACAATGCCATGCGTGTAGCTAATCAGCAGCCAGTACTGTGATGTCACATCCCTTTAACCCCTTCGAGAGCGCACATGGCATGTTTGACCGTTGCATCCAAGGTGTTAAAACCCCCATCAGTTATGGAGCAGGGTGTTAGCTGTAACTGACAGCTAACACCCTGCTCCATAACCGATCCAGGGTTTTAACAACTTGGATGAACATGACCTCGGCATCCAAGTGGTTCTGCCATTTTGCCGCCCACCCCAGCCAATAAATAGTTGTTTTTGGTACGTGATTCGCTGTGATTTAATTCGGACCGAATAGAATCGTATCGCAAAATTCGGCGAACTTGCCGAATCGAATTTTTGAATACTTCACTCATCTCTAATCTTCACCATATTAGTTAAAGGGAACCTGTCAGGGTGATTTGGGACACAAAACCACCCACAGGTTCTTCTGGACTGTGGATTTAGTGTCCCAAACAGCCCTCTCTTAATGCCATCTGTACCTGCAATAAAAATAAAAATCATTTACCCATCGTCTGTACTCCCCGTGCAAGCGTAGTTGTTCAGTGAAGCCAGAGGAGTACACCTTGGTTTCACTGCGCATGTACCAGACCTCAAGCACATACGCAGCAAAGTCAGGGTGAATGTCCCACGACGTCACTGAAGAATTGCGCAGGTGCCAGGAGCAACAGAGATGAGTTTGATGCAACTCACCGAACTCATCTCTGGGTAAGTATAAAGGTTTTTTTTTTTTTTAATGCTGGAACGGATGACGTTACTGCAGGTGTATATGGGACATGGTTTAGTGTCCCATATCGACATGGCAGGTCCCTTTTAAGGGTGATCACATTTGTAAATGTTATATAAATGTATTATAAAACATCCAATGTATAAATATAAATATATGACACATTTAGATTATATTACATAGGATGAAATCAGGAATACACTTGCATTATAAGATTTTTTTTACAGCTCATAAGAATCAGAAACACTGGTATATACCATTTTTTCTAATAAAAGGCTGAATACGTCACTTGATATTGTAATCATATTACACAGATTTCATATGTCATTGTATTCAATGAGCCACGCTGCGAGTTCTGCAACATTAAAGTCATCTTCAGATGCTTCCTACGACTTATAAAAGCCAGAAGCTAATAGCCCATTGTTCTCAATACATTTACTCTTACAGCACTTGGAGATGATGCAGTGCACTTCACACAATGAAGAACCTCTATAGTGCTTTTAGAGTTTCCATGCAACATAAGATATTGATATCCTAAAGTGCAGACGTGTTGAGATAGACCATATGTGACTAAATCATTTAGAGGTCAGGAGAGTTTGGGAAGGTTAAACTGAAATCTCTGGTTTTCTGCAAAATATTCACTGGAGTCATAGAAGGTCTCCAAATAAAGTATCTCATCATTGAAGCAGGAAAGTCATGTGAATAGATAAAGGAAAAGGGCCCTTAATTATATTAACATGTGTCCCCACTCTTGGGCACAGTGGTGTCAGAATGGAGTCCTATAAGCTTTACAGCAACCTTTGGTCCTGGGTTCCCTGGCCCACCTCATCTTTTTCTGGGAGCTCTCTTGCCCCCTACATCTCAGACGATGTCTTGAGCAACACTAATCCTGTGTAGTGCTGCCGCAGCCCAGATGGAGGGAACTGAAGAATGGAAGTAGTAGTAGTGGTAGCTGTGCCACTGGATAGACCGAGCGCCCTTAACCAATCTCCCCAGCTTAGCTCCTAGGCTGGATACCAATGAGGGGGGCCTGCTGTGCTGTCAGATGGTGGTGGTAGTATTTCCCCCGGGGAACTTCCAGTAAGAGCCGGTGTGTTGGTGTTCCGAAGGGCCCTGATGGTAATGCAGGAACGACTCAGGAGGCAGCAGTGCTGTTGAAACAGGATGAACTTTACTCAGCAAACTGTAAACTGTAAACCTTGCAGCTTCCAAATGGGAGTAGTGGTCTCCCACTGTATAGCACTCCCAGCCTTGGTCTTGGGGGGATGCCCAGTTATGATAAGGCTCTAGTGCCGTACTCCACTTCAACAACCCTCTCTCCAAATCTCAGACACCTCCAACAGAGGATACTGGGGGCTGTACTCCAAGGCAGTCCTTCCAGGGGCCTGGTTACATTTAGATAGCAGGTCCCAGAAAACACCTCCTGGCACAGGACTCTCTCTTCTCCTGGCACAATGTCCAAATGTCAGACAGCAGAATTTCCCTGCCTCAGGGCTGTCTTTAGATGGGGGTGTTTGTAAAACTGCAGGGCTCAGCAAGAAAGTGCTGACTTCACTGTCCATTGCTAACTGTTAGACTAAACTGAGGCCCCAACGGTTCTCTGGAGACCTAAATCTCCCAGACTCCGCCCAGCGGCCTGTGATAGGCCAGGGCTGTACTAAGTGTGGGGCACTGAACAGTGGGAAAACAAACAGGGAATATGCAATACAATACATATAACACAGAACATATAGATAGGACATACTAACACACCCAGAGGCACAAAGACAAACATAATAGAAGCAGGAGCACTTCTTTCTCTGCCTGCTGTACTACTGTGGAGCCATCTGGCAGTGGCCATCGACATCCTCTTTCTGCCTACCATACTGTTCTCCCAAGTCCTGGATGCTGTCTTCTGTACTTGCCTTTAGGGTGCATTGACCTCTTAGCAAGCTGTAATCCTTGCAGTCTGTTCCCAACTAGTCTTCACCTGTGGGCTATTTAAGGCAGCTTCCTGTATGAGAAATGTCTGATCCAAAAGGCTCCTAGTTTGCTGGATCCTGAGAAGGTGTTTTGCTCTGCTGCCGCATTTCCTGCTTATCCGTGTATGGATTTTGACTACATTGCTGTATGCTGATCTCTGCTATGCCTGATACCTGTGTCTGACATCAGCTTGACCCTGACCATAACACCTGTGCTGCCCACCCTGATTATCTGCCTGTTCCTGACCATGCATGTATTCCTGGATTCTCACCAATACCTGGATCACTCCAAGTGATAGTGACCTGGTAATTGAAGAGTGAAAACCAGGAAGGTTACTTAGAATATGCCATTAGGAATGGCCCAAAGTCAAACAGGATTAGTGACACATCGGATCCACAACCTTCTGATTGTTACAGTTCCTATATTCTGTTACATTTCTTTTTCCTTACGTCCTACAGCAGCACAATATGGGATATTCCTGCCCCTGTGTTCTGGTAGGACAGGCGGAACATTTAATTAACATAAAATATGCATGACTACGCTACCCCATAAGAGGGCAAAGGGACCTCCCACCTTGTGTTTTTTAATGTCCTGTGTGGTGGGACAGGTGGAGGGAGGTCTTTTGTCCTCCCATATTTTTTTTTCCCCTGAAGTTTATTAACTTCCTTTGGGGAGTCATCTTTACACCTCTCTTCTCTTCTTTCTTCCACTGGACCCTTCTGTGGAAAAGAAGGGGGTTTCATTTAGGCAGTTTTTTTGTGTCTAGCCAAGCTTTCAACCTTCGCTCTGAAAAGGTTGATGTCAGTAGTTCATGCAGCTGTAGTTGCATGCTGCATGTTCTAAGACCTGTAGTGCAGGCCAATTGTGCAGCCTTGAGGTGGAGCATTGCCATTTCACTTACCTTTTTTGTGCCTAGCCAAGCTTGCAACCTTTGCTTTGAAAAGGTCTATTTCAGTAGTACATGCAGCGGTAGTTGCATGCTGCATGTTTAAAGTCCTGTAGTGCAGACCACTTGTGCGGCCTTGATGTGGGGCATTACCATTTCACTTACCTTACAAGCTCCGCGGCAGCCAGAAGTGACGTTGATCACTTTGTTCCTCCGGAACATTTGTTTGTGTTCCGGTTTTCCGGGGAACTGAATTCTCGGTCGGACTTGTTGCAGCTTAGTTTTTCCTCCTTTTTTTTTGCAAGTTTATATTTGCTGAGCCTCTTTTCTAGCATCGGTCTGTATATTTTTAGCTTAATTCTCTGTACAAGGAAATAAGCTTTGCAAAATTTGTGGGGGGAGGGTTTTTTGTGTGCACTACTTGCTCATTCCTCTTCCTCTCCTATAGAAGCCTTTATCTCAGTGCAGGAGATGGCTTGTCTCTTAGTGTGGAAGGCCTCAGTACTCCACTTGGGTTACTGTTCTTGCTGCTGCAGCTTTGGGCAGCACGGTGGCTCAGTGGAGAGTCCTGGGTTCAAACCCTGCCAGGAGTTTTGAAAAAATAAAAAAGAAGGATCTAGTTTGTGTGCAGTGTGACACACTGTGAAGCTATTGAAAATTTCCAGCTGATTGACGAAACACTTTCATCTGATGATACCTTGGAAGATTCCAACAGACCTCTTTTCTCCTGAGAAGATAAATAGGCTGCTGAAGTCCAAGGGACCGTGATGTAGACGGGGAAGCCTCCTGTTCCACCTCTAGGGGGCCTAGGGCCTTCCAAGTGGACAAGTCACTGGAAAAACTCATGCTTGAGGAATGGAAACATCCAGAAGGAGCTCCCATATATTCCAGAAAATTTTGAACCTTGTTCTCTATTCTGGAGGCTCAGCGGGATCGGTGGGGCCTCCCACCTAAAGTGGACACGGCAGTGGCCAGGTGGTCCCAGCGGATGATGGTTCTAACCTCCAGGACCCCGTGGATAGACGCATAGAGATTACCTTTAGGAAGGTTTATTCTCTGGCCTCCGGTAAGACTTCCGTGGCTATTGCCTCTAATGAACTCTTCTCAAGCAAACTACATGCTGACATCGACTCTGGAGTCTCCAGAGATGATCTCCTAGTTTGGCCTCGTTGTCGGCAGATTATTTAGCCGAAGTCTCCCAACATCATTTAAGGCTCGCGGCCAAATCTTTGGCCCTTTTCTACAGCAGCTAGAAGGCCGCTATGGTTAAAACCCTGGAGAGCAGATAATGCCTCCAAGTTCAACCTTTGTTCTCTACCCTTTGAGTCGGATAAGCTTTTGGCAGAGGCCTGGATGAGATTATGGAAGACTTTGCCATTAAAAAAGGGTAAGACTCTGCCTCAGGCCTTTAGAGGCAGGTCAAGACCTTCCGGCCGGGGTAGAGGTTACCAGCCTCAACCCAGACCTCAGTTCCAGAGACGTCCTAGATATCAGCCTAGGGGTCCTGGACGAAGGTTTCCAAAGGATGAGGGCAAAAAAGAAGCCCAGCTTTTGACATCGGATGCCTTCTTCCTGTGGCCGAGACTCCTGTCAGAAGTCGGCTTTCTCACTTTTACACTGTCGGACAGGAAAAAATTCAAGACCCTTGGGTCTTGCAGATAGTTCAGCGAGGTTATGTGATCGAGTTTCTTCAGCCGCCTCAGGATCAATTCGTCATAACCCGCTCCCTTCCTGCGGCTCAGTAGGATATATTGGAGTGCTCCATTCGCGATTACATCCGCAAGGGGGCTTTGGAAGAGGTCCCCCCTTTGAAAGAAGGATTCGGTGTCTACTCCCCAGTTTTTCTGGTGCCAACACCATCAGGCAGCTGGAGAATGATTATAGACTTAAGATATTTGAATTGCTTCATAAAGAAAAAACATTTTCATATGGAGACCGTAAAATCCGTTACATCCTTTCTTAAACAGGGCGAAATTTTTTGTCACCTTAGATCTAAAAGGATGCCTATCTGCAAGTCCCAATATATCCTCCGCACAGGAAGCATTTTCAGTTCGCAGCCCTGCCCTTTGGCATCACTTCAGCTCCTCGTACCTTCACCAAAGTTGTGGCTCCTATAGCCGCCTCTCTCAAGCTTCAGGGCCTTTTTGTAGTGTCATACCTGGACGACTGGCTAATAAAAGCCCAGTCAGAATCTGTTCTGCTCCAGCAGTTACTGATAGCTGTTCCCTTCTCCAGAGCTTGGGTTGGCTAATAAATTGGGAGAAGTCAGAAGTAGTTCCCTCTACCCGCAGGAAGTTCCTGGGGTATCTGTTGAACTCAGACCACATGGAGATTTCCTTAACACCTGCAAGGAAGGAAAGATTGATCAAAGCGGTCCGGTTTCTCATCAAGACACATCTGGTATCCATCAGAACATCCATGAGAGTCCTAGGCCTGATGTCATCCTCAGCCATTGCAGTCCCTTGGACTTTATGGCATTTGCGTCCTCTCCAGATGGAAGTACTAAAAGCCTGGAACCGTACTCCTTTCGGTCTCAACAAGAAGATCAAGCTATCTCCCAGTACCCATCTTTCCCTCAGATGGTGAATACACCTGAAAGACGGAATGTCCACGGTCCAACCTCGTTGAACCCTGTTGACTACTGATGCATCCCTCTCGGGATGGGGAGCCCACCTGTATGAGAAGAAAGTACAAGTAGTTTGGAGCAGTCTAGAAGAAAAAACATCTTCCAATTGGGAGGAGGTCAGACCTGTGTACCTGGCACTACTTTATTTTTCTCCTCTACTCGGAAGGAGACCAATCAAGGTTCGGTCAGACAGCATGACGACCATAATGTACCTGAACAGACAGGGAGGCACCAGATCATTGTCTTTCTTCAGAGAGATCAATCTAATTTTTACCTGGGCAGAAAAAAATCTGACCCACTTATCCGCAGTTCACATCAAAGGTTCCCTGAACATAGTAGCCGATCAGTTAAGTCGGGGTCTTGTCGTATGGAGAATGGTCTCTCAATCCAGATGTATTCCATCAGATTACCCTGAAGTGAGGTCTCCCAGAAGTAGACCTCATGGCGACCAGACTCAACGCCAAGGTAGAGACGTTCTGCTCACTGTATCAGGAGGACTATCCCTTGGCAGTGGATGCCCTGTCCATCCCTTGGAGGTCCAGGCTGGCATACATTTTCCCTCCACTTTCCATGATACCAAAAGTATTGATGAAAGTCAGACAGGACCAAGTCTCTGTGATAGCCATCATACCATTCTGGCCAAAAAGGACTTGGTTTGCCCAGCTCATGTTCATGAGTCGAGGGACATATTGGAGGCTTCCCCCACTCAGAACCTGGTTTCCCAAGGAACTCAGAAGCACCAGGATCTGAGGAGATTCAACCTGACAGCCTGGAGGTTGACCAGTCCCTATGGAGATTTAGTGGACTGTCAGAAGCCGTCTTGAAGACCCTTTCCTGTGCCAGAGCAGAGTCTACCAAGAAAAGCTACCATAGGATAGCTAACATCTTCAAGCAGTGGAGCTCCAGAAAAGATGCTGATAGTTCAAACCCTACTATGGCAGAAATTCTGGATTTTCTTCAAAGCAGCTTGGATTCAGGCCTTTCTCCTGCTACTCTGAGGGTACAGGTTTCAGCCTAATCTGCCTGTTTAGCCAGACGTTTGTCCGAAGATTCCCCTATTGTTGGGTTCCTTAAGGATGCTACCAGACTTAGACCGGTGGTCTCAGCTCTGGTTCCCCAGTGGGATCTCTCAACTGTTCTTTCAGGTCTTTGTGGTCCTCCTTTTGAACCTTTGGAGGATGTAGATCTTAAATTTCTTGCCTTTAAAACCACCTTTTCTATTAGCCATCACTTCAGCCAAAAGGGTGAGTATGCCCCAGGCTTTCTCTTCCAAGGAACCTTATATATCGTTTTTTTTTTTTTTTTGTGGATAGGGTCCAACTTAGGTTTCTTTTTGGGTTTAACCCTAAGGTGCCTTCCCGTGCCAATATTAACCAATTGGTCTCTTTACCCATGTTTTTTTCAGCCCCTTCCTCTGAAGAGGAGAAAAAACTTCACACATTAGTTGTTGTGAGATGTCTACAGATTTACCTCTTACGTACACGTTCCTTTAGGAGAGCCGAGAATCTCCTTGTCAACATGTATGGTAGAGACAAAGGTCTCAGGACCTCCAAGCCTACCTTGTCTAGATGGATCAAGGAGGCGATCAAAGTCTCTTTTTTTGCTCCGGGATTAGCGCCACCCGAATTTTGTACAGTCCATTCAATCAGAGCTGTATCAACCTCTTGGGCTGAGAACCGGACCTTACCGCTGGATTAGATCTGTGCAGCTGCTTCTTGGTCGTCTCACCTAACCTTTGTAAAACATTATCGACTAGATGTTTGGAGTTCTTTGGCGACTGCCTTTGGACAGTCAGTCCTGGGTGTTTTGAGCAGGGAAACCCTCCCTAAGGGAATTACTTGCTATATCCCCATATTGTGCTGCTGTAGGACGTAAGGGAATCGTTGATTATGATGTTAATCTGTTTTCCCTTAGTCCTAACAGCAGCACAAGCTTCCCTCCCTAGACTTAGAAATTTTTATTTTATAACTTACACAAGGGGGGAGGTCCCTTTTCCCTCTTATAGGGTAGCGTAGTCATGCATATTTTATGTTAATTAAAAGTTCCACCTGTCCTACCAGCACAAAGGGGCAGGAATACCACATATTGTGCTGCTGTTAGGACTAAGGGAAAACAGATTAACATCATAATCAACAATTATGCAGTTGTATATTATATATGTTTTATCATATCGGACATGTTCTTTCATAGAAATCTAATATAGAACAGATGTACTGTATTATAAATTCTAGACTAACCATATAAGTATCAACATCAATTTTTAAACCTGCGACAGAGCAGAATGTATGTTTGCAGCAGATGTACTGCTCACTTACAACAGAGCTGTAAACCAATCCAATAGGAAAGTTTAAAGTAATGAAATACAATAAAATGCAGAAACAATAAATGTTTGTCCTTCAGAAAAAAAACTATAAAAATGAAAAGGGTTTTATAAGTTTCATGAAAACAAAAGGTTATGTGATGTCATTGATGAACTTGGCGATGTATGAGAAGTATGGTTATAAAATACCTTCATATTATTCACTTCACATTGCTTACAATGCTAATAGTGTCCTTTCAGTTAGTGTTACACTCTCTTGTGATGCTTTTCAACTGCCTGTCTGGCGCCCACTCTCTGAAAACAGATCAGTGTCTGACTACCAGAAAGTGGAGGCACAGAAATATTGGAGGAGGGGGCACCTTTAGGTTCACCCCCCCCACACACACCCCCCAATGTTTTCCTCTGACTCCAACCCCTGATCTGCCATGTACAACCCTCCCCCCCTTCTCTTGATGTAACCTCTAATCACACAATGTGACCTGTTTGTAATGGTCCTCTTTAATAGGTCATCAAAAATACGACATGTCCTATTTTTGCCCATTTTCACGCATCCCTCAATAAACTCAAGTCTATAAGGGATGTATGAAATACAGGTACCCCATGGATGCAAATCGGCTGTGAAAATGTCTATTTTGCATCAAGGTTGTCTAAATAGAGTCCATACAGATAGTAGCACCGAGGGGAAGCTCAAAGAGAGTAAAAACAGCAGGGATCAGGGTGCTGCCAGATCTGTGTCAGTAGTAGTAAGACAACCAGCTATGAAAAAGTTAGGAAGAATGAACTGAAGACTATTTATAAAGTTGCTTAATTTTGTATTTAGGAAGCAAATGAACAGTAAAAAAGTGCATAGGTGTCCATTAATTTTGTAATAAATGGCATTTTTGGATTATCTCCATATAGAAATTTTCATTTCAACCATTAGATCAGTAATTCTTTAGATTCAGAATCTTCACTTACTCATATTAGTCACATTTACTGTTTGAGGGAATTTTCCCTTTCTTATTGGATAGGGTGCAACAGTAGATATGGGTCATATTAGAGGGAGGGCAAAAAGGAAGCACTCTACATAAATCCCACGCGACCCTGCCCAGAATGATTCACAGCAGGGTTTAATTACCAATCTCTACTTCTTGGGTTGAAAGCCCAGGAAAAAGATGGGTTAACCTTGTGATAATCGTAAATAATTGTGAGGTTCTTCCACCTGTTTTATTTTGGACCAAGCCGGAAGTCCTATTATTATACTCTGGGGTGTCTTTAGAACCAGGGAAGGTGTGGACACATAATAAACACTTATATTCACCTTCCTTCAACTCTCTTGAGTTCCAGCATGGAAATCCCACAGGCTTCTTTTAGGCTGTCTTCCAGCCACCCAAGTTAAATCACGGACCCTTTGTGAACTGCTCAGACCAGTGATTGGGTCTTAGCGGTCATGTGAGGCATGCTTATCTCATGGTGTTTTAACACAAGCATCACGACATCTGTGTGCCCTATGCGACCACTGAGGCCCAATCACAGACCTCAGGGGTACTCTGGAGCCTGTGACATCACCTAGGAGGCTGGAAGAAGTCAAGTGGGAGCACATGAGAAGTGAGTGAAGGTGAGCATCAATGTTCATTATGTTCTCCTGGGCCTCCACCTATTACACTCTTGGGTCTGAAGAAATCCCAGCGTATAACAGTAACTTTTGGGTGACAAACCCCCAAAATTTTTGGGTTCTGTTGAACCCAACATTTTTAATAAAAACATAATGAATCCAATTGTTATGGATCTATTTGCTCTTCTCTACCTAAAAATTGTTATCTGAGATCTGGGCAGCACTATTACTTAGGCAGTGTACAGTGGTACTATAAAGGCATTTTATGACATTATTTTCACAGTTTGAGCACTGAAGCATAAAACACATACAGTATGTTCATAAACAAGCAAGTCCTACTACTCAGTGGCCTCTACACTCTATGAATTTTACAGTACTTACGGTATTTTTAGATGACCTGATATCTTGCAATGACTGTGTCTACTAGGCAGCTGTATAGCAGCTGTAATATTAAAGGATCATCAATTATCATCTATTAAGCAATTACACTGAAGTCTTGCAAGTGCATAACAGATGCTTAGAAATAATGAAGTACAGTTATCTGGCAATTATGGTGCAGCAACTACAAATGTCACACAAAGCATGAACTTCATTAATAAATCCGCAACTGGATAACAAGAAGATGCTTAAACATGGTTCATGGCTATCTATGAAATATTATGCAATATTACAACAAATGCATTGCATGTATTAGGCAATTCCCCCATCCCATAAATAAAATATTGTCAGTGGTGCAAGTACACTAGATTACATCCTCATATTTTTAAAATTTTGGAGCCAACTAAAGTTACAATTTACAGGGGTAAAAGAAAAAACTCAACACTTGATTATTTTTTAAGGCATACCTCCAGTTATAAAAAAAAAATCATAAATGAATAGTACAGGTTAATATATGAAACTTTGTAATATATCTTATTAAAGAAATGTTTTCTTTTCCACTTTTTAGAGAAAAGTACTTTATACATATTAGTCTATGAAGAGGGGTGGGAACAAAAAATGACACTCAAATAATTGCTGCTACACTCTGCTACTCTGTTCATTTTTTAATACTGCTAGGTTGTAGACAAGAGGCCACTAGTGCACAGAATGAGGCAATAAATCAATTAACCAGCAGGCAGGAGATTTCTACTCCACCCCTCCCTTCTCTATAGAACTCTATGTGATGGGGCTTCTGCCTACCATGTGCCATTTAGAATAGTGGTATGTTATGTGGCAGAGAGTTCTTTGGGCCCCCCTCAGGGGACTGCTACCTCTGTAACGCCTATAGCTACACTCGTGCCAGTGTGGAGTCATTGGATCTGTCTTGCAAGAATAGTTAACAGACCGATGTACTACAGTAAAGACTTTTTTTGCAGCCAGATTTTAAGTTGGATTCTCCCTCAAAATTCTCTTTAAAAAATCGCCTGACTCTCCCCCAGATGGGATTCAGTGGCAGATTTTTTTCTCAGATTTTTCTCAAATAGAGGAAAAAAAAAGCATCATGTTCTATCTTCAGACAGATTCCGCCTGAGAACTCCCATACAAAACAATGGAGGCAGAAAAGAAACTCTAGCGAGGTTTTGAAGCAGTTTTTGCAAAAAATGCTTCAAAAATACTAGTTTTTTTTTTTTTTCGCCATACAGGGTTTATGAAAAAATAGATGATGTTCACATTTGGCACTGTAGGAAGTTGTTTCTCAGTATTGGTTATCCAATATACAATACAATATTGTCTTGATAATTATCAATCATCTCATATCTGAGACACATATCTGGACATGTCCAATCAAAAGGAATGATAAGAAAGGACACAACTGTAGATAAGGCAGCACCATACACACAAGTAAGGCTCTATATCCATGGTTGACAATGGACGATGATCAGGCCATTATGGAACACTTAATGCAGATAATTGTCCTGTGCAAAGTGTGTGCCAGTACTCGTTTTGTTTGGTGAGTGCATCTTTTATAAGACATCATTGTTTCTCAGTAAGGCTAGGTTCACACCTGCGCCTGGTACACATTTTGGATTATAGTCTATAGATCCGCTTTATTAAGCAGATTAGGTTTCCAAGCAGACCCCAGAACGGAAACCCGAACGCAGGTGTGAACCTAGCGTTACAGAGCATGCCGTGCTAACTATACAGGGATGAATACTAGTGATGACTTCTGCATCTACAGATATGTCCTTCCTTACCTTTCCTCTTGGCTGGACATATACAGATATAGTGTATGTGTCATGAGATGAAAAGCTATAGGGTATGACAAAGTGCAGCCACCAAGCGTTTGTGTTGAGATGTGCAGCCTTTCAAATGTGTTATTATTATGTTGTTACATTATATTAAATTGGTTCCATGATAAATTGGAGTCCTTAACCAAATTAGAGCTGGGTTAAGGGTGGACACATCTGTAAATACAGCGATTGGGCGATCCTGATCATTGCATGCTCTGTCGTCCTCAGTAAAAGGGCCCAAAAAAGTCTGACAATACAGAACTGAAAGATATCCAATATGGCCACTAGCAGAAAACTTTTTAAAAATAAAACATAAGTAGTAACAAAATTTAAGCATGCGAAAAAACACACGGGGAGATTTATCATGCAAAATGAGACAGAACGTGTAAAGTCAGATGAAACAGCCTAATAAAGAGACAGATTTATCAAACAGCTTTAGACACTTTGAAAAACTTTTGGCACAGTTTAAGACTGAGTTTTCACTGTCTAAATTTTAGACAGGATTAGCAAATCTACCCCACTGGGTCAGATAAACTAATTCTAATGTTAAAAAAGTGCAAACTTACACTAGACAGTCTTATAGATGACCTTTCACCACCTCCAACAAGTCCAGTTCTTTACATCAATTAGTAGCTGCTGATCTACTGATTCTGGCAGTTGGAATTTTTCCTCTAGCCCCCACCGTTCCTGAACAATCAATGCTATCTTTGAAGTCTGATGTGCTATTTAGTCTTTAGGAGGGTGATGTCAGGCAGGAGCAGACAAGGGGTGTGATTCTGAGCTTTGACACTGGATCTCTGAATCACACCCTCTGCCTTTCTGACATTACATAGCTTAAATAGCACATCAGGCACCAAACATACCTGCACTTGTTGCTCGGGAATGGTGAGGGCTAGAGAAGAAATTCCAACTGCACTGAAATCAGTGGAGCGGCGACTATTAACAAATGCTAAGAACTGGAATTGGTTGAAATGGTGAAAGGTCCTCTTTAAACTGCACCAGATTTGCTAAAGTGCCTAATGCTGTTTGAAGATCTGGCGCACATTCTAGTCTGTCTAGTCTGACTTTACACAGCTTATTATTTGGCTTAACTTCTTAGAAAAAAATTGCCAAAATTTTGGAGCATTTTTTGTAAACTTTAAGTCACGATCCCTTTCAGCAAAGCATAGCCACCTGTTGGACGAGCACAAAACTGTTATAAAGTGTCTAAAATACATAAGAAATGAGGAGTAAAGAATGTAAGACTTTTTTTTTTCTGCTACAGAATTAATTATGAAACTAACTTCTGTGTTTTATTTCGTCTGTTAAAAAAAATTGAAAATTACAGTGATTTTAATTAACATTAATGGAGAAATGACGCCTTCTGGACGTAAAATATCATTATACACAGAACATTGTGCCCCTCATACTTAATAAGGAGGGGGAGGACACGAGACTCATGAAGCGTCCAGGACTTTCTCTTTCGGAGCCCTGTTATTATTCTGTAAAGATTTTATGAAGCGATTTATTTTTCCATTGTGGTTGGGATAATTATTGCTCTGTGTTTTTGTTTTTCCTCCTCATATTCAGTTCTAAATGGCCACATTTGCCTATTCATTAGCACATGTCCGACGCACACAAAGAATAGCGAGCACTTTTGTCTGGATTAGTGGCATGTTTATAAATCATAGACACCATACAATTCAGAACGTAATAGTGTTCACAAGGGGAAACTAATTATCATGGGGCACAGTAACGCGACCTCCTGTGAGCAGGACTGATGGAAAGGTTTTTTTTTAGAGACAATCAGATTTATCTAAATTTACACAACTATATTAATCCGAAAAAATGACAGTTAACCCCTATTGACTAAAGTATTTTCATCCTCAATGAGTATTTTTTAGGTTACCCAAATAATTTTTGAGGACAAAGAGCTATTTTTAGTTATTTTTAGTCTTCGTTCAAACACATTTTTTTATGTCATAATAGTCATGCAATTCATAATTCCCTATTGCCTTACATTTAAAGAGGACCTTTCATGTCCTCATGAAAGTGTGGTTTTATATACCGCTAGAAAGCTGAATTCAGCGCACTGTCGGTTTTCCCGGTATGTGCCCCCATGCAGGAGATATCGGTGCTGTTAGTTTCGGCACCGATATCTCCCCATAGACTCATCGTCCATAGACTTGTACTGGGGGGCATTCCTCACAGTTCAGCGTTATGTCTGGTTGGTAAGGAACTCCCCATCTGACAGTACAGGGCTATGGACCATGGCTGTATTATAGGGAGAGGACAGATATCCTGTTAAAGAGGGCCTTTCATGTCCTCATGAAAGTGTGGTTTTACAGTGTTTCTTCGAAAATAAGCCCTAGCATGATTTTTCAATATTTTTGGAGTATGCTTGAAATATAAGCCCTACTCTGAAAATACGAGTAGTGCTGGTGGGGGGGGGGGCCTTCCTTACAGCCCAGCAATGACACTAGACTGTGAGGAACACCCTTCTGACAGTGGGGAGATATCAAAGCACCGTGGCACATAACGGGAAAGCTTTATAGCGGTATATACTGTGTTTCTCCAAAAATAAGACAGGGTCTTATATTATTATCTGCTCAGAAAGCTTATTTTTAGGAGATGTCTTATTTTTTTCCATGGAACAACAATCCACTCACCAAACACCCTTACACCCACAACAATTTAGAGCTGGCGAGTGCTAATGGTGGATGGGCTCTCACACACAGATCTGTGTCAGTCCTGTCTCAGGCCCCTTGCCATTGCAGCAGTGTTCCACTGCAGCCAAGTGTAGCAGTTGGTTCTCCCTGGTGACCGGAGGCAGCCACAACGTAGTCATGCCAGCGGGACTACCTGATCTGTGTGATAGCCTGCACTACCGGTAAGTCAACCCTTACTGTTGTGGAGAACTATCTCACTAGTGCTATCTTGTACAGATAGCTCCCTTAAAGTCAATATGCGATTCTCTTGGGGGTGCAATTTTTTTGGGAGGGGTATCTCCTTTCCTTGATGAAGGGTCTACTGTATCTGTTTTGCTGTATTCTATTTACTTTTTTACATGTATAGCTGTCTAGACACTTTTTTTTTAGTGAACTGTAACTAGGGCTTATTTTTTCAGAGTAGAGCTTATATTTCAAGCATACTCCAAAAATCCTGAAAAATCATGGTAGGGCTTATTTTCGGGGTAGGTCTTATTTTCGAAGAAACACGGTAAAACCACACTTTCATGAGGACTTGAAAGGTCCTCTTTAACAGGATAGCTGTCCTCTCCATATAATACAGCCTTGGTAGTAATATCCATGTCACACACTCAGTAGATGTTGTTGTGATGCTGAACTAGTTCAAGTGTTATTTGACATTTATGGCTTATCCACAGGATGTGTTTTTGCCCAATAATTGCAACTTTTCCCGTTTTGCCCCCACTTGCCACTTTTCAAAAAAGGGGCATGGGAATCTAGGCGAGCCAGGGCAAAAATAACTTGGCCTATTAGATTTACCATATACCAGGGGCACAGAACCTACCCATGATGCACCAAAATTATTAGGAGGCTGAAGCTTTTTAATAATTCTGGTGCATCTTGCAGCAGCGCACAGTTGAGGTAAGTTGTAGGAACCTTATTTTTGAGATATGGTGCAAATCCCAGAGATGAAATCTGTATCTATCAGACATTTATACTATATCCTCAGGATATACCATAGAGGTCTACAATTAGAATCCTACTTTAACTTAAAGAGGTTATCCAGGCTAAATTATAATTTTTTTAATCAGGCAGAGGGAGGTGAAAAAATAAAAAAATCCTAAACATACCCACCTGTCCTGGTGCTCCGGTGTCCTCCCAGCATGGTCCAATCCTGTGGCTCGGCTGTCTTTTTGCAGTGGAATTCCTCACCGACTGTGATGCCTCAGGTCCCTTTCGCTGAGGCCAATCACAGGCGCCGGGGACTTCCGCCAGAAGACAACAACAGAACTGCAGGACCGGACCATGCTGGGAGGCACTGGAGAACCGGGGACAAGTGAGTATGGTTTTTTTAAAAAAAATTTTTCCACCTCCCTAATTAAAAAATAAAATTTTTGCCTAGACAACATCTTTAAATATTAACTATACCTATTTATATCTGACTATAAATAAACACTTATATTATTTTTTCAGGTAATCTGAAGAAAAAGGCAAAATCTAGAGCCTCTGCTACAACCCTGAATTCAACAAATGATATACTCTGCGAGACTGATGGCACCATACAAGAAAAAATTACTGAAGTTACACATACTATCACCAAACTATAATCTGTCAGATGCCTACTTATATATTTTTTTTAAATTTTATAAAATGGACACAAAGGTGAACACTAAATAAATGTTTATTGCAAGCAAAGGTGTGCTCAGGTCAAATTTGTACATTCAAAGTCATCAAAATGCAATGTCCTGTTGATATTCTCCATGTTACATCAAATAACTCAAAAGATACCCAAAAGAAACACAAAATAAATAATATATCTATGATGTGCCATGCAACGAAGCGGCAGAAGAAACAAATGGCACATGGGCGGATTACAGATTATGCTTTGGGACCTAGGAGCTTGAAGTTACATCTCTGAGCTCTTTGTGGTCCTGCTGCATTCTTCAATGTATTTGATAATAGTTATTACAAATTATTACTAGACACTCTTTTCATATATCCTGCTAGGGAATTCAAGCCATACATCTATTAGCCAAAGCAGCCACGGATAGTGTCTCTCACCCTGGCAGATTCGGCACCTCTACACTATGTACAGGGAAATTCACTCCAAAGAGGCCCCAAATATTCTGCAATGACTCTTGCTAGGATGAAGCAATCTGAACGAAACCACGTCCATTGTGACCTCAGTATATGGAGCTTCCAAAAAGTTTTGAACTCCTGAACGATAGTGACACATTACCCATGCAATTTTGGTCCTTTTTGCAGCTGTATGACATATTCAATAAGATTTTACAGTCTCCTGTGATAGGCATGTTAGAGGTTTTGTAGGTGACTGCGCCAGACGATATTGTACGTCATCGAATGTGTCCTGCAACATTTTTGGACATCCTCTACCTTGTGAAGTGATCGCATAGTTTCCAGTTTTGGCACCATCTTCTGAGTAACACTGTTTTAGGGTACATCATGAAAACCATCTGACAAATTGGTGACCCTATAGGTTTGCAGACGTGCTGCTCAATACTGTATACCACCATCTGGATGGAAAGTTGAGTGACTGAGTGAAGGAGTACAGAGGTATGCACTCAGAGGTCACAAATGGAGGTTAAATGTCACTACAGTTGTCCGGTGCTTACCTCATCAATCTAACATGGGGCTATCTCAGCTTGTTTTAAGGTCCATATACTGAGAAGCACATTGCATGTTGTTTCGCTAAGGATGCTTCATCCTAGTGAGAGATATTACAGAATATTTGAGGGCTCTTTTCAATGAATCCCCCTGTAGTACACAAATAGCCCTGTGATTTTGATGGCAATGTCTACTACTCTTAGTGTAATACTAATTTTCATTGTGGAAGATCTGCTTTGGAATATCATGTTCTCTCACACAATACTCAGATTTCACCCTGCAATCAGCTTTTCATCCAGGGATCATTCAAGCAAAAAGATTGCTATGTAATGTGTAGTTCAAGTACATGAAGTTGAAGATTACAAGGAGGTGACCTTAAATTGACATATTATAGGGGTATTCTCATCTCAGCCTTTCATGGCTGTGATGAGAATATCAGTCTCCCTAGTCATCTGAGAAGGTTACAGAAACATCCAAACACGGCTTTTCTAATAAATTTCTGAAATGTATTTGATAATACTTATTACACATTACTACATTACTACTACTTATTACACATTATTCTGGTGTTGTAGTATGAAAGAGGAGATTCACATATTTCATGTGACACTAAGGTTGCAGCTATCTGTGTTATTTCCAGAGATATCATCAGTTGAAAACACAATCAGGATTGGGATATTTATATGTGGCTGCAGTTGCTCCCAATCCCGACTGTAATTTCAACTGGTGTTATCTCTGGAAATAATACAGGTAGAACTTTTTTATAATGCTTGAGATATATCTGTTTGAAGTGACCCCCCCCCCCACACACTCTTATTCTCACTGTATTACACCCAAGCCCATATACCATACACAGTAAGAAACAGGGGACAGCTCTCAATAGAGAAGCAAAAATAAAGAAGTATAGGATTTCACACAAAGGAGCGAAAATTTGTTAAAGTATATAACAACGTTTAAAAGAGGACCTTTCACCACCTTCACCAACTCCAGTTCTTAGTATTTGTAAATAGGCATCACTCTACTGATTCCAGTACAGTTGTAATTTTTTTGTCTAGGTCTCACCAATCGGTGCAGTTACTTTTGGTAACTGATATGCTATTTAGGCTCTGTACTGTCAGGTGGGCAGAGTCAGGCAGGAGCAGACAAGGGGTGTGATTCAGAGCACCAGTCAGAGGCTGAAAGTGTCATAGCTCAGAGTCATACCACTTTTCTGCTCCTGTCTGGAAATACAAATCTGACAGTATAGAGCCTAAATAGAATATAATTCCAAAAAATGGACCAATTCAACCCGTGAAGGTAGAAAGATCAGCGCTTACCCAGTAGATATTAGAAAGTAATCCATCATTTTCCAATTTGATACACTTGATAAAGAGTCTGTTTAGCCTCAAAACGCGTTGTGTGCTTTGGCTTGAAATAAAAGATGGATTACTTTCCAATATCTACTGGGTAAGCGCTAATCTTTCTACATTCACGGGTTGAATTGGTCCATTTTTTGGAATCTATCTTCTGATGTCCAGACGACGGTGATCCAGCTGCTACAACAAGACCCAGCTCCATCTGATATGCTTGATTGGTACTTACCTTTTATCCACCCACTGTACCAAATGGTATCACACGAGGTCTGGCTCGGTGCTGTTTTTTTCTATTGTTATAATAAATAGAATATAAGGTACCAAAACTAACAGCACTTATTGCTCGGGAATAGAGAAAAAAATTCCAACTGTGCCGAAATCTGAGCTGGACTTGGCAGACGTGGTGAAAGGCCATCTTTAATGACCCAAATGTTGCCAAAATATCAAAACTGATTTTAAAGTTTAGTTACACTTTAAGGAAAAGAAATGTGTTTGACATGTCTAGACGACTTGCATCAAATGTATCAATTCCATGCACCACTTTGATACGTTTAAACCAATTCCTGATAAATCTCTTCCCCTGTACAAGTCATAAATACTGAACGCATGTGAATAAAATTTGGTCTAGTTTGTTTCAAATGCAACAGTTAATAATAATGTGATGAGGAGGTATAATATCATGGTAAAATAAAACTTGTAAGATGGGGAATCATTTCAATATGACCTTCCTGGGGTGTGAAACTCATTTGTTCTATCTCTTAAAGTTTCTGAAATAATTGTGGAGGAGGGATCACATGATGATGACAAGTCAAAGCTGTAAAGCATCTGCTGAACAATAAAGAAATGAAGGCGCTGAGTTATGATCTGTATAATAAATGCACACAAAAAGCAGCGAGAATGGATAAAAGAAGAATACCTGTAGCTTTATCTAAAGCAGAGTATATTCAACGTCTACAAGGGACTGGCTCCGTAACGCTGCTCCTCTTTCAGGCATGGCAAATTATTGCTCGTGGATGGATCTGACAACATATATTTAATGGTTGCTCTGCAGCGCACAGTCTCTGTTGGGGGTTTGCAGCGTTTTGTCTTATAATAGTGATTTGCATTACCCTTCACAGCCAGGGTACAATGACGAGGAGCTGTTGTGTCTCCGGCAAGAACATTTTTGCTCAATATAAGTAGAGAAAATGATTACCTACTATGACTCCAACAGACATACAGTAAATTAATTTGTCGGAAAATAGCAGAGAAGAATCAATTCTCACAACTGCTAAAATAAAAAAGTAGGGGTTACACTGAGTATAGCTTAAACAGGTTGTCTCAAGACCAAGTAGGGGGTCCTCTGTACCCAATCTGAATGGAGTGGCAGTCACACATACTCGCTGTTGCTCCTTCCAAAATTTAAGCGACTCCCATTATTAGGATAGGTAGGGGTGGGACCCTGAGTAAACAGACATTTATCACCTACTCTATGGATAGGTGATAAATATTACTCTTGGGATGACCTCTTTAAAGGGTTGTGCCAGCAATACAAATGGCAATAAGTAAACTTAACAGGGGTGTAGCTATAGGGGTTCAGAGGCAGCAATCGCTGAAATCTGAGGGACCCAAAAGCTTCTCTACAGTATAAGAAGAAAACAGTATTATAGATAGCACATGGAAGGTTTAGACCCCATTACAGATTTTGCATTTGGGCCCAGGAGCTGCAACTTACACCTCTGATACTGAATATGTATAAATACTTTGTAACATATTGTAACATAATGTTTCTTCAGAAATATCACAATTATCTATTTGTAAAAGCTCCCCCTGGTGTATAGGACAGTGCATGTTATTCTAGTCAGAGAGAATCATGGATAGCAGGACAATAACAGTAAAAAGCACAATTCCTAATACAGACTCCAAGCAGTGAGGGAAAAGAAATTCGATAAACACCTTATCACTCCTTGCTTTTCTGTCTTGACTGACAGTCTATTGCTTGTAGACTGTATCAAGACATGTACCTTGTACTGTTATAAATTCTGGGCTTTCTTTCTGAGAAGCCAATGCAAACCCTATATTCAGCATAAATGATATCCCTGCTTCTTTGACAGACAATACAGCAGAAGCTGTACTGTATTCTACCGAACATGCACTAGAATTACATGCACAGGCCTTTACGTGTTGAAGCACATGGGCTGCTATTCTTGTTAGGAAACATTTTTTAATAATAATAATTTACAAATTTAATTTCATGGCCTCAGTGGTCACATGCTGACTTCCGCCGGAAGAATACACCAGAGCAGCAGAACCAGACTGCGGTGGGAGATACCGGAGCACCGCAGACAGGTGAGTATTTTTTTTTTTTTCACTTTCGGTGGCCTCATATATAAAATAAAACGGTTGTCCTGGACAAAACCTAGGCAGATTACATTGTGGAAGCATAAACAGTTCCCTGGGGATATATTTAGAGATGGTCGAACCGATTTGCTCTGAGCCGGGTTCAACCCGAATATCCCAAATTGTTTGGGTTTTACCGAAACTGAACAATTGGGGATTCACCTCGGATTAAATAAAATAGCTGCTACAGCATTCATTGCCATAAATTATTATACTCTGGGGTATCTTCAGACACAAGACTATAGTAGGTGGAGGCCCAGGGGAGGAAAAAAAAAAAAAAATTTATATACAACTCCCCTCACCTCTTTTGGGACTCTTCGTAGCATCCAGCGCTCTCCTGGAAATTGGTAATTGGTTCTGAAGACCCCAAAATGTCACAAAGAAATTGAAAAAGGAAGATTACAAAAAAATCATCAGATAACTAATAAAGATATAGTAAATCCTTACACATGGAAGTCTGACTTATGGGAAGCTGTAAATCACTTTCTATGATGGTGTAGGAGCTTTTTCAGGGTCCTGAAGAATATGCACAGTGAGCCTGAAAAATAAGATGGAGCTGCTCTCATTTGGTGTCCAAAGGAACGAATCATCTCAGTGCATGTAAAGAGAAGTACAGAACATGTAGTTCCACACTATACTGTAGAGAGGCGCCACTAGTCAGTCAGGAACTGTATTCACTAATACAGGGGTTTCACCAGTGACATGACCATGCTGATATGGTGGAACCTCCAGCCAAGCATTGTACGGTGAGTCTAGTTTCAAGTCGCAGTCATCCAGAAGAGACCATTGTATGCTGAAAATATTGTATCTTGATGACTCTGTAACTTGGAGGAACACTGTATTCTACATGTGAAATATGTGTACATTCACTAAACACCCACACATTTCTTACTACTGTTTTATACTGTTACTCATGTACTATACTTGTTACACCTTTCATATATAATACATTGATAAAACATTTTGACATATGGTGTTACATTTAAGAATAAAATGTTTGATATATCCCTACTATATGCTGGAAGTGATAGTAGCAAACCAGTCAGACACGTCGATGAAAGTTAACAATCCACCTCCTCCTTAGGTACCAGTATGTTAATACCCAAAATGGCATCTGGTGGAAGCTACATAGTTACAGTGATCTTGGTCCTTCTGCCAAATGACAATTAGTCAATTACAATGATAGATGGAAATGCAAAGGTTCTCATTTGCAAGCTGCCAAGTCTAAGAAACATACTATTTCTGCAAACATCCAGAGTATATACTGTATATATAATTACCAGGCCTCATCTTATGCAGAGCCACAACTTGGCTGGGATTGAAATGGCTTGACTAATGGAAACTGGCATCGGCGCCAGTACGGCGAATAGCAACGGAGAGATGGAAAAAGGCAAAATGATTAGCTTTTTGTAATCTGCTAATTCTATGACACACATGGACAATTTATCGTATAGACTCAGTGAGACTCAGAGACCTGGAAGCATCTTGAAACTATATGCTTGGAAAAACCATCTAGGAAGATTTCAAAAGTGTTTTTTTTTTTTGCTGAGACTTATGACCCTTGCAGACAACCGTGTGCAACTTCAGTGTGCTATCTGGGTTTTTCCTGGACAGCCCACTGACCCATTCATTTCAGTCTTACCGTATTACACGGGTTCCATGTGCAGGCTGACAGTCCAGGCCACAAAACTCAGGACAGGTCCTATTCCTGTCCGGTTTTGCGGCCGTGCTTCCATGGCCTCTATTCACTGACTGAATGGAGCCGCGATGGAGCACACGGATGTCACCATGCACCGGCCGTGCCATTCAATCACGCCTGGCGATCCGCATACAGTCGTGTGCTATTACCTTTAGGCTGAAGCCACATGTTGCCGAAAAGCTGCTTTTTTTTTTGTTGCAGATTTTGCTGCATTTTCTGATACAAAGCCAGGAGTGCATTTGTTAGCAGGGAGAGATACAAGTGTGGCTATAATATTTCCCATACCTTTTGAAGCCACTCTTGGCTTTGGCTAAAATAAAATGTACCAAAATCTGTAAGAAAAAAGCAGCTTTTCTGCACTGTGTGACCTCAGCCCCAGGCTAAGGCCCCATATTGCAGAAACGAAGTAGAAAAAAAAAGCGTTTTACACCAGCAAAGTGAGATTTTGTCATGCACACACTACTCACTACAAAAAAAAAAAAAAAAAAAAAAAGCTGCAGAAAAGCTGTGTTTTCAAAAACGTGCATTTCTGAAAAACGATGCATGTTAATTTTAGCTGTGGAATGGCGAATGTTTTCCCTATATATTTAATAGGGAACGAGAAAACAGCAAAAACTCAATGAAAAATGCTACAGAAAAAAAAATGTAGTTTTGCTATGTGGGGCCTTAGCCTTACAGGGGTTTTCTGACCCCATTGTGAATTCTCATACTGATAACCTATCCACACTCAGATTCCCCACAGATCATCTGTTCTAGAAGTCTCCAGGAGCCAGAAGCTGCTGATGGATGGGCGGCGCATATAGCCCTGCTCAGTGTCGGACTGGGATGTCTAGGGCCCACCAGTGGAATTGTTTCTAGGGGCCCACCATCAGTACCCCTGCAGATCAGCGGTACCGAGACAGGGCGGCTAAAGGTAATAACATGCCGGGAGCCATGCTGCTCACCCACTATACCATGTGCACCACTGCACTACCTAAACCTACTGCTACACCTTGTATGGCAAGTGAACTCCTAGAATTGTTACCTTTACCTGTAGCCGCATTGTCCTGGAAAAGCTGATCTGCAGAGGTCCTGGCTGTTGTATCATCGTAGATGTAATATTGATGGCCTATCCTAAGGACAGGCCATCAATATTAGGAAGATGGATAAATCCTTTAAAGAGGTTGTCGAAGGAATTGGAACTATTTTATTAGAAAAGTAGAAAAAGTTCACAAACACTGTCACATACGAAAATACAATATAAAAACTATAAACAGAGACAATACATAAATCTAAAACATAGCATAAAACCATCAACAAATAAAATACAAGAAAACACCGGGACAAAAAAAAAAACCAATCGCGAACCAGCCCCATCCATTCTGCCTTTCACTCCACCTTTCACTCTTCTCCCGTCTTTCTCCAGTCATCCGTCAGTCAAAAACTCTAACAAAAGAAAATCTAAATGAGCAATATACAATGGAAACATATAACGGAAACTTATAACACTAACAAAATCCCCAACTGAAACTTACTAAAAAAAAATTTTTAATTTTTTTTTTTATTTTTTTTTTTATTTTATTTTATTTTTTTTTCCCCTCACCACACCCGGCCAGCACCACGCCCCATGTCCTCCCATGTCCGCATAGTCCTGGTGCTGGCACCACCCACCACCAAGCCCCTGAAACCCAACCTGGCTCTCCGCCTCATGTCCTCCCATGTCCGCGTAGTCCAGAGCCAGGCCGGGCACACGAAAACTTATAAACCAAACCCTCCACCCCCAAAAAGAAACCCCCCTCCCAAACAACCTACCCCCCTGAAAAACCCCTTAACTACTAACAAACAAATGGAATTATGGAATATGGAAAATGAAATATGGGATATGGAAATGGATATGAAAAATGGAAATGGAAAATGAATATGGGATATGGAAAAATGGAAAATGGACACAACATATGAACGACAACAATAACAAATAACAAATACCAGACAAGTAACAAAAACCCACCATCCTACATAACCTGTTAAATTACCTTCCCTCCCATGAACCTCCCATGGGCCTAGGGTCGGTTATCCTCAAGCCTCTTACCCTTCCATCTGATTTCCAAAACAAAAATGCCTATGTGGTGACACGCCAGCCCTCCACCAGGAAGAGAGCACAGGAGGCCCATCCCTGTCTACTCGCCCTACCGCTATATCCCTATCTATCATTCTGTCCCTACCCTGTCCCTACCTGTCCCTCCCTATCAGAAAATAATAAACCCCACCCCTCGTGCAAACCTTGCCCTACCTATCCCTATCTGGCCCTAACCTAACTAACCTACTTTAAATCCCTTATCTAACCCTCAGGGAACAGAAAAAGTGAACCCCCTCCAGAGGGTAGCAGCCCTTTCTGCGCCCAGCCCCTCGTACTCCCGAGAGCGCACCCTCACCAGGTCCACCATGATGTTTTTAACCACCTCCACCTCCGGGAGGATTTTGCCTCTCGTCGATACTAAACACCGTGCTGACCATAGGTGAAACCTGACCACTGCACTAACTACAAAAAGTGTTTGGCAGTCCCTGCCCTCCGGGTGTTTGAATGCCCCATAGGCCCACTCGGCGTAGGAAAGGCCAGCCAGCCGCAGCCAACCGGTGGAGGTCCCCACCAATTTGCAAACCCTTATATTGAAGGGGCACTGAAGCAGGAAGTGCTCCATGCTTTCCAGCATGTCGCCACACTCCTCCCGAGGGCAGCCTCGCTCGTCGGAGTTCCGGTACTTCAAGTTCCCCCTCACATATAACTTACCTAGGAGGCAGCGCCAGGTCAGATCCCAAAACTTCCGAGGAAACCTTTTGGAGTTAAGAAAACGCAACCCTCCCTCTAAGGTTTCTCCTGGGCAATCTTTGAGCGCCAGAGGCTTCTGGAAGCGGGTCAACAGGACCTTGTCGTCAAGAAAACGTCTTGACTGAGTCCTGATCTCCCACGCCCCCAGACCCCACCGACGAATCACTTTCAGGACCAGGGAAGCATAGGTCGGGAGATATCCATGGGGTGCACGAAGATCTTTCACTTGCCCTCCTGACTCCCATTTCTGGAAGAAGGGCCGAAACCACCCCTGGCAGGAGGCTACCCACGAAGGAGCCCCCTCGGAGGAGAGGTTTGGTAAATTGATCTTAAGAAAGGTGTTCATTAAGAACACCACGGGGTTAACCATATTTAACCCCCCTAGCCTCCTTGTGCGGTATGTAACCTCCCTCTTGATTAGGTTGAGCCTGTTCCCCCATAACAGTTGGAAGAACAGGCAACAGATCCTACTCCAACAAGACTCTGGCAAGGCACAGACGCTACCTAGATAGATCACCAACGGGAGCAGGAAGGCTTTGGCAAGGTGAACCCTTTCTCTCAGGGTCAAAGACCAACCCTTCCAGCAATCAACTCTCTGGGCGACATCCTTAAGTCTACCTTCCCAATTTTGGAGTGGGTAATCACCCTGGCCAAAACGGATGCCTAAGATCTTTACAGACCCCTGGGGTTCTGGGAGGGTGTCCGGGAGAGAAAAACCAGGCTCTCCCCCTCCCAGCCAGAGGCTTCCACATTTATTCCTGTTTACAGCTGATCCGGAAGCCTCCGAGTAACTGTCCACTTCAGACATCACCCATTCAAGCTCCTCCCGTGACGAGACAAGAACGGTGACATCATCCGCGTAGGCTACTGTCCTCAAAGGGGAGCCAGTGCCCTCCAGGTCCATCCTGACTCCCGCCACCGGCCCACCATTAATCCGTCTAATCAGGGGATCAATGGCGAACACATACAGTAGCGGGCTCAAGGGACATCCCTGTCGGACGCCCAACCCCACCTCAAAAGGACGACCAACCCAACCATTCACAAGCGGGAAAGACTCAGCCCCAGCGTATAAGGTCTGCAGCCACTGAATGAACCCCCCAGGCAGGCCATACCTCGAGAGAGTTGACCACAAATACTCATGATTCACCCTGTCAAAAGCCTTAGCCTGATCTAGGGACAGCAAGTACCCCTTCCACCGACCTGCCCTACTCTGCTCCACAGCCTCCCTGACACTCAGGACCGCACTTAAGGTGCTACGACCGGGAACAGAGCAGTGCTGAGCTGGCGAGAGGAGCCGGGGCGCAAACTGTACCAGCCGGTTGAAAAGTACCTTCGCCAGAATCTTTCGGTCCGTATTGAGAAGTGCTATGGGCCGCCAGTTCTCAATATGGCTCGGATCCTTACCCTTTGACAGAACTATAAGGGCGGACCTCCTCATTGACTTCGGCAGAGTGCCCGAGGATAGACACTCATTAAGCACGTCAGTCAAGAGGGGAGCCAAAGCTCCTTTAAAGGTCCGATAGAACTCAGATGTTAAGCCATCTGGGCCAGGTGACTTCTTGAGGGCAAGACCCTCAATAGCCCTGACGACTTCCTCTTCCCTTATAGGTTCTATCAAAACACCAAGAGAAGGGTCTTCTGCTGACTCAGGAATGGCTTCAGCCAAGAAACCTGAAATCCGATCCCGATTCAGTTCCTTCTTTGCCAAAAGGTTCGAGTAGAAGGACCTGACGACCTCCAAGATCCCTGACCTGGATCTTGTCAGGGATCCTGTACTGTCAATAAGGCCTGTTACTGTCTTACAAGTCACTGACATCTTACAGTTCCTGTAGGGGTCGGGCGAGCGGTATTTCCCGAAATCCCTCTCAAGAACCAAAGATGCGTGCCTATCGTACTGACACCTTTTGAGCAAAGCCTTCACACCGGAGATATCCTCCTGGCTACCTCCGGTCGAGACCAGATGTCCAAGTCTCTTCCTCAGTGCAGTGTACATGCGGTACATGTCCAGTGACCTGAGGCTTGAGAGCCGGCGGAAAAATCCCGCCACCCTTTTTTTGAATATCTCCCACCACTCTGACCTAGTACCTTCAAGACCCAGTAATAGTACCTGATCCTGAAGAAACTCCTCAAAGGCTTGTCTTACAGCTGCCTCCTCAAGGAGTGACGAATTCAGCCTCCACAAACCTCTTCCTCTCCGGAGGGTCTCTGAAATATTCAAAGAAAACAAAATTAGACAGTGATCGGAGAACTCCACCTCCACCACGGACACAGGGGTGGTGACGGAATTCTCCTTCAAAAAAAACCTATCTATCCTAGACCTAACACTACCTCTCTGAAAGGTGAACCCACGGTGACCTGGGGAATGCCTGATGTGGATATCCTCCAGGCGAGCTTCACTCACTATTCTATTTAACGCGGCGCCATCATAGGGCAGTCTATCTCTGGTACCTCCTCGGTCTTGGGGTCTAGTTATGGTATTAAAATCCCCACCAAAGATGACTTGCTTGCCCGTAAAAAGAAAAGGCTTAATCTTCATAAAGAGGCTTTTACGGTCCCACTTTGTCTGGGGACCGTAGATGTTAATGAGGCGCAGGCTTTGCCCCTTCATGAA
This sequence comes from Leptodactylus fallax, assembly GCA_947044405.1. NCBI lineage: Eukaryota > Metazoa > Chordata > Amphibia > Anura > Leptodactylidae > Leptodactylus > Leptodactylus fallax. The sequence continues at coordinate 691,723 of CAMRHE010000623.1, forward strand.
GACGTCTAAGACTAGGCACCTTCCCATTTCGAGCTCGATCAGTCGCTGGCATTTCACCTCTGCGGTAAAAAGCACCGCCACTCCACTATACGGCTCAGCCGCAAGAGACCAGTAGGAGGGCCCCCTGCGCCACTCCCTCCTTGCTCTGTTTATCTCTGATAGAGTACAGAGCCTGGTCTCCTGCAAAAACAAAATGTCAGCTTCAACCCGGCCAAGAAAATCAAAGGCTGCAAACCTAGCCGTATCAGACTTAATGCTGGCCACATTAATGGTGGCCAGCGTCAGTGGAGAGGGGACTGCCATTAAGACCGATTGAGCTCAATGACCTTCAGCTTCCCACCCCCTTTCCTCCTATCACCACCACCCCTAGATGAGTCTGAAGAGGACCCGCGACTTCTCCTCGTCTTGCGGGTCCTCTTCTTACATTGGGATTGGTCCATCACCTCCCCCGGTGCTGTTTGGCCAGAGGAGGGATGGACCTCCCCCGCAACTTCTCCCTGAGGAGTTACAGTGGTCGCAGAGACAGTAGCAACTTCGGCCCTGGGTGCATCATCTCCTCCTCCAGGCTCCAGGCCAGCCTCCCCCCCCAGAGGGCAGGGGGCCCCTCCCGAGGGAGACTCAGCAGCCCCTGACGGCTCCACCTCTCCCTCTGAAGCCTCCCCTGAGGCCGACGCATCCTCACAGAGGGATTGGTACCGGTTGGGACCTACCACTAGAGGGCCGTCGAGTCTGCGTTCCTTCGTCGGGGGGGGGGCAGATGTTTTTGTCCTCACTTTACTCGGTGACTTTCTCCGCTTGACCGTCTCTCCCTCCCCAGCACTGACGTACTGAGAAGAAGACGACTGGTCAGCCTCTTCCTCCCTCTGCAGTCTCTTCATCTCCTCAACCAGGGTCGTGCCCACTGCTGCCTCGGCATCAGGATCCGGCCCAGCAGAGCTAGGGGCAGAAGGAAGGCACATAACTCCCTCCCTCTGCTCCCTCCTCCTCTCGCGCCTCCTTGCCCTTGATGGTGGCTGGGCCTTCTCCCTTTGCCTTGGCAGACTAGTCTCTCCTCCCCCACTCACCCCCTCCGCAGCAGGGACAGCCTCCTCAACTGCTCCCGCTTGCCGAAGGGTGGTGTTGGCGAAAGACCGTGGACACGCCCCGATCGGGTGCCCAAGGACACCACACAGGTGGCAACGCACCCTGCCACAGGTCGCCGCGAGATGGCCCACCTCCCCACACATGGCGCACTTCTGCACACGGCAGGAGGCGCTCAAGTGTGAGGGGTCACCGCACCTGTGACAGAGTTTTGGCTGCCCCTGGTAGAAGACAAGGATCCTGTCTTTCCCAAGGAAGGTTGAGGACGGGATATGCATCACCGAGTTATCCTCGTGTCGCAATTTGACCATGAAGGTCCAGGCCCCCGACCATATCCCGAACTCCTCGAGATTTTTCTTTGGGAAGTCCTTGACCTCCCCAAACCTGTTCAGCCAGGTCATGATGTCCATATAAGAAAGTGACTCGTTACGAGTTAAAACGGTCACTTTCTTAATGTTATCCTGGCGTGACACCGCCCACACCATAAAGTCACGCCAGGCGGGCTCGTCCTTCACCAGCCTATAGTTTCCCCAGAAGGTTTCTAAGCCCTCCGGGGTAACAAAGCTGATGTCAAACTCCGAGGAGCCGACAGGATGAATCAGGGCAAAGATGTCGCTTGCCCTGAAACCCATCCCGAGTAGGAGTTCCACGACCCCCCTCCTCTGGGGACAAGGGCCGGCTCCCCCCCCACACGAGACGGGCCACGTTCCTCCGTGTCGGCCCCCTACGCCCGGGTGTAGGGAGAGTCCATCTGGTCTCACCTCCTTCCTCTCGGAACTTCCCTAGGCCAAAACGCTCGATCCAGAACCTAAGGTCTCTCGACTGCCCATCTATGGTCATTGTGGACTGGCCCGCCCGTAAAGCCTCCAGGAGCTGCCGTTGCAAATCGCCGTCCCTGGAGCCGGGCGGAAGACATGATGCACCCCCAGGGGCCCCAGAAGCGACGCTGGCATAGGAGCGTGGGGGCCCGGAGGCCGCAGCAACCTCCGCTGCCGGAGTACCAGCGCCACTCCCAGGGACCCCCGCAGAACTACTTAGCCCAGCCACGGCAACCGGAGCACCAGAGGCGGCAACAGTCCGCCCTGGCATAGCCGCCGCGGACCGGGTCACTCCAACTGCAGCAGAAGGAACAGCGGCAGAGAGGACAACAGGAGCAACAATATCAGGAGCAATGACAGGAGTAACAACAGGAGCAACGACAGCATCAGGAACAGCATCAGGAACAGCAGCAGAAACAACAGCAGGGACAACAGCAGGGACAACAGCAGAAATACCAGAAACAACAGGGGCCACAACAGAAATATTACCAGCAGTAGAAATACTTTTTTTAGCAGCAATGGTAATAGCCCCTCCTCCCGCAGCCTCCCCGACTACAGGCTCTTGGACCCCCATGCATACTACACCACCTTCTTCAGGAATACTACTAATTACCCCTTTTGTCCCACCCGCTTTCCCCTTTACCTTACCTGTCTGCTTAACTAGCTTCTCCACTCGTCCATCATTCACACCTGCAGTCTTCCTTCTTACAGCGGGGCCGGCTGCACCACTCGCTGATGGCTTCCCCGCTTTTACCTCGGCCTCCGCATCCACAGTCACCCCGGCACCTGATGTTGTAGGAGGACACGCCCCCTTAGCCCCGGAAGTGACCTCCGCATCACCGGCTTCATCAGCACTGGAGGAGGATGAGCCACGCCCACCTGCCACTCCCCCTTTCCTACACCTTACTCTGGGGGAAGCCATCAATATTTTAAAACCTCCTACCAGGGAGGGAGGTTTCCCTACGCCACTCCCCTCCGCAGGGGGGGCTTCTTTGCCTTTGCCCTTGTCCGCAACTATGAGCTCCTTGTCCGCCACCACCTGAAAGGTACTATCAGGCGCCATTTTGACTGCTGGCACCCCGGGCACCCCGCCACTTGGCGTGACCCGAGGTGCCTGCGCCTCCCTTTTCTCTCCTGGAGGCATCGCAACCTGGGCTGAGGTCCCGGCACGATGCTCCCCAGGCAACGACCTGACAAATTTAAATGTCTCTATTACTCTTTTTTTTTTCCTTCCTTGCCTTCTTCCTGGTCTTGGCTCCTTTTCCCGCCTCCTCCCCGTCCAGATCTGACATGCTGAATGCTAATTGGTCCATTCTGGACGGGGACTCTAATTGGTAGATTTGCCTCATCAGCTTCCCGCCTTCTCCCGAGGCTCCGCCCTCCTCCTCCTCCGTCTCGGGCAGTGGTTGGTTCTCTGGGAGTGTGGGAGATTGCGTCACTTCCTGCCCTGTCATTCTGACTTCCTGTCTTGTCATTCTGACTTCCTGCTTCACTGCCGGCACTGATGCCTGCGTATACGTGGGTATCAGGCTGCCGCTGCTAGGGGCGGCTGCCCGACTATACTGTACCGCCATGCTGTCATCCGACTCCAGGTCTGACTCACAATAGTCGTCCTCTCCCGAGCTGTCTGAGGACGCGGGGCCATCCTTCAACAACCGCTCCTGCTGTTTGCGGAAGAAGCGGTCATCGTTCAGCAGCTTCTCTCTGAACGGCCCCGCGCCCTCCAGGATCTCCGCACACCTGGCTTCCAGGGTCTTAATCTGCTTTTTGAGGCTCTTTACTTGCCTGCTGAAAACCGGGCGGTCCTTCTTCGAGGCCCTGTCGCTACGGGCACGAGCGCTTTGCAGCTCTCCACCCATAGCGAACAGGGACCTCCGGGCCCGGTCATACTCCTCCAGGACCGCCTCGATCCTCCGGCTGTAGATGGCAACCTCTTCTCCAGCTTTCCGGATGCCCCATCCTGCGGGTGATTGAGGCAGCGATGACGGTAAGGCGTCTTTTCTCCTGCTTGCAGGGACCCTTCCAGAGGAAACCGCATATCCTGCGGCCGTAGCCCCCCTTCGGACCGGCTTCACCTGCCACTGCCGCTGATGTTACCGCCGTGGCTGATGTCGCCGTTTTCACGGATCCACCTGCCGGGACTGCTGACACCCCTGTCGCCACCGCTACTCCTGCCGGCATCGCCCACTCCACGGACGTCGCTGCTCCCGATGCTGTTCCTGATGCTGCAGCCGCCAATGTCGCTGCTGCTGCTCCTGATGCTGCTCCCAATGCTGTTGTCCTGGTCGCCAGTCTCATTGAGGCTTGCTGCCTCAGCGACCTCCGCCTGTCCTGCTCTGCTAGTGCTGTGTCGGCAGACATTCTCCTGCCCCCCGCCTGTAAGGTCCGGGGGGCAGGAGCTCCACGCTCCATGATAAGGCTCCCTTCCGCACGGGGAAGGGAGTCGGAGCTACGGTCTGTAACACAAAGACCGAAGACCACACACAATAAACGGTCTCCAAGTATCCAAAACCACACAAGCCTCTGAAGCTAGGAGCTCACACAGACACGTCTGACTCCCACGATTGCCCCGAAGGAATTGGAGCAACCCATGTAGCTGGCGGGAGGTGTAAAGTAAAAAATAAGTAAATTAAAAAGCATACTCACCTGTTCCCGGCACTCTGTGTCCATTCAGCCTCATGCCGGCGACTCCTTGCTGGGAGTCCTGCACCTCATGTGATCGCTAAGTCCAATTAGGTACAGGATTTCCAGAAATTAGGCGCCGCCATGAGACCGAACAGACACAGGCAGGGGGCAGCAAGGTGCAGGGGACAGGTGAGTATGCTTTTTTAAAACTTTTCTTATTTTTACACCTCCCTGGCGGCCAACACAGTGGTCGCTCCAGTTTATGGGCAACCTCTTTTAAGGGGTTGTCTGGGCCAAATTTTTCTATGGTCACCTCACTGGTCCCCCCACATAGTGGCCCCTTCACTGGTCCCCCATACTGTATGGGGAACAGTGATGTGGTCATTATATTGTGTGGGAGCAGTGATGGGGGCTAACATCCTGTGGGGGGGACATTAAACTGTGTGGGGCATATTAAAGGGGTTGTCCAGGGTTAATCTTTTTTATGGCCTAAGCTCAGGATAGGCCATAAATACCTGATCTGTAGGGGGCTGATACACGGCCCCAACAGCTGTTCGGAGCCACTTCCGGCACCTGCTCTGTACACAACAAAGGGCCGGAAACAGAAAGCTCCATCCGCTGTATAGCAGCCCGGCGCCTTCACTGCAGCTCAGCTCCTACTGACTTCAATAAGTGCTGAGATGCAGTGAAGGTGCCCGGCTAATACACAGTGGACAGAGCTTTCTGCTTCTGGCCCTGTATTGTGTACAGTATGGGCATCAGAAGTGGCTCCGTACAGCTGATCGGTCCGGGGTCAGCCCCCTACAGATCAGGTATCTATGGCCTATCCTGAGGATAAACCATAACAAATTATGCCTGGACAACCCCTTTAATATACACCCCTAATGCACCACACTTTAAAGAGGTTGTCCAGTATAATTTTTTTCTTTTTTATATTTAGTATGGGGGAGGTGAATCCCCCCTACCCCCCCCCCCCCAAAAAAAAAAACATGCTAAACATACTCACCTGTCTCTGGTGCTCCGGTGTCCTCCCAGCACAGTCCGGTCCTGCAGCTCCGCTGTCTTCTTTTTGCCGGAATTCCTCACTGGCTGCGATGTCCCAGGTCCCTTCCCTTAGGCCGCTGATTGGCCTCAGGGGTCACGTGGGATCACAGGTAGTCACGTGCAGAGGGAACTTGCGCTGGAAGAAAACAACAGAGCTGCAGGACCGAACTGCGCTGGGAGACACTGGGGACAGGAGAAAAAGTTTGTGGGGTTTTTTTTTGTTTTGTTTTTTCACCTGCACCGGCGTAATTAAAAAAAAATGAAGGAGCCACTGTATGGAGTATAAGCTCCACAGTGGCCCCCACCCAGTATTATAAGCTCCACAGTGGCCCCCACCCAGTATTATAAGCTCCACAGTGGCCCCCACCCAGTATTATAAGCTCCATAGTGGCCCCCCACCCAGTATTATAAGCTCCACAGTGGCCCCCACCCAGTATTATAAGCTCCACAGTGGCCCCCACCTAGTAGTATAAGCTCCGCAGTGGCCCCCACCTAGTATTATAAGCCCCACAGTGGCCCCCACCCAGTATTATAAGCTCCACAGTGGCCCCCACCCAGTATTATAAGCTCCACAGTGGCCCCCACCCAGCATTATAAGCTCCATAGTGGCCCCCCACCCAGTATTTCCACAGTGGCCCCCACCCAGTATTATATGCACCCAATAGCTCCCTCCGCTCCGCTTCAGTGCTATTATTATACTTTGGGGTCTCCTCAGACCCCAGAGTATAATAATCACAGGCCCAGGGGAAGTGATTAAAAATAACAAACTCTCATACTCACCTTGCCTTACCTTTCCTTGGCATCCTCCCTCCATCCTGCCGTCTTCAGCGTCTTCAGGCCCTTTTCCGACGACACTGCTGAGGCCTGTGATTGGGCCTCAGCGGTCACGTGGGGGCGCACTGACGTCATTACGCGGTCGCGCCCCATGTGACCGCCGAAGCCTAATCACAGGCCTCAGTCACATGACGGAGGAGCGCCGGAGAGAACGCTGCGCCCAGGAGGGGTGAGAATATGTGTTATTATTTTCAGTCACCTCCCCTGGGCTGCCATCTATTGGAAAGGGGCCTGCAATATGCCAGGGCCCCTTTCCAATAACAGTATGTATAGCGGTCGGGGAACCAGGCTTTCCCCGACCGCTATCATAGTGGTCCGGGGCCCCGGCCATCTCCAGCTGGCCGCGGGTCCCGTACCCTGCCGGGTCCGGTCGCGGTCGCGCCCCCTGCGACCGCGATCGTAACGCCACTGGTCAGGGGCCCGATCGGGATGGTCAGGATCCCGATCGGGCCCCCATGACATGAGGACTAATAGTCGGGGCTCGGGGCCCACCGGTGGATTCACCGGTTCCCCGGTGGGCCAGTCCGACCCTGGCCCTGCTTGTATACAAGTAATAGGAGCGGCAAAGCAGCCCAGTCCACTGCATAGCTTTTGTCTGTAAAATTGCAGCACCGCTCTTATTACTTGAATAGGAGAAGCTCTGCACATGCCACCTGTTCACTAGCAGCTTACACATAGGTCATCAGTATAAACATTGGAGCTATATGGAGCTAGAAAACCCCTTTAACCTGTTATTATCTAACTCATAAATACAGAAGCCGCTGACCACTAATACAACTGTCTCAATATAATTTGTGTGTTACTACCCTTAGACACAGCCCCGACTAACTGAGATATACAACCCTTTGGTGGAGTCAAAGATCACTTTTATGAACCCCATAATGTTGTGTCTGTAGACAAACTACAGTAAATGATGGGGGTTGTAGGTTTAGACTCACAAGTTTCCTTATAGCTTGTACAAAGAATAAAATAAAAGGAAGTCACGTACTGTATCCCCGTTATAGTCACAATTGAGTCTAGGCGATATTGGATATTGCATGGCGATCTTTTGAAAGATTTTTAGGCAGGGTACCAGGTATATAAGAAGCTTTTTGTGCACCTAGCAATGCAGTAGTTGTCTTGCTGTGATTTCTCTTTGTTCTGTTTCTCTAGTGTGTACTTTCTGCCAAAGCCGCACTCACGTTTATCCGACTAACCTACTGTTTTATAGACTTTGCATTTTAATTAGCAGCAACATAACTACATGTAAAAATCCCCAGTCATGAGAAGTCGATTGTTAGACACGTTCACTAAAGACATTCGATAATAAATATAAAAAGAACTGAAAATAACTCACTGACAAATACAGTCATATGAAAAAGTTTGGGCACCCCTATTAATCTTAATCATTTTTAGTTCTAAATATTTGGGTGTTTGCAACAGCCATTTCAATTTGATATATCTAATAACTGATGGACACAGTAATATCTCAGGATTGAAATGAGGTTTATTGTACTAACAGAAAATGTGCAATATGCATTAAACCAAAATTTGACCGGTGCAAAAATTTGGGTACCCTTATCATTTTATTGATTTGAATACTCCTAACTACTTTTTACTGACTTACTGAAGCACAAAATTGGTTTTGTAACCTCACTGAGCTTTGAACTTCATAGCCAGGTGTATCCAATCATGAGAAAAGGTATTTAAGGTGGCCAATTGCAAGTTGTTCTCCTATTTGAATCTCCTCTGAAGAGTGGCATCATGGGCTCCTCAAAACAACTCTCAAATGATCTGAAAACAAAGATTGTTCAACATAGTTGTTCAGGGGAAGGATACAAAAAGTTGTCTCAGAGATTTAACCTGTCAGTTTCCACTGTGAGGAACATAGTAAGGAAATGGAAGACCACAGGGACAGTTCTTGTTAAGCCCAGAAGTGGCAGGCCAAGAAAAATATCAGAAAGGCAGAGAAGAAGAATGGTGAGAACAGTCAAGGACAATCCACAGACCACCTCCAAAGAGCTGCAGCATCATCTTGCTGCAGATGGTGTCGCTGTGCATCGGTCAACAATACAGCACACTTTGCACAAGGAGAAGCTGTATGGGAGAGTGATGCGAAAGAAGCCGTTTCTGAAAGCACGCCACAAACAGAGTCGCCTGAGGTATGCAAAAGCACATTTGGACAAGCCAGCTTCATTTTGGAAGAAGGTCCTGTGGACTGATGAAACAAAGATTGAGTTGTTTGGTCATACAAAAAGGCGTTATGCATGGCGTCAAAAAAACACAGCATTCCAAGAAAAACACTTGCTACCCACTGTAAAATTTGGTGGAGGTTCCATCATGCTTTGGGGCTGTGTGGCCAATGCCGGCACCGGGAATCTTGTTAAAGTTGAGGGTCGCATGGATTCAACTCAGTATCAGCAGATTCTTGAGAATAATGTACAAGAATCAGTGACGAATTTGAAGTTACGCCGGGGATGGATATTTCAGCAAGACAATGATCCAAAACACAGCTCCAAATCTACTCAGGCATTCATGCAGAGGAACAATTACAATGTTCTGGAATGGCCATCCCAGTCCCCAGACCTGAATTTCATTGAACATCTGTGGGATAATTTGAAGCGGGCTGTCCATGCTCGGCGACCATCAAACTTAACTGAACTGGAATTGTTTTGTAAAGAGGAATGGTCAAAAATACCTTCATCCAGGATCCAGGAACTGATTAAAAGCTACAGGAAGCGACTAGAGGCTGTTATTTTTGCAAAAGGAGGATCTACTAAATATTAATGTCACTTTTCTGTTGAGGTGCCCATACTTTTGCACCGGTCAAATTTTGGTTTAATGCATATTGCACATTTTCTGTTAGTACAATAAACCTCATTTCAATCCTGAAATATTACTGTGTCCATCAGTTATTAGATATATCAAATTGAAATGGCTGTTGCAAACACCCAAATATTTAGAACTAAAAATGATTAAGATTAATAGGGGTGCCCAAACTTTTTCATATGACTATACTAATAAGTCCAGGCCATACATGTGGCAGTTACCTTAGGCTAAGTTCATACTTGTGCTGGGCTCTCCATCGTTCAGGTCCAAATGACAGAACGCCAGATTGCTAAAACAGCAGTTACCTGCGGACACCCATGGACCCTATAGTCTATAATGGGGCTCGTCGGGTGTACGTTGGGTTTGCCATTCTCCACCGTTTTATGTTTAATCAATGTTTATTAAAAATTTTTAAATACAATACAAAAGGGGAGAAAATAAAGAAAAAGAAACAAAAAAAAAATCAATAAAAACAATATTATAAACAAGCAAGAGGTGCAAAGGCACGCAGGCCTCGCCTAAACATAAGAGGCTAGGGAAGAACCCCGCCCACAGTTTGAGGACACAATGTACTACAAAGGGGCGAAGGCCCAGGTATATGGAACCTGAATAACATCGTCTGTGGAGAAATGAGGGACAGACAGACAAATAAGGAGAACACACAGCATTAGGAAAAGCTCCTGTAGGAATTCAAGCAGGGAGGGTGCAGTAGTGCTCCGCCAGTGCCTGGGAATGACTGTTCTGGCAGCCGTGAGAAAGTGTCGCAGGAGATCCTTCTTTACTGCAGAAATCCTGCCAGGGAAAACTGAAAGAAGGGCCAGTAGGGGAGTTGCTGTGATGGTGCGACCACACACCTTGGTTTCCACCGTTTTAATACTGAAAGCGGCAGGGAGAAAAGTCCTCTATGCAGGACTTTTCTCTCTGTCGATTTTCGGTGGTTTCTGCAGTAGAGTCGATTCCTGTGCAGATGTGAACCTAGCCTTATCTTTATCTTACAGCACAATAATTTGGTCACAATTTCTTTGAATTGAGCACAATTTAAAAAAAAATATAGCTGCAGTATAAAGCATGGGGGAGAGATAGCAAGTCCACCTGAACCTCTGATGACACAGACGTTATATTAAGTCAGATTAATCAGATACCCTTTATGTAAGCTGCACAAATGATAGTTTTACCTTAATGCAACCAGTTCAGTGACTGGCACAGATCATAGAAAACAGCGACTTTAAGACTAAGGCCTCATGTAGCGGGCTGCAGCAAAAAAGCATTTCAAGAAAAAACGCAATGGCAACGCATCACGGTTTTTTCCCGCAGTGCCTTTCGCAGAAAGTCTGTAGAGCGCATTCTGCTTCAATTATACCTATAGGTAAGCCGCCAGCGTTTTCGTAGGTATAATTGACATGCTGCAACTTCCAAAACTGCAACAATTTTAGAAATTGCAGCGTGCCTGCTGCGCATATTTTTTTGCAATGTGTGGATGGGATTCTCAGAGACTATAAAATGCTGCAGTTTTTTTCCATGGTGTTTCTGCCGCGGGCATTTACCACATGTGGGGCCCCGGCCTAAGGCTGTAATTTTAAAAAAAAAAATTGTCAAATTAAGTGGAAAATTGGAAACTATGGGGTAACTTCTGCAATGGTTCTCATTTATGTGTCTGGTCGTGTCCAGTAGAGGGCAATTCAGGAGATTTCTGTAAAATCTGTTGTCTCACCAGTATATCAAGCTGACCGTCACCTGACGTTGCGCCAGACAGTACATTATTACCCCTTTATATTAGAACATGACCCATAAAGTTTTTGATATAAAAGAAAGAGTAAAGTTACACAGCCCTAATAGTGAACTGTCAAGCAGCAGCCGCTGATCTATTGCTTGTCAAGGAGAAGTAAACAGCATTAGTTGTGTCTCACGCCAGGTGGAATATTATTGGTGCCGTTCTCCTTTATTGTACAAATAGCTGTGAATTGAAATCATTTACAATGTCTGCGGCTATAAAATTATGTTCCTAAAATATCATCTATCATCTCAATATACAACAGACAGAGAACACAAGACTTGCTGGATCTCAAAGGTACATCAAGAATTTTAAGTACAGAAAGACAGATGTGAGAATAAATCATGTAATATAAAGCTGAAAAGATGAGAAAAGTCAATTGCATCTATCAGTGAGGGTATAGCAGTGTGCCCGCAAGCTGCATTTAACCCATGGTCTGTATCTGCCAGATTTGCTAGGTTTTTTTTTTTTTGCATGAAAATAGTGTAAAAATCTGCAACTAATTCCTTGGAGATGTTGTGTACTTAAGAGGTGATCCCATAAATAACACTTCTCCCATGTCCACAGGAGATGGGCTGGGGTCCCAGATGTGGGACCTCTAGTAAACAGAATCAGACATTTATCTCCTACTCTGTGGATAGATTTCGTGTACAGATATCTCCCTCCTTACCTTTTGTCTTGTCTTGACATATCCCAATATAAATGGAGCAAGATTGACATTATTTTATTATACTCATTCAGAAGTTGCTTAAAGGGGTTTTCCAGGCTTCAAATATTGATAACTTATCCTAAGGATAGCTCTACAATATCATATCCATGGGGTTCCAACATCTGACATGATACATAAAGAATGGAGCAGGAAACAAATAGCTATATTCTCTGTGTAGTAACCAGACCAAATTACTACAGATCAGCTGCCATCCACTTGAATGGGAACCCAGCTGCAGTGACTTGCTTCGGCCACTACACAGAGAATGGAGCTGTTTGCTTCCTCCTCCATTTTCTATGTATTAGCTGCCAAGAACAGCTGATCGGTGGAGGTACCCAGTGTTGGCGTCCACCACTCTGATATTAATTACCTATACTGTTATTCACATACTGTTTAGCAATTGTATCTGGTCAGAAAGGTGATCACAAAGGAGTGGAAAAATACATATATTCCCTCCAATATCTTTTATGAGAGCTATTTGTCACTTGACCTTTGTGAGTGCAATCTGTTCTAAGCATCACCATATTGAAGTCCAAATTAGTACAATTGGTATATGAGCCGGCTCACAGAAACACACACAGTCACAAGGTGCAATTATGTAACCAATGTGGGTTCTGGTCTTTAATGATGGATTGTTAGGTTTTATACATTGCAGGTGTGGTTATGCATTGCGTAGACAAAGAGAAGGCATGGTTAGTATAATTAACATCACATGATTGTCTATTTCCTACATTCCCTTGGGGACCAGCAGTGCCTTTTATCTAACCCTGATCAATTTGAGGATTACGTGATCAATGAGGGTGCGGGTGTCAGTCCACACCAATCTGATATTTATGACCTATTCAGGATAGATCATCATTATTTTTAGCTTGCAAAATCCATTTCATGTATTGGACTGTATTTATACACATACCTGTATATACAATGTATTTGCCTCATTTACAGATTGTTCTTAAGAACATACAGGAAGAGATTACTCAACTGAACATGGAATATAGAAGTGCAGAATGGAGTGAGGAGTATGATGGAGGACATGCTGAACTACAAGTCATCACTCAAATATTAAAGACCATTATAGCTCAAGGTAAGCTGTCTACATGTGAGAGACACACTAAAGATTATTTACATGATGGGTTTTACACTTGGGTGATGAAAAAGGACAAAATAAGAAAAATAAATAGAGCAGCGACTAATAATTCTACATGAGAGTATAACAGTATAACATCAGAGGCCGATCGTCTAGTAGATCACAACACATTACATCACAGTCAGGGAAGAAGAACCATGATAATTTAGAGTGACCATATTCATACTTAGAAATTTGTCCACATGGATGGTTTACATATGCACTGTGCATTTACTATAGGGCTAACTATTACTAAGATCACTGATTTCTATGAATGTCTCCCATGTATGTCCACACTGAGTATGTCAATATCTTCAGCTTTGGATGAGACGGTGATTCACATTGTTATTAATACATAAGACTAAATATTATACAGTATATGGTACAATAATGAAAATTAGAACCTGCCCCAATATCTCAGTTTACTGACCATTATACACCATGTGTGATCTGCTATGTATAAATCCCTCACCAGTCATATTTTTGGTATCTTTTGTAGGAGGAGACTGCGGGACCCTACTAAAGTCCATGGGTCCTTTACCTGTCACCTTGGCTCGGATGTACTATGCAGAGATGGTTCTTGCTGTAGAATACCTGCATAGCTATGGTGTGGTGCACAGAGACCTGAAGCCTGACAAGTAAGTGACACTTGCAGTATAATACAGGGGAAGATAGTTACAGGTTGTTATCTTACAGTCTATGGATTATCACCTGGATCTAAAACAATCTTTTCTTTCACAGTGTCCTGATCTCATCAACTGGACATATTAAAGTCACTGATTTTGGGCTTTCAAAACACATGAGACCAACAACAAATGTCTACAGTACAAAGCTCCAACAGAGGACATCACCAGAGAGTTCCTCGATCAATGTAAGGGAATTGCTAGAGGAGCGATAACCCAGTAGCTGCTGATGAACCCTGGGGGAAGGGCCACGACAAGACAGTGAGCCCTAAGCTGAACCCCCCACTGTTTCTGCCTACTTGCCTGAACTGTCCTAGACAACAGACAGCATTTGGGTGGCGATCCCTTCTTGATATAAGTGATAACACAGAACGCAGACAGAACAAACAATAACAAAAGGGAGGTCAGCTAGCCAAGGGGTCGGTAACAGTCGAGCAACGCAGTACAGAATCAAAATCCAAGAGAATAGTCAAAGGTAAAGCCAGAGGTCAGGAAAGTGAATAGAGGTAACAAACAGTAAGAGTAAATAGCCAGTACGCACGAGGCAATAGCAAGTGCCAATGTGAATATGAGCAAACAATAAATAGGAAGGAAGAACCCGCCCCAGAGTTGATAGGAAGACAGGCTGTCAATCACACAGATAAGGCTAAAATTAACTATTAGAGGGGCAGAGGGAAACCAAGGTAAGGAAGATGGGTGTGGTGGAAAATCAATTACAGAGGGAATAGGACAGTGTTCAGAAAATACCAGAAGAACCCAAAGGAAGGAATCACAGCCGGACACGCCTCCTGTGCCACAGCATGCGGCCGGTGGATGGCGCCAAAGCCCGGACGGGCAAGTATGTTACAATCAAGAGGTCAGGTGTACTTACAGGAACTTAGCTTTTTCCTTTTCCATTGATATTATTGGTCATAATGATTTTCTTTGATGCTCATCTTTTTCTTCTGTTGGTTTCCAGGTCTGTGGCACCCCTAATAACTTAGCCCCAGAGGTCTTCCTGAAGAATGGATATGGAAGGCCTGTTGACTGGTGGTCATTGGGGTACATCCTACATGAGTTTTTTGTAGGAGCTGTACCATTTGATGGGAAAACCAAATAGGAGGTTTTTATCAAGATTATTGAAGGTAAGTAGAACAATTCAGATAATATGTGATGGCATTGGTTTAAGGGATTAGAATGTTTCACTGGTTTAGATATTTGCTTTGTGATACAGAAGCTTTTCTTCATATTACAGTCCAGTAAAGCAGTTATATAATTCTGTAACATTTGCTTTTCTATATGACAGATGACATGACTTGGGATTTTGATGACAACGCTCCTCAGCCCTATGCTCAGGATATCATCACTGAGCTGCTCAGAAGAAATCCTGCATATAGACTTGGGACAGGTAAGGTATATAATAGTAGTAATATATACTTATTATACCTAGGACTTTGGGACAAGACATAAAGACCATGTCCATGAGGATCAGCACTGAGAATCTCTACTTTATCTGAAAGTCCATTTCTAGTTCTTTACACTGTGACTTCCAGTACATGGAGATCTATAACTTTCATTCATGTCAGCTCTTTTATGTCTTCAGATATACTGTACAGATGTAGAACAGTCTTTTACAACGTCTGCTTCAACTGTCTTTTTTCCCAGGAGGAGCAAATGAACTCAAGATTCATCCATTCCTGAATGACTTAGACTTTGAGGACATTCTGAGTCAGAAGCCGGAGTATGTTCCTCAGCTAGTGTCTGACATGGACACCAGCAACTTTGACAGTAAGTACAATGAGATGCCATCTAGACCGAGCTGCTGTTTGTGTTGTTTTCTTTTTCTTTATGTTCCCATCATTAGTAGTGATAAAATGGTGACTGTGTCTGTGCCATGTCTTATACTAACAACCTGTGATAACACTTGAATTCTTATGACTTGTAGCTCGGTGTAAGAGATACCACCATATGGTCTCAGAGGATGAGGAAGTCACAAGCGAGGACGATGTCTGGCCAGAATTCAAAAACTTTCTGTCGTCCACTCAAAGGCTTTCTAAAGTAAGTACAGTATGTGACCTATATGTCTATAATACATACAATGTTTTATAAAAAATAAGAAGATAAGTATAATATTAAAGTCGGTTCTGCTACTAAGTACAATGATATGACATGTTTTATCTTATCTTTCCCTGTGTGTATTTAGCTATGTGCCAGGATGATGAACAATGAAGATCCCAAGTGCTTTTCTGGTTATTACCCAATGGACAGCAGAGAAGACTCAGAGATGTGAGTAGTTTATGGGGATATTACTGGGAGCTCGAGACTGATATACCTGCAAAACACCAAATACAAGACATGAGTAACACAATACTAAGCGCAGCACCCACCACCCCAGGACTGCCGATTGCTCAGGTTTTGGCCTTATCAACCGCTGGTGATAACAAATTATCACTGTGGGCAACTGCCCACCTCCAGGGCTGCAGCATCTGCAGATGAAATGCCGTATTACATGGCAGCCATTCTTTGTAGTGGTTCTCCAAAGGGATGTATGTATAGGGGGTGCAGCAGTAGCAGTTGCTACTGGGCCCTGGACCCTGAGTGGGCCCCAAAGCTCCTTCTGCCACATAAAATATACTACTATTCTAAATGGTACAAGGTAGGTATGGGCCCCATCACAGATTTTACATTAGTGCCCAGGCGTTTAAAGCTACACCTCCACTATGACTAGATGAGATGATGAGAAGATAAACTCCCTCTATGACCTCCATATTACCTAATAGGCCTTACAGACACATATTCTTCTCATGTGATAGACCCTTTTCTATTGTTTTTACTTGCGATTTACATATTTTCTTCTACTAAACAGGCAAAATGACCCTTCACCTTCTGAAGCTGATGGAGACGTTAAGTGGTACATTTCTAGTAGCAGCGTGTCCTCCTCATCCACATTGTCAGATTTGTGCAGGTCTACAGAACATCTTGGTACAATTATCAAAAACTGTAATATGAATGTTAGCATGAAGCGTCAGTAGATTCCCTAGGATTTCTCTGTAATGTGGCCCATATACAGTATATGTACATATAGGTTATCTGTGTTACATAAATTCCAAATACGAAGTTGGCATTGTCTTACTTTAAGCCAGAATTTTCCTACAAAATGTTGTTCCAATTTGGGTGCATTTTGTCGCATTTTAGACATGCCCCCTTTCCTGAGAAACCTCACCCACATGTCTAGCATATCGGAAAATTTTTATTTCAAATTAATGCAACAAATATTGGGGGTTATTTATCATCTGCCCCTTTTTTGGTCATATTTTTCGCAGGTGCGCCTTTTTTTTAGACTAGTTTTACTGTGGTGCTTATTTATGATGTAGGCGCACCTCCTTGTTAAATGTTGCGCACGTATTAGTTAGTTTAGATGCACCTTTATTTTTTTGTTTTTTTGCTAAAAAAAATTGTGCAATTGCCCATTTTTAATGCAGTTTGACCTGATGGGCTCTTTTACGCTGCCCATGCACTGAAATGCATTTGCACATTTTTCTCCCCTTTTTAAAAAGATGTAAGTCATAAATACAGCGTGAAAAGGATCTCCATTTAGGCCACATCATCTTTTCTTGACAAAAAGCAAAAGTGGTGAGGGCAGCATAACATCTGGAAAAAAAGGCGCAAATGCTTCATAAATGAAGTGCAGGGCAGAGAGTGTCTAACTTTGACCTAGTATGATGTAATGCTACATTATCAGAATTAGAGATTGACAGATTAAAATAATTGTACTATACAGCAATACATGGAAAAACTATGATTCTAGAATTAAACTTTTACTTTCTGATCAGAATTTCCAGCTCAGAAGAGAAAAAAAATCTGCATCGAAACTGAGTAGACAAGAAAATAAAGAAAAATCAGACGAGAGAGAAAGAACCAGAGGTAAGTGTGACAATATCCTCCATGTTGTATCATGTCAGTCAGTGAGAATACTTCATTTGGAGCGGATGTTCGCTGTCAGTGATGGGATTGTCACATGTATGATGACTGAGAATGATCCCTTACCCCTGTATAGATAAGATATATCCAGCATCGTTCCATAGTGACCTACACTATAGTAGTATCCTATAATATGGTGTGAAATTACTTACATTATAGCTACTTCCCTTCTCCTAGGTTCTGTTATTCACCGTATGTTATCATCCTGCTGGCATGGATTATCCAAGGCTGCTCTCGCAATTGAAAGAAACTGCATTTTTGTATGCTGCCACCCTTCCACCAGAAACTTGTAGAAGATCAGAAACCTGCGCATCAGGACAAAGAGGCAGATTCCGGGCTCGGTCTCTGTTCTCACCACTGGATTTGAATTCTAACCCGACTTTCTGCAGCAAGATGCACTCACAGCACATGTGTGTTTCCTTCTGCACACCACTGGATTTGACTTCTAATTGGACTTTCCACAGTAAGATGCACTCACAACACTTGTGAGTTTCCTACTGCACCCCAATGGACTTGACCTTCAACCAGACTTCTGCAGTAAGATGCACTCACAACACTTGTGAGCTTCCTTCTGCACGCCACTGGATTTGACCTTTAATCGGACTTTGCGCAGTTAGATGACTTCCCATCTAGTTGTCTGCTGCAGAGGCAGATTCCGGACTCGGTCTCTGTTCTCTCCAATGGGGAGCACGGAGGTTCAGTGCTTAGCGCTATTACCTTGCAGCACTGGAGCAGTGGAAATGTCACATTTTACTATCTGGTTGTTGGATGTAAGAATGTGGATTAGGTGGATGTCAGAGGAACACATAGTGCCTAAGATGTGCTGGAGGAGGGATAATAGACAGGGTAAAGACTCTGTAGGTTTAGGAAAAGGAAACATCCCACTTGGGTTTTTTGGGCTGCTAATGAACATGCAAGATCTCAAACAAGACGTTCCTTATTGGTTCCATGAACCTGTGGCCAAGCAAGATGAGATGAGGAGATCCACGTTACTGGCACTGATGATACAGACTGAAACAATTCCGGAGATTTTCTTCAAATACTGGGTACTACTGAAGAAGGACTCGGACTTGGGGAAATAACTCACCAATTTACCATCAATTGCTTATCAATGAGGTAAAAATGTAACAAAAAGTGACCACCTGGTTAGGAGTCATTTTCAACCCTCTGCTAGGAAACATATCTGGCTTGAAAATAGACACAAAGGTACCTTTAGATGTAAAAAAAAATTTAAGGCATGTGCATGGATTGAGTAGACATCAGTAGATGACCAATTTGTGTGTGTAAATGTAATTAGGGACATTGGTACAAGGGAGAAGCAAAATGAGAATCCAGAAGACGTATTCTTAAACATATAGGAGATATAATAATATAATAATAATAATAATAATAGGGACAAACCTATTGCTTGTAACATCAATGAACATCGTGAGGGAAATACGCAGACAGTTAGGGTCTCTATTTGGGACTTAGTGAGACTGAGCATACATCTAGGTGACCTTGATAGGAGACTCTTACAGAAGGAGAAGCAATGGATCTATATAGACTGAACATGGTTTGGTCTAGGGGGTTAAATGAACAATTGGATTTCACCTGCTTTATTTAGTTAGCCATTATTGAGCATGGATATAACAGTAATATATATATGCTTCGGGATATCCTTCATGATACTATAGGGTGCTTATGCATTTACACCCGGTCCCTGCTCTCTATATTTCCTTTATGTTTTTCTATGTTTCATGCATTATTTGGTATTTGTCTTTCCTTTATTGTTCTAATATAGACAATGTCCATTTTGGTTGCTTTCTATCTGTATACACCATGTTCCAAATTAGGCTATGTTCACATGGAGGAATTTGATACTGAATTTGGGGCAGATTCCACCTCAAAATCAGCTCCAAATTCTACCTGAAACCAGCCTCCATTAATTTAAATGGAAGTCAGATGTAGATGTTTCCTCTAGTCGATTGTTCAGCTAGCGGAAACATAAGTATCATACTCGATCTTCAGGCAGATTTCGAAGTGAATGGAAAGCAGAAAATACCGCCTGGAAGGTGCGGATTTTGACGCAGGATTTGGCAAAGTGAAAAATTCAGCTTCAAATTCCTGAAGCTGAATTTTCAGCTAGGAAAATTTCCTCCATGGAACTTCCCCTTGTTATGCAAATGACATTTTCTCTGATTTTCCTAAATGGTCGATGCAAATGACAGGCAGTATATGGCATTCCAGCGATAGTAGACAGACAGATAGAAAGGTACAGGTAAAGAATTAGCGGGGATGGGGGGGGGGGGGAATATCACAACAGAAAGATATTTCAGTTCTCTGTATGGAATGATCTCCGCTTAGGTCGGTGTTGGTTGTACAGCCTGACCGCAGCGTGGAGGAAAGACTTCCGATAGCGCTCCTTCTCACACTTAGGGTGGAGCAGTCGGTCACTGACAGTACTGTCCAGCGTGATCACAGTCTCATGCATGCGATGGGACTTCTTCTTCTGCATGGAGCTCACCACGGACAGTATCCTTCTGTCACCCACCACCTGCACAGGGTCCAGGGGACTCCCAAGGACAGAGCTGGCCCTTCTAATCAGCTTGTCGAGTTTATTTCTATCTCTGGTTGCTATACTACTCTCCCAGCAGGCCACTCCGAAGAAGATGGCTGATGCCACTACAGAGTTGAAAAAAGTCCTAAGAAGAACCCCATGGACTCCAAAGGCTCTCAGCCTCCTAAGCAGGTAGAGGCTGCTGTGGCCCTTCCTGAACAGGACTTCCATGTGATCTGCCCAGTCCAGCTTATTATTGAGGAGCACACCCAGGTACTTATAGGTATTGACAATCTCGATGCCTGTCCCCTGGATGTCTACTGATTTAGGAGGGCATCTGCATTTATGAAAGTCCACCACCATCTCCTTGGTCTTCCCAGCGTTAATCCTGAGGTGGTTCGGCTGGCAACAGTTCACAAAATCCCGTTTCAGTTCTCTGTACTCCCTGTCATCATCGTCTGTGATGAGGCCTACTATTGCAGAGTCGTCAGAATACTTCTGTAGGTAGCAGCTAGATGAGTTGCACCTAAAATCTGCAGTGTACAGTGGGAAGAGGAAAGGGGCAAGAACTGTACCCTGAGGTGCCCCTGTAATACAGATCACGGTGTCTGACACACAGTCCTGGACTCTCACATACTGAGGTCGATTTGTGACGTAGTCTAGGATCCAATTGGAGAGGTTGTGGTCCACTCCAACAAGGGCAAGCTTGTCTCTCAGTAGCCCTGGTTGTATGGTGTTAAAAGCACTGGAGAAATCAAAGAACATTATTCTCACAGTGTTCCCGATAAGCAAACTGGAGAGGGTCCATAGCCGGGTTCACTAGAGGGTGGAGATGTGTGAGAACCAGTATCTCTAAGATCTTCATCAGGTAGGATGACAATGCTACAGGTCTGTAGTAGTTAAGGTCCATAGGATGAGGTTTCTTTGGAACTGGTACCACACAAGAAGATTTCCACAGATCAGGTACTATTTCCAGCTTCAGGCTCATATTAAACTTATATGTAATAACACCACACAACTGGTCCCCGCAAGTCTTAATTAGCCTTGCACTGATGCCATCTGGCCATGCAGCCTTCCCCGCTTTGATCTTTTTCAGCTCCCTTCTCACCTGGGCACGTGAAGGTCAGACTGTGGTCAGATAATGACAGATTGCTGTATTTACTGTTCTGGTGGGAAATAGCCAGTGTGGTAGAGGGGACTGAATGATATGCTGGGGTGGGAGGAGCTGGTGTGTGGTCAAATCTATTGAAGAATTGATTTAGTTCATTAAGCCAATTATCATCTCCTTCTACATGGGAGACAGACTGTCTATGACCAGAAATTGACTTAAGACCCTTCCAGACTGCACTTATGTCTCTTTTTTCATTTGCTCTTCAATTTTTCTCTTATAATTGGCTTTTTCATGCCTGATTTGACGCCTCAGCTCATTTTGTACCTTCCTCAACCCCTCCTTATCTCTTGCCTTGAATGCCATCTTTTTCTCCTTGAGTAGTGTTTTTATATCAGAGTTAATCCATGGTGTGTTGTGGAAGCACCTCACCACTTTTGTGGGTACTGTGTTGTCCACACAAAAATTAATGTAGTCCGTTATGCAGTGTGTGAGACCTTCTATGTCTTCTCCATAGGAATCCTGCAGCACTTCCCATGCGGTTGTGTCAAAACAATCCCTCAGAGCCTCATTACTCTTATCAGACCATATCCTCACTGCGCGGGTGACAGCTGGTTCTCTACATAGACGTGGCTTGTACACAGGTCGCAGATGCACTAGGTTGTGATCCAATCTTCCCAGGGGCGGTAGGGCTGATGAGTTATATGCCTCCCTCGCATTGGCAAAGAACAAGTCCAATGTTTTGTTGTCTCTTGTATGGCAGGTTACATACTGTGTGAGACTGGGCAGTGTGGCATGATAGAGAGACATGGTTGAAATCTCCAGACATGAAAAGGAGATACCCTTATAAGAAGGGAAATGTACTGGATATATAGACTCAATACCCTTACTCCAGCAGGGCTTCATGAAGCACTCAAAAATATATCAGGGAAGGTAGGTTTCAGCTTGGCACAAATTCTAGAATATCCCAGAATTGTTTCATTGATTTACTATTACACTGCTTTTCATATCAATTGACCATGAGTAAGAGGAATATGATATGTTCTTGGACACTAGTTGAATATTTCTTATCCAATGGAGAGTTTGGTATTGTACTATAGTGTTAGATTATCTCTCTCCTATCTGTATTCCTTTTTCTAGATGCTTTAGGGATACATATCTGTTGTATATTCATTTATTCATGTCATTTATTTCATATCATCATACATCATATATGCACATACGAGCAAAAGGGTAACAATGTTTTGAACTTTTGACTTTCAGGCTCCATATCTCACCATCCACTACAGCTTTGACTGTGAGATTACCATCATTTTAGCTGAAACTTAAATTGAGATTAGCAAAGAAATGGTTCAATGACTATGAAGTAGAGGTGCTGGATTGGGCCCCACAGTCCCCAGATCTCAAGCCAATCAAACACTTGTGGGTAGAATTGAAGAAAGCTGTATTCATATCCAAGTGAGATGACCAGTATGCACCAACATTGGGAATGTGTAGAAGATTTAGAAGGGATCAGATTTTGGTCAAGACATGCTACATGCTTGAATCTGATCGAGAGCATGTCCAGAAGGACTCAGGCAGTGTTGAAAACCAAAGGTGGATTTATACAATACTAACAAAATAATAAAAATTTAGATTTATTTTTTAGGATCAAAACAGTAACATGACAAGAATCTGCATAACTATTCATATGCTAAATAGTTGCAAGTCAAATGTATGTAAGATAGCCAAGATGATTGTCTATAAAATGATGGTAGTCTCATATTCCAAACTGCAGTAGATGGTGAGATATGGAGCCCGAAAGTCATAAGTCAAAACATTGTTACTAGAGATGAGCGAATTTCTCAAAAGTTCGATTCGAAGTTCCAAAAAAATTTGCTTCGATCTGAATTATTTTGTGGCAAATAAACAGCTATTTCTGGGCTGCAGAGAGCTGGGGTGGGCGGCAAAATGACGGAAGCCCTTGGATGCCATGGTCATGTCTCTTTCTCTCTCTCTTCAGCACGGACAACTTTTATTCATGTGGAAGGATCTGCTAACAAGCAAAGACATGTCTACCCAATCACATCACTAGAGAACATCATGTGACCGTCTGATGTCACAAAGGTCCTTACTAAATATTCGTTACCACGAAGCATCAGGAAATCCGGAATCGTGGAGAATCGAAGATTTCCTGAAATTCGGATCGAATTCCACTTCTGCAGAATCGATTAGCTCATCTCTAATTGTTACCCTTTTGCTCATCAGTGTGTATGTATATATATATATATATATATATATATATATATGACAGAGGGGTTGTACATGTGTTTATGCCTGCTATCCACTGTACACTTGAGTAAGGAATTGTAACCCTGATACACATTGTGTGTTGGACCTAAAAAAGGAAACCTTTCTTAAGATCTAGGAAAGCACAGATTCCTTCTTGTTCTGCTCAAACTGTACCTTTGTGTTTGGAACTGGTCCCTTGTGGAAATTTTCTGGAGGTCTATGTTATCAGTTTGGATCCTGCAACTACAAAAGGCCCAGCATTGTGACTACTGCATGCTAAGGTGGTTGTGACCTGTCTCAATAACAATTAAAGTTGTCAGTTTTAAAGAAACCACAAGAGTGATGGTTTCAAATCAGCCAAAAAGACCTGGAGACTTTTTATGGGGACGAAAAAAGCTGGATAACAGCGTCAGACCTCAGTTTCTTAAAAAACACGATCCTTTTTTATTAGTTCAACATAGCTTGAATATATCATACCCAAACATACACCCTCAATAAAATATGATTAAAATGTTTTCCTATATATATATATATATATATATATATATATATATATATATATTTATTGATTATCACTTTACAAACTGCAATAAAATTGTTAAAAGAAGTTAAATGGTGCAAAGCGTTTCATGCTTGAAATGAGCAATTTCTCTATTACATCCTTTAGGTCCAATTTATATGCTGCCCCCTTCCTCTAGTAATTAATTTCTGTTGCGGGTGCCTTTTGTTACACAATCTTGCTGCCAATATCTACATCTATAAAAACTCCTGATCTACACAACACCAACAGTACCCGTTCTCCAGATCAAAATGCAACCATATCTATTCTGCAAAAACATAACAAATTATCCCAAATCACCATGAAGTATCAAATAGAACACTACTGTTGTAGCCAAAACTTACCACTCTGCTTCACTTACTATAAAATTTCTATGAAAGCCAAGAGGGTGTAAAATTGGACGTTAAGCAAAATGTATTGGTATATATCCTGTTAATTCGTTAACCTTACATTTTAATCCTCTTTTTACATTGAATCATGAATACATCTTTACAAATAGATCTTCTAGAAAAAGGTTTTCCAAAAACTTACTCCATTAATTTTTTACAACCCCTTAATAGATATTTGAATGCTATAGGCAGCTTTGCTTTCTGTGACATTGTCTATTGTCAAGTAGTGACTGCAATGTTGAATCAATATATTTACCTATGGAGGTGTTATCTTCTATTGTAATACTGCTTGTAAAATAAATTAGGTGACTGCTGCAAAGAAAACCTCTACAGAATTGGCAAGTGTCAGTCTATTATTAGGCTTAGTAGACAGAGAGAAAAAGTCAGGATATAGTACTTTTAGTATTTAAGTATAGAGAGTGACATAGAAACTATAAAAAAAAAAAAAAAAAAAAAAAAAAAAAAAATCGAATTTTTTTTTCTAAAATATGTTTAACATAAAAACTTGGTTTAAAAAATAACTACATTTTCTGGTGAAACATTCCCTTTAACTTGATGGATTTGTAGCATTTTGGTTAAGTAATTATATAATTCTGTATACATCTAACACATACAGGACACATATGTCTAATAAACAGACTTTGTCCTGTACCTAAAATGAAGCTGCAACACATTTACCTGACAATAACTGAATTAGCAAAACTTTACTTGGAACCCAGTGTTTTATTGTCTCCAATTTCTAAGATTCCCTGACAGGCTGTGTATGAGCAATTTTGGACACCTTAAAATCGATAGCTAATGCCTCATAAAATGAGAAAATTATTCTGCATTTAGGATTAGCAAACCTGTCATACTTTCATTAAAAAGTTAACAATTCAGGCTATTCCTGTGTTATACAAGTAATAATAACTGAGATAAGCACTCTCCGCTAACACAAAAGTAGCTGGAGAAGTCTATTCCTCTGAAAACATATCTGAACGGCTTCCATCAAGCTGCAAGGTTCCTTTATGTAGTCTTTTTGTGTTCGTTCGTAAGCTGGAATTTTCATTAGTATTCACCTGTCTATACCCTAAATGTGACCAATTTCATAGAACGGACAGCACCGATTAAAGATATGTCGGGGGCCATATCATCACTTTCAGGTCTCCTTGTTTTTCTTGACGCTAAAGATAGTTCTTAATGGCATTGACTGTATGTTTGGGGTTGATGTCCTGTTGAACAATAAATTTGGAGCCAAAACAGACATCTACCTGATGGCATTTCTCAGCACTTAGGACACTGTTAATCTTGACCAAATCTTAATTCCATTTGCTGAAACGTGGCCCCAAGGAACCTCGACCAAGCTTCACTGTTGCCTGCAGACACTCATTATTGTACTGCTTCCCTGCCTTTTGGCGAACAAACTGCCTTCTGTTATAGCCAAATATCTCAAGTTTTGAATCATCAGTCCAGACACCTGCCGCCATTTTTCTGCACCTTAGTTCCTATGTTTTTGTGTATAGTTGAGTAGCTTGGCCTCGTATCCAAGTTCAAGGTTTGGCTTTTTGGCTGCAATTCTTCCATGAAGACCACTTCTGGACTGACTTTTCCAAACGGTAGATGGGAGTACCTGGGTCCCACTGGTTTTGCTAATTTTGAGCCTATGGCACAACTGGACATTTTCCAATTTTGATGCATGTGTCTATCACTTGCTGCAATAAGTTTCCTTGCCTGACTGCGTCTACATTCCTCAACTTTGCCGAAATATTGATGCTTTATCAAAAAAGCTTGACCAGCACATCTTAAAAACCCCTGTGCAATAGCATCAGGGAAGTGTCTAACTAGCTCCAAACTTATTTGGCAGCAGTACAATGACCTAAAACATACAGCCAATGTCACCATCTTCAGCGTAAGAGAAGAACAAGGAGTCCCAGAAGTGATGATATGATCTCACACTGAGAGACAGTAGGATTTAAAAGGATTATCCAGTTTCTATTATTGATGGCCTAACCTATCCTTAGGATAGGCCATCAATCTTAGAAACTGGATAATCCCTTTAAGCAATCCTACATCCACAAAAGATCTGTGCGTAGCTCTCCAAGATGTCTGGAACAATCAACTTGCCAAGTTCCTTCAAAAACTGGTGTAAGTGTATCTAGAAGAATTGATGGCGGTCACACCAAATATTCATGTGATTTAGATTTCTCTCTTGTTCATTCACTTTTGTCACTTAAAAAAAATGCAAACTACTAACACTTTAATTTTTAAAATTATTCTTAATTTACAGCATTTTTTTCCTCATCTGCCTAAAAACTTTTGCACAGTACTGGTTTATATATATATATATATATATATATATATATATATAGTGCTGGCCAAAAGTATTGGCACCCCTGCAATTGTCAGATAATACTCAATTTCTTCCAGAAAATGATTGCAATCACAAATGCTTTGGTAATAATATCTTTATTTAATTTGTCTTCAATGGAAAACCACAAAAAGAATTGTCAAAAAGCCAAATTGGATATAATTCCACACCAAACATAAAAAAGGGGGTGGACAAAAGTATTGGCACCCTTTGAAAAATCAGGTGATGCTTCTCTAATTTGTGTAATTAACAGCACCTGTTACTTACCTGTGGCACATAACAGGTGGTGGCAATAACTAAATCACACTTGCAGCCAGTTGAAATGGATTAAAGTTGACTCAACCTCTGTCCTGTGTCCTTGTGTGTACCACATTGAGCATGGAGAAAAGAAAGAAGACCAAAGAACTGTCTGAGGACTTGAGAAGCAAAATTGTGAGGAAGCATGAGCAATCTCAAGGCTACAAGTCCATCTCCAAAGACCTGAATGTTCCTGTGTCTACCGTGCGCAGTGTCATCAAGAAGTTTAAAGCCCATGGCACTGTGGCTAACCTCCCTAGATGTGGACGGAAAAGAAAAATTGCCGAGAGATTTCAACAAAAGATTGTGCGGATGGTGGCTAAAGAACCTCGACTAACATCCAAACAAGTTCTAGCTGCCCTGCAGTCCGAGGGTACAACAGTGTTAACCCGTACTATCCGTACGTAATGAAAAGGGACTCTATGGTAGGATACCCAGGAAGACCCCACTTCTGACCCAGAGACATAAAAAAGCCAGGCTGGAGTTTGCCAAAACTTACCTGAGAAAGCCAAAAACTTTTTGGAAGAATGTTCTCTGGTCAGATGAGACAAAAGTAGAGCTTTTTGGGAAAAGGCATCAACATAGAGTTTACAGGGAAAAAAAAAAAAAAAAGAGGCCTTCAAAGAAAAGAACACGGTCCCTACAGTCAAACATGGCGGAGGTTCCCTGATGTTTTGGGGTTGCTTTGCTGCCTCTGGCACTGGACTGCTTGACCGTGTGCATGGCATTATGAAGTCTGAAGACTACCAACAAATTCTGCAGCATAATGTAGGGCCCAGTGTGAGAAAGCTGGGTCTCCCTCAGAGGTCATGGGTCTTCCAGCAGGACAATGACCCAAAACACACTTCAAAAAGCACTAGAAAATGGTTTGAGAGAAAGCACTGGAGACTTCTAAAGTGGCCAGCAATGAGTCCAGACCTGAATCCCATAGAACACCTGTGGAGAGATCTCAAAATGGCAGTTTGGAGAAGGCACCCTTCAAATCTCAGGGACCTGGAGAAATCTGCCAAATTAGAATGGTCTAAAATTCCAGCAGAGCATTGTAAGAAACTCATTGATGGTTACCGGAAGCGGTTGTTCGCAGTTATTTTGTCTAAAGGTTGTGCTACCAAGTATTAGGCTGAGGGTGCCAATACTTTTGTCCGGCCCATTTTTGGAGTTTTGTGTAAAATGATCAATGATTTGACTTTTTTTTTCATTCTCTTTTGTGTTTTTTCATTGCAAGCAAAATAAATAAAGATATTATTACCAAAGCATTTGTGATTGCAATCATTTTCTGGAAGAAATTGAGTATTATCTGACAGAATTGCAGGGGTGCCAATACTTTTGGCCAGCACTGTATATATATATATATATATATATATATATATATATATATATATCTTATATATATATAAAAATGAGATTCTGTCTGTCTGTCTGTTCTTTATGCGTGACCAAACGACTGGACCGATCCTCACCAAATTTGGCACACAGGTACATCAGGTGTCTGGGAATATTTTAGACCGGGTCTCAGCTCTAAAGGATGTATCGTTCCTGAGATACAGTATTCCCAAAAAATCACCAGCATTAGCTAATACAAGCCTGCAAGTCTTTCACTCATATTCCAACCGCCATACACACGGTCATATGTCCCTTATCAGCCAATAGAAGCTCGCAGGCGATTAGTCTCCTCAGGTACACAGGTTTCCATAGCAACCAAGCTAGTTATGACCTGTATTAGTCAATAGCAGTTCACAGGTCCTTAAACATTTAGTCATATCACGTGTATCAGCCAATATAAATTCACATATAATTTACCAGGTTTCCATAACAACACAGCCATAAATAGACATTACGTATACTGGACTCAGTGGCGTAACTAGGAATGGCTGGGCCCCAAGGTGAACATTTGACATGGGACCCCCCACCGGCAACCGCCCCCCACACAAACTGCTTTCCTACACACACTATTTTGCCCCATAGTGGCCCTTGCACACAGTATTCTGCCCCATAGTGGCCCCTTCATATAGTATTATGCGCACTCCCCGCTACCTCTTCAATGTTGGACCAGATGTAACGTGAGCCAGGCATGCATCGCGACTCATAATGACGTTGGACTGGCCCACCGACGTCTGGGATGTCACCAAGGAGGCCCGAAGCCTGCTGGAGCGCAGGAGAGGTAAGTAACAGTGTTTTTTATGTCCCCTCAACTTCTCGGGGCCTCCGATCATTGTACTCTGGCATCTGAAAAGACTCCAGAGTATAATGATAGCAGTGTTTGTGGGGTTCTCGGCCCCGTAGGCCTTACTTACCAATCCCCGCTCCAGCTCACAGCCGCCTCCGCAGAAGGTGAAGCGCAGGCGGCCGTGAGCAGGAGCAGGGATTGGTAAGTAAATAGGGCCCGTTACACGTTATAACGTGCATCAGCTAATATAAGTTCACATTTCATTTACCAGGTTTCCATAGCAACACAGCCATAAATAGACTATAACTATACTGGACTGCCATACTGGATGTCAAGTGCAAAACCAGTCCCTAAATTGCTCCACATCTTAAAATTAAACAGATTAGCAGGAAATTAATCCCTAAATTCTCTGCAGGATTTCTACATCACTGTTTTAAGAACCTGCAGACTGATAATGTGGACAATGTAATCTTTTATCATCATTTTTATAAGGGCTGTGGAGTCAATAGGCCATACCACCGACTCCAACTCCTGCTCCGACATAATTGGCTGACAACCATGGTCAGTGAGGAGCTGCAAGTAAATATGCAAAAAAAACAATAATTGTATAATTAAAAATTAATTTTGATGCCAAAGTTTTCTCCGACTCCAACCAAAACTGTTCCCAACTCTGACTCCATAGCCCAGATTTTTATCATTCCTTTCTAGGTTTATTGTTCCTTTAACAGTTTATTTTTTTCTGGAAAACATAAAAAAAATTATAGTATGAATAACAATGTTGCTGAGGTACTGAATAATCGTTCCAGAGTCTTAACATTTCATTTTGTGGGTGTCTTATATAATATATAGAAGGAAAGTACAGGATGTCACTGAGGATGATGACCAGCGTTAAATCAGTCACTGCTGGAGGAGTCTGAACTGGTAGATGAGGAGGATGAGGAAGAAGAGGAAGAGTGACGTTCTCGCTTTCCTTTCTTTTTGCCTTTCTTGTGGTGTTTGGTTTTCTTTAACTTGCTTTTCAGTTTTTTATGACTTTTCCTCTTCTTTGACTTTGGATCATCTTCACTTGATTCGCTTGATGAATGAGACCTGCAATGAAACAACACAGGCAATACCTAGATGGGAAAAGATCTGTATAGGAAAATCAATGTATTTCCAGGAGTAATTTGCCAGTTTGTTTAGTTCACAGCCTAGCCATAAGCACCAGTGACTGATTCTACGTAACACATGCACGTACATCAATGCAGAGATCTGTATTTAATACTTTAAAGTAACATCACAAAATATTCAGATATTAATGGGGCCTCTTGTGTCTCTAGCACTGAAGGCCTACCCTTAGGATAGGCCTTCAATATCTGATTAATGAAGGGGGGGATCTGAATCTCAGCATTGATCAGCTGTTTGAACCACCTAAGAGTTCTGCAGACTCTTCACTACAATGTACAATGCCATCTATTTTGTAGTGGTTGTGTGTGGAACTACAGGTGCATCTCCAAATATTAGAATATCTTTGAAGCATTTATTTCTTTCAGTAATTAAATTAAAAAAGTGACCTCCTATATTTTCTAGATTCTTTACACACAGATTGTTCTATTTCAAGTGTTTTATTTCTGTAAATGTTGATTATGGATTACAGGTAATGAAAACCCAAATCTAAGAAAATTAAAATATTGTAAAAAAGTTCAGTATTGTAAATTCAGTGTGTCACCTGCCAAGGTTTCCTAAGCCTTTAAATGGTCCCTCAGTCTGGTTCAGTAGGACACACAATCATGGAAGACGCTGATTATGAATTGTATTACTGAATTACTGAAATGAATGAACGTTTCAAAGATATTCTAACTTATTGAGATGCGCCTGTACATGGAGCACCTGATTTCACTTGAAAGGGACAGAGTGAATGTAAGCTGCCCAGTCACTGCCAAATGGACACCTCGGCCACTTAAAAGAGCTCATTGGGTGCGCTGCTGAGAGTTGAACCCTATCCTAAGGGTAGGCCATCAATATTAAAGTCTTAGAAAACCCCTTCAACATCCATCACCCATCAGTATAATGGGCCTTGGTGTGTCAGATGGGACCTGCACAGAGTGGTAAGAAGGGAAATCTCCATACTTCTTACCCCTCCATGTTGGCAGTGGTGGTGAACAGTTGTATGAAGCAATATTCCAGGATTTGTCCTGTTGCTCCACAACTCTATAGTTGGCACTGAGTTATATCCACCTCCAGATCCTTGATAATGGTTAGAGGTCCACCAATTTGGGGTTGTCCAGGCTTAATTTTTATATTGCCTATCCTTAGGGGGTCATTGAAGTCAATGGAAGCTGAGCTGTAGTGAAGGCACCAGGTTGCTAAACAGCGACCAGAGCTTTCCGCTTCTGGCCCCGTATTGTGCACTGTATGGGCGCTGGAAGTGGCTCCGTACAGATGATTGGTCTGGGGGCCTGGCGTTGGCTCCCTATCGATCATATCTTTATCCTGAGGATAGACCATAAAAAAAAAAAAAAAAAAAAAAAAAAGTCCGGACAACCCCTAACATACCATCTACCTATCTACTAGACTGCTGAAAAGTTTCTCTTGTAAACAACTGGGCCTATTGTTTTTCCCATGAGCCAGAAAAGAGAGCCTCTCAGGTAGACAAGGCATGGCCATGTATTACATGGATGATCATGCATTTGCTGAAAAGGGTATATCAATAGGTCAAATTCCCCTCCATTTCCATATGAGACCATCAGCTGAATACAGGAATACACATAAGGGCAGATTTATTATGCCTTGTATGTCAGCTTTCTGATGTACAAACAGGGCCAGGCAATTAATAAAAAAATAAAATTTGCGAAATTTTGTTTTTGCTCCACCCTCACCACTTTCCCAAAATAGGTGCATAGTTACAGCGTGCAAGGGACGGAGCTATCGCCCATGCCAGATTTATTATCATTTACACTAGACATCTTACAGTCAAGCAGAGTGTTATACAATGAAATACACACATTGAGAAATATTGACTATTGAAGGTACTGCACCATTTGTCCTATTCAGTTTGCTTGCAGATATGTCCTGTGTGATGACCAATGTGCTGCATGTGATATAACCCAGATGCTAACTAAATGCTAGGAGTGTGTCTCATTAAATTATGTCTGTTTAAAAGGGTTTTCTGGTCTAAAAATAATGATGTTCTAACGTAAAGATAGATCATCGATTTCAGAATAGTGGGCCGGCACCTTGATCGATCAGCTACTATCACACAGAGAAGGAAGAAAGCAGACAGTGCTGTTCTCTGTGTAGTGGCCAGACCATGTACTGCAGATAAATTCCTATTCACTTGAATGGGACCTAATCTGCAGTGTTTCAGTTCAGCCACTACACAGAGAACAGCGATGTCTGATTCCTGCTCCACTCACTACATATGTGCTGCTAAGAACAGCTGATGGATGGAGGTGTGGGGCTTCAAACCCCTCCAGATCTGATATTAGTGACCTAACCTTAGGACATATCAATATTTTAAGCCTGAAAAAAACCCTTTAATCACACTTAGTTAAACCCTGCATTACATCAGGGAAGATCAATTGGCTGTATCTTTCTACTGTGTGGATGGGGTCATTTGCAGCGATATAAGAAAGGAGTATGAGAAGAATCTGAAACTGTACTTTTTCTTATTCTACAAATAAATAAAAAATCTAGAAGACTCCTTTACCCAGTAAGCCCAGAGACGAGACTATTACTGACTGTTCCCACTTCTCATTATTTCTATTACCTCTCTAAAAGTATCACTTAATAACCCACAGTTCAAATAAGATCTATAGTGTACGCAGCAAAATACTCCATTATGTTGCAGAATTATATTTTCCGCGGGCCACAATTTCTGGATATGGATAAATACTCCGCTTTTCTAAAGGTTATTGCTGTCAATAACTATGAGCTCAGTCGCATTGTGACAGCAGTTGTAAATTACCTTTTTCTTGGTTTCTTGGATTTTGTTTTCTCCTTCTTTTTCTTCAGCTTTTTCTTTCCCACTTCTACAGCATCTGTTAAAATGCAGAGTGGGTGTTAAAACCAATATAGTCGACTGCTGTAGATAAATAGAAGCCGCATTTTAACCCATTATGAGCGGGCCTATTTTGGACCTCAAAAATAAGTTGTTTGTTTTTTTAAATTGTATCATTTTAAAAGTCATAAATTTTCAATTTTATATTGATGTGTGAGTGCTTATTTTTTTCAGGATGAGTTGCATTTTTCAATGACACCATTCTGGGTTGCATATTATTATTTTTTTATTTATTACATATTATTGATTAGCTTTCTTTACTTACTGAGTGAAGGAACGCAAAAAGAAATTCAGCAATGATTTCTGCTTTTTCTTTTATAATTTATTTTTTATTTATTTACCATGTGGTAAAAATAACTAGCTAAGGGGGCGTTCACACTACCGTTAGTGACTGTCAGTAGTGTCTGTTGCTATTGTCCGTTACAAGATTTTAGCATCGGAAACTAGCTGAACCGTCAGAAATCTGTTAAAATTTCCATTCATTTCAATGGGTTTTTATATTGTGTCCGTTTACACCAAATCCGTCAGAAGACCGTTTTTTTTTTCGCGGACAAAAAATCCTACATGCAGGACTTTTTGTCCGTTTGAAAAAAACGGATTCTTGACGGACAGCAAGTGTCCGTTATTTTTTTAACATTGAAGTCTATGAGTAACGGACTTATAACGGACAGTAACTGATAGCCGTCAGTTACTGTCCGTTATTTTATGTCCGTTTTTTCCTGCACATGCTCAGAAAGGAGGAAACAAAAAAAAAACGGACCATGTTAAAAAATGGACGCTAACTGATGCTAACGGACACTAACTGATGCTAATGTGTCCGTTTATTTAACTGAACCATTAATTGGATCAGTTAAAAAAACCGACACATTAACATCAGTTAGTGTCCATTATGATAGGTGTCTGTTTTTTTTGTTTTTTTTTAACAGACACCTTCATAACGGACTCCAACGGTAGTGTGAACCCTGTCTAAGTTTATAGGTATGAATAAAACAATACCAAGTAATAATTTTTTTACATTTTAGTATTATTACACAATGAAAACAATAGCATTTTTTTCCCACATTCCAAGGGTCAGAACTTTTGTATTTTGTGTCAACAAAACCATATGTAGGCTCGTATTTTGCACCATGTTTTTTTGATACTATTTTGGGAAACACACAATTTATTTACGTTTTTTGATAGATAAAATCATCATGAATTGTAAGCCTTTTTCACTACGTTTGTGCTGTTATTTTTCCTATTTGTTACATTTGACATTTGTGAAACCCAAGGAAAAAAAAACACTACCACGAGCACACTGTATTTATAATAATAGTAAAAAAACTCCAAATGACTGAATTCCAGAAAACAAAAATAAAGTACGTTTTATATATTTCGCTATATGATTTCAGCTAACTTCATAGACTTCACCAATGAAATCTTCTATCATGTATCTATGAGCAAATGTTTTTGACTTAAATTTTCCTCCTTTAAATGACTGCAATTTAAAAAACAAAAAAACAAAACAACTTGATTATATGTAATGTTCCCAGTCTACTACAATATTACATTTTGTCATAGTCAGCATGACAATTCTGCAATAATAGGGAACATCTGGAAAACAGTTGGTTTTCCCAGACCTCCATATTTTATACCAACTATTTTTATTTAAAAATATAATTAAAAAAATATATAAAGATTAAAAAAAAAAATATCTAAAAGACATTAAAAATACATGAAGAAAAACATTACCTTGACACAGTGTGCTATAAAGCTACATAGCTTACGATACATGCATACAAATATTAATACAAAAAATTTACATAGTACTAATAAAGCACATCTTGTAATACAATATAAAAAAATAAAAACATACATAAAGTAATTGTGAACTGTTAAATGGAAAAACAACATATAATCGGCAACCTTGTGGCGCATTCATATTGAAATTATATTGTACAGTTCTTTGGTGTTACGCAGCACGAGAATACTTAGAAACACACAATAACAGCATTTTACATTACGTGTACATGGGGGACATAAATAGCATGTTATTCTAAAAAAGAGACAGAAGAGAGGCTTTGTTTGCTGCTGGTTGTAGGATTATAATGATCATCATTTAGAGGACTGGTGCCCCATGGGAAGTCTATAAAAACATGTACTTACTTGAAGATCAAGCACACTAAAACAAGCATTCTCCTTATCTTACATGTGCACTTTTCTGCATCAGTCTGTAATAAATGGAATTCTTTAACCCCTTAAAGACTGCGGCAATTTTCCTTTTTGTGTATCTGTTTTTTCCTTCCTACCTTTCAAGAGCCATAATTTTTTTTTTTTTTCAGTTCAAAGAGTCACATGATGGCTTATTGTTTGCTGGACAAATTGTACTTTGTAATAACACCATTCAATATCCTGTACAATGTACTGGAAAGCTGGAAAAAAATTCAGAATGAGTTGGAATTGGAAAAAAAAACAACAAAAAACACATTTGCGCCAATTTCATATGGGTTGAATTTTTACAGCGTTCACTACATGGTAAAAATGACGTGACCTGTATTCTGTGGGTCAGTACGATCACGGCAATACCATATTTATATAGTATTTGTAATGTTTTGATACCTTTTAACAAATGAAAAAAACTTTGCAAAATAGAAAAAAAATTTTTTGTGTAACCATATCATAACACCTGTAACTTTTTTATATTGATGTGCATGGGGCTGGGTAAGATGTTTTTATATGTGGGACAAGATGGCGTTTTTATTGATACCATTTTGGGGAAGTTCTGATGGTTTGGTCATTTTTTATTCCATTTTTTCTAAGAGGCAAAAGTGTTGAAAAAAAACAGCCATTTGGCCATTTTGATTTTATTTTTGCCCCCTACAGTGTTTATCGTATGGGATGAAAATTTTTATATTTTAATAGTTCGGACATTTTGGAGCACGGGGTGCCCATGGTGCCTGAGCACTTTAGATGCCACGGTCGCATTTAACTGCAGCATCTAAAGTGTTAACAGCTGCAATTGGTGTCAGCACTGATCACAGCTTTTAGCGGCGGGTCCTGGCTGTATTATACAGCTGGCATCCGCCGTGTATGGAGAGGGTTCAGCACCTGAGCCCTCTCCATACATCCTCATGCGACCAATGATGTATAGGTACATCATTGGTCATTAATGGGTTATCCACCAACTAAAATTGATGGCCTATGCTTAAAGGGAGTCTACCAACTCACTCAACCATATTCACCTGCCACCACCATGTTACAGAGCACATTACAGTAATAAGCAACATAACTTTGTCACTTTTGTAGATTTCGAGAAAAACAACTTTGAAGTCATATACGAAAGAGACAGCTGGTGCACTGGGGGCGGGCCTTCAGCCCTGGCAGCACTGCTGTTGCTGTTCTAGTGGGATGGGCAATGTCATAGCAGTATCAACTCTCACTGCACAGAATGACGCAGGCAGGGGATGGTAGGGGTCTAAGTGACATGAGCAGTGCTCCAGGATGCTGAAGTCCCACCCCCCAGTGCACCAACATTTACATAAGTCTTCAATGTTGTTTCTCTCTAAATCTATAAAAGTGACATACATAACAAAGGTATGTTGTTTATCACTGGAATGTGTCTGAGGGAAGTGGTAGACTCCCTTTAAGGATAGGCCATCAATTTTGTACATCAGCAGGGTCAGACTGTTGGGAACCACCATAGATCAACTATTTTCCGGAGAGCACAACTCCTGGAATTACTTACATGCTGGGCGCTGTACTGCTCACTCACCACACCACTTGTAGCTGTGGTTGTGGGTATTGCATAGGTGACCCATTCAAGTATATGGAACACCACTGCAGTAGTCTGCCACGACCAAAAGTAAGTTGAGACTGCAGCACACTGCCGGGCATGTAAACAATGATTGGAACGGACTTCCTGACAGTAGGAAGCACCCCGAATCTTAAATTGGTGGCCTATCACTAAGACCCCCTCCAATCCTGAGAACAGGGGTGTTTTAATCCCATTAAGAATGTAGCGGTAGACACAGACGTGTCCCTGCTCCATTCATTTCAATAGGAGTGCCAGAGATAGCTGAGTGCTGTAGTGCGTCCACTTTCAGTGCTCCTATTAAAATGAATGGAACGGGGCAACGTATCCACTGTTACATTCTCAATGGGTGTAATCCCCCTTAAAAGTCAGACCCCCTTTCCCCCAAAACAGCAATTTATCAGCAATCATTTTCGTAGCATTACCCCTTTAAGCATATGCCACCGATTTTATTAACCGGATAACATCTTTAAAACAGGTATATCCACTTGGGACATTTATGGCTCACTCCATTCACTTCTATGAGAGTTCCGAGAATAACTGAGCAGGATGGCTTGGCAATTCTCAGAAGTCTCATAGAAGTGAATGTCAAGATGATATATTTTTTTTTTTTTTTTATCCACCTGACTTTGTATGGTTAAGTCAAATGGTGAAAACTTCTCCTCTTTCTGTACATTTTAGTGAATGTGCTGTTAGTTGCAGTGAATGTGCTACAGATATATTGTGATAATTGCAGATTTATCCATCAAGTGATCAGACACTTCATAATGTTCTATAGGATATAATTTTCCTCTTATACTACTCGGATTATAATCTTTTAAAGTCAAGGACGTCCTCTATGTATATGTGGTCAGGTTTATTGTAGAAGCTTTTACTGACACTTAGGGGGTCGATCACACAGCTGGAGATGAAAAAAATTTGATTCTTCTTCATTTCCGGCCCTTTGGCTTTGTGCCTCTGACTAGGTCCAATGAATGGGCCTAATAGTAGGGTATCCCATTGAAAACAATTGGAAATAAAAACAAAGTGGAATCCGTTGCCGATTTTGGGTTGAAAACCGTTCCTAAAGAGGACCCGTCAGCGCTA
Source organism: Leptodactylus fallax (assembly GCA_947044405.1). Classification (NCBI taxonomy): domain Eukaryota; kingdom Metazoa; phylum Chordata; class Amphibia; order Anura; family Leptodactylidae; genus Leptodactylus; species Leptodactylus fallax. Next base: position 729,773 of record CAMRHE010000623.1, read on the forward strand.
ACGTCTTGTCTGTTTTAGTAAATATTTGCATTCTCCATGAAATGACAATTCTGTACGAGCTCTTCCTATATTTCCTCCTAGAAATTTAGGAATACATTGACAGCTGGGTGTTACCAGTTTGGGGTGTGTCCCAGCAAACTCTGACACTGACCAGTCAGTGCTGCAAGCATGAGCATGTGTTTGGACACACCTCTATGAGAAGGGGGATAGTAACACCCAGTTATCTAGTTAATAATAAATTTCTAGGAGGGATAACAGAGGAACAGCACAACGCGATTAACTGTTAAAAACACTGTTGGGAATGGAGACCTGCAGATTTCCATTCCCAACTGTGTTTTTACCAGCAAATCGCTCTGGATCTGTAAGGGCTATCATGATGATATTGGGATCATTTTAAAGATGAGATTCTAAGATCTTCTCGTTGCTGAGAAAACGGCATAATTAGAAAGGACGTATTATATACGTCCTTGGATACTAAAGTGCCTCCCTGTAAAGATGTATGACATATGTCCATGGCAGGAAAAGAGTTAAACTTACTGTATGTGAATGGGGGCTACTTACATTTAACAAACCATCAAAACATAGGTCGCGTCCTATTTTTGTTTGTTTTCACGAGTTCCTCAATAAACTCAAATGTATGAAGGATCTGTGAAAATGGGTGCAAAAATGTACCAAATACTTATTTTCCACCATAATTTGCAAATAAATTCTTAAAAAAAAAAAAAAAAAAAAAAAATCAGACAATGTGATTTTCTAGATATGTTTTCTCATTTTGTCTCTCATAGTTGAGGTCTACCTATGATGACAATTACAGGCCGGCCTCATCTTTTTAAGTGGGAGAACTTACACAATTGGTGGCTGACTAAATACTTTTTTTCCTCACTGTATAACAGCTAATCTGTGCAGGGTCTGGGTGTTGGATCCCAACAGATCACATACTGACGACCTATCATACATATCATCAGTATGAATATTCGATTTGGTACAACCCTTTTAACAAAGCTCTCCCTGTATGAACAATTAATTATTTTTTTAATTTTTTTTTTATCTTGAACCGTAGAGATAAAGAAAGACTTAAAAAAAAAAAAAAGAAACCAAAAATAGCTGACATCTCAGCTATGCTGTCTGATGTTTCTAACAAATATAGTACTGTGGAAATGTTTTAGGCAGATGTGAGGAAAAAAAAAGTAAGAATACTTTCAAAAATAGAAGTGTTAATAGTCTATTTTGTCAATTAACAAAATTAAGCGAATGAAGGAAAGAGAAATCTAAATCCCATCAATATTTGGTGTGACCTTTTCCCTTTGGAGGAGGAGTCCTGGAAGTGATGATACGGCCCTCACAGAACCCTGATCTCACCATCATCCAGTCTGTCTGGGATTACATGAAGAGACAGAAGGATTGGAGCAAGCCTACATCCACAGAAGATCTGTGCTTAGTTCTCCAAGATGGTGGGAACAACCTCCCTGCCAAGTTCCTTCAAAAACTGTTTGCCTTCCATCAATTCTTCTCGGTACACTGGCAAAGGGCAAAGGTCACACCAAATATTTTACTGTAGATTTAAAATTTTATGCATTCACTTTGCATTTTGGTAATTGACAAAGATTAACTGTTAACACTTCTATTTCAGAAGACATTCTTATTTTACAGCATTTTTATTATACATGCCTAAAACCTTTGCACAATACTGTATGTAAATGCTTTATCAACTACAGGTTTCTTTCAAGAAGCCCCATATTAGAAAGTGCCGACCTCCAATATGATGAATATGTGAATCCCGCTCAACTGTATCTGGAATAGGATGAGACAATCAGGGCTTTGTGAGACGTCCTATCATCTCTACGCAATTATTGGGAGCTCTGGTAGGAGACTCCGCTGACAGTCTGTCATTCGCAGTACTCAGTCGATTATTGTGCAGAACTTGCAGCATTTACATAATGGAGCTGTTACATTTCAAGAGAGCTTATTAGCGGTAACAATCTTAGTGATGCCATGCAGAGAGCTAACAGATCTGAAATCATCCACTTCAAGGGATACAAGTGCCAAATGTCTTTATCGAGCCAAGGCCAGAGAATAAGGTGCGGTGCATTCAATAACCACCTAATACAAATACTGATTATACGGGAGAATGTGAAGCAATCAGGAAAGGGAAGCGGGGAAATCGCTGATCAGACAAGCTCAATTTCATTAGTCCTATATAGACAGTGGCAAAAATAGCTACAGTGCTGGCCAAAAGTATTGGCACCCCTGCAATTCTGTCAGATAATACTCAATTTCTTCCAGAAAATGATTGCAATCACAAATGCTTTGGTAATAATACCTTCATTTAATTTGTCTTCAATGGAAAACCACAAAAAGAATTGTCAAAAAGCCAAATTGGATATAATTCCACACCAAACATAAAAAAGGGGGTGGACAAAAGTATTGGCACCTGTTACTTACCTGTGGCACATAACAGGTGGTGGCAATAACTAAATCACAATTGCAGCCAGTTGAAATGGATTAAAGTTGACTCAACCTCTGTCCTGTGTCCTTGTGTGTACCACATTGAGCATGGAGAAAAGAAAGAAGACCAAAGAACTGTCTGAGGACTTGAGAAGCAAAATTGTGAGGAAGCATGAGCAATCTCAAGGCTACAAGTCCATCTCCAAAGACCTGAATGTTCCTGTGTCTACTGTGCGCAGTGTCATCAAGAAGTTTAAAGCCCATGGCACTGTGGCTAACCTCCCTAGATGTGGACGGAAAAGAAAAATTGACGAGAGATTTCAACAAAAGATTGTGCGGATGGTGGCTAAAGAACCTCGACTAACATCCAAACAAGTTCTAGCTGCCCTGCAGTCCGAGGGTACAACAGTGTTAACCCGTACTATCCGTACGTAATGAAAAGGGACTCTATGGTAGGATACCCAGGAAGACCCCACTTCTGACCCAGAGACATAAAAAAGCCAGGCTGGAGTTTGCCAAAACTTACCTGAGAAAGCTAAAAACTTTTTGGAAGAATGTTCTCTGGTCAGATGAGACAAAAGTAGAGCTTTTTGGGAAAAGGCATCAACATAGAGTTCACAGGAAAAAAAAAAAAAAAAAGAGGCCTTCAAAGAAAAGAACACGGTCCCTACAGTCAAACATGGCGGAGGTTCCCTGATGTTTTGGGGTTGCTTTGCTGCCTCTGGCACTGGACTGCTTGGCCGTGTGCATGGCATTATGAAGTCTGAAGACTACCAACAAATTCTGCAGCATAATGTAGGGCCCAGTGTGAGAAAGCTGGGTCTCCCTCAGAGGTCATGGGTCTTCCAGCAGGACAATGACCCAAAACACACTTCAAAAAGCACTAGAAAATGGTTTGAGAGAAAGCACTGGAGACTTCTAAAGTGGCCAGCAATGAGTCCAGACCTGACTCCCATAGAACACCCGTGGAGAGATCTCAAAATGGCAGTTTGGAGAAGGCACCCTTCACATCTCAGGGACCTGGAGAAATTTGCCAAAGAAGAATGGTCTAAAATTCCAGCAGAGCATTGTAAGAAACTCATTGATGGTTACCGGAAGCGGTTGTTCGCAGTTATTTTGTCTAAAGGTTGTGCTACCAAGTATTAGGCTGAGGGTGCCAATACTTTTGTCCGGCCCATTTTTGGAGTTTTGTGTAAAATGATCAATGATTTGACTTTTTTTTTCCATTCTCTTTTGTGTTTTTTCATTGCAAGGAAAATAAATGAAGATATTATTACCAAAGCATTTGTGATTGCAATCATTTTCTGGAAGAAATTGAGTATTATCTGACAGAATTGCAGGGGTGCCAATACTTTTGGCCATCACTGTAGCATATCATCCCACTTCCAAAGGAAGCCCATCTGGGGATCAGAGGATTAGGAGAGCATACATGTAGAAAAGCAACATTACATACAATCCATCCAAGTAAATTGGTGACTGCAGGAGTTCTACATGGGTAGGTGGAGACCAGGGCTGTGGAGTGGGGCCAGATTTGGTTGGACTCAGAAAAAAGTTAGTTCGACTACTTCTGTCTAACCAGTTATATATGAAGCAGTTGGAGACTGAGAAGTCGGAGTCAGAGGTTTGGCCTACAGACTCTACAGCCCTGGTGGAGAAAGCACAATCTACAAGGAAATCTGTGAGTGGTGAGGAGGTGGGACGATAGTACATGTCAGGTGCTTGATGGGGGTAGGGGGCAATCGTGGAATTGAGGGCAGCTTTGGGTGGACTCGGAAAAAAAATCACCAAAGCCAACATAAAATGATTCATTACTATATATAACATTATGCAATATAATTATTATAAAATAATTAGATACATAGTTTGCTATATATGTACTTTCATAAGAAGTCAATTCTAGCTTTTTACATGAGTTAGAGGAGCTTTAATGCTTTTGCCTAATCATGGCTGTCAGTCAAGGAGTCAAAGTCGGGGTAAACGCTGTAGGGGGCAAAAATAAAATCAAAATGGTCAAACAGCTCTTTTTTTTTCAACACTTTTGCCTCTTAGAAAAAATGGAATAAAAAGAGATTCCCCAAATTGGTATCAATAAAAACACCTTACTCAGCCCCATGCATATCAATATAAAAAAAAATTACAGGTGTTACAATATGGTTACACAAAATATTTTTTTATATTTTGCAAAGTTTTTAAATTGTTTAAAAGTTATCAAAACATTACAAATACTATATAAATTTTTTATCACCTTAATCGTACTGACCCACAGAATACAGGGAACTGGTCATTTTTACCACATAGTGAACGCCATAAAAATTAAACCCATATGTACAGTGGGGAAAAAAAGTATTTAGTCAGCCACCAATTGTGCAAGTTCTCTCACTTAAAAAGATGAGGCCGGCCTGTAATTGTCATCATAGGTAGACCTCAACTATGAGAGACAAAATGAGAAAATAAATCCAGAAAATCACATTGTCTGATTTTTTAAGTATTTATTTGCAAATTATGATGGAAAATAAGTATTTGGTCACCTACAAACAAGCAAGATTTCTGGCTCTCACAGACCTGTAACTTCTTCTTTAAGAGGCTCCTCTGTCCTCCACTCGTTACCTGTAGTAATGGCTCCTGTTTGACATTGTTATCAGTATAAAAGACACCTGTCCACAACCTCAAACAGTCACACTCCAAACTCCACTATGGTGAAGACCAAAGAGCTGTGGAAGGACACCAGAAACAAAATTGTAGACCTGCACCAGGCTGGGAAGACTGAATCTGCAATAGGCAAGCAGCTTGGTGTGAAGAAATCAACTGTGGGAGCAATAATTAGAAAATGGAAGACATACAAGACCACTGATAATCTCCCTCCATCAGGGGCTCCACGCAAGTTCTCACCCCGTGGGGTCAAAATGATCACAAGAATGGTGAGCAAAAACTCAGAATCACATGGGGGGACCTAGTGAATGACCTGCAGAAAGCTGGGACTAACGTAACAAAGGCTACCATCAGTAACACACTACGCCGCAGGGCTCAGATCCTGCAGTGCCAGACGTGTACCCCTGCTTAAGCCAGTACATATCCGGGCCCGTCTGAAGTTTGCTAGAGAGCATTTGGATGTTCCAGAAGAGTATTGGGAGAATGTCATATGGTCAGATGAAACCAAAGTAGAAACTCAACTCGTCGTGTTTGGAGGAGAGTGAATGCTGAGTTGCATCCAAAGAACACCATCCCTACTGTGAAGCATCCGTGTACATGAAAGAATGAATGGGGTCATGTATTGTGATATTTTGAGTGCAAACCTCCTTCCATCAGCAAGGGCACTGAAGATGAAACGTGGCTGGGTCTTTCAGCATGACAATGATCCCAAGCACACCGCCAGGGCAACGAAGGAGCGGCTTCGTAAGAAGCATTTCAAGGTCCTGGAGTGGCCTAGCCAGTCTCCAGATCTCAACCCCATAGAAAACCTTTGGAGGGAGTTGAAAGTCCGTGTTGCCCGGCGACAGCCCCAAAACATCACTGCTCTAGAGGAGATCTGCATGGAGGAATGGGCCAACATACCAGCAACAGTGTGTGCCAACCTTGTGAAGACTTACAGAAAATGTTTTACCTCTGCCATTGCCAACAAAGGATATATAACAAAGTATTGAGATGAACTTTTGTTATTGACCAAATACTTATTTTCCACCATAATTTGCAAATAAATTCTTTAAAAATCAGACAGACAATGTGATTTTCTAGATATGTTTTCTCATTTTGTCTCTCATAGTTGAGGTCTACCTATGATGACAATTACAGGCCGGCCTCATCTTTTTAAGTGGGAGAACTTGCACAATTGGTGGCTGACTAAATGCTTTTTTTCCCCACTGTAATTGGCACAAATGTGTTTTTTTTCCCCTAATTCCACCTCATTCTGAATATTTTTCCAGCTTCCCAGTACATTGTACAGGATGTTGAATGGTGCCATTACAAAGTACAATTTGTCCCGCAGACAATAAGCCATCATGTGACTCTGTGAACTGAATAAAAATTAATTCAGAGTTGGGCTGTGGAAAAACAGGAGTCAGAATCTGTAGTTTATATAGATATAAAAAATGCCAATACTATCTTGTTCTCTGTACCAGCATCAGCTTTGGGTCTGAGGAAGGTCAGGGAGATCCCAAAGAGAAACGAGATTGCAGTTCCTCTCTGCTTACTGGAGACTGTAAATGCTGCCTCATCTTCAAGCACGCTTTGCACTGCAGATATCGGCCTAGCCATTCAATAGACAATGATCACTTTCCATTATTCCAGGGACTGCTCCGGCACTGACCAACGAGAACATTTCTCTGTAGTTAAAGGGAGTCTACCACCTCCTCCAAGAAGATTCATGGTCACTACAATGTTACTGAGAACATTGTGGTGACAAATAATATACCTTTATTATGTATGTTTTGTAGATTTGGAGAAAAAACTATTTTGAAGTATTATGCAAATGAGGTAGTTGGTGCACTGGAGGTAGGCTTTCAACACTGCTTTCGAGACCCCTACCATCTCCTGCCCGCAGGGGTTGGTGCAGGCAGCGCAGTGCTCACGTGAGCTGAATGCCACCCCCAGTGCACTGTCTCATTTGCATATGACTTCAAAGATCTTTTTCTCCAAATCTACAAAGGTATGTTAATGTGTTCTGCAATACAGTGGTAGTAGTTGAATATGCCTGAGGAAGCTGGTAGACTCCCTTGAAGGAAAGTTCCCATAAACAGTAGGACTGCCTGCCAACCTTTGGCAGAGATCAGAACCCACAGGCTGATTTATGACACATTTGCCCCAAATAGCCACAACCGTACACAACATGTGTAAAATGTATAGGCTTTTCATTCTTACACACACCAGGCAGTTTTAAAAGGTCAATAACTTTTCAGACAACTTAGTCTCATTTCATAGAGTGTGTTATTCTGGATCAAAATGTAGTGTACTTTAAAATGTTGCTGCTTTCTGCCTGAAAAACCTCTCTAATCTTCCTGCCACTAGGTGTCTCCATCATTCCTATTTTGCTGTTCACTCCCTGTTACTAGGGAAGTTCCATTAGGCTCAAGATGAATGAAGGGGAGGGGAGGGGCAGGCCTCTCTTCACATTCTCTGAATGCCTACACACAGATTTTATCTACTTATGACTAGCTACTTCTGTTATTGCTAATGGGATGATAGTTCTAGACAGCAAGCAGCTTTGCTCATTGTGCTCAGATTTCTTTTTTACCTGTGTCAGCGATATCATATCCTGGATCTGCAGTCCATTGTCCCTGGATCCCCTTTATTATATTCACTTGGGCATTTCTCAGCAATTTGTTGGCTGTTTTATAGTTACTTCTGGCAGAATAATACATGTAAAGAAACTAGTAGTCCTAATACTGCCTCGGATAGAAACGCAAAATGTGCTGCAGCTATAATGGAGCTATTAGCAGAAAAACAGCTAGGACACAAAGTATGAAGGATTATACAGCCAGAGATCAGAATGCCCAGCAGGATGCCCACCCTGCAGATATTTCAACTTCCGATGAAAGCCCATGGCTAAGAGGAGTCCAAACATTTTGGAGAAATGTGTACACGTATTCCAACCATAAAAGTGGTAAAAGAAAGAGAAATGCATTTACAAAAGAATCAAGCTACATTCTGATAGATGTAGTGCAATTCGCACCATCTTTATCAACTCGTAAATACATGCATATTATGACAATATTTTTAAAGCTCCAGCGAATCTTCTGTGGCATGGAAAGAATAAAGTCAGGTATTCAAAAAAGCTAAAATACAAGGAGTCAGGATCCTTTATTTTGTGGCCTGGCAAGACACCAATGGAAAACAACTCAAAAAGTTCTGCTATATATAGTAAAATAGTAATAAAAGGGCAACATGGGACATGTACAAGACAAGCTGTGAAGCTCATAGACGTGAATCAAGTCAATGTTTTTGATTTGGAAAACATCTGCTTGGTGGCCAGTATGATAGGTGTGCACTGCGAGGAGTCTCAACATATAAGTGGCCACAGCAATTACTTGTTCCTGCGAGAGCTACAATTACCTGCACAGTCAATCAGGCCTACTTGCCAATAAGATTGTCATTCTCCAAAATATGATTTTTTTCTGAAAATACAGGGCTGTACTCAATTTCTTTAGTTATAAAACTCCACTGAAATTCACTACAGAAATAAATAATGTCTTATCCCTTTATTGCAGTTTTCTTTCACTAACAGCGTATGATTTTACATCGCTCCATAATCCCAAACACACTGCACAAAGTATTCTGCTACTACAGTTACCTTTATGCTCAGTCTATCGATGTATGAGTATATATGATATATTCTATACGATCTGGGAAACGTTTGTGCCAATGGGGGCGGTCCAATGCTGACTATCTACTGAGGAACTGATACATAGAGACTGGAGCAGACCAGACAGGGTTACTGCAGATCAGCTACCATTCATTTTAATGGGATGGAGATGTGGCATTGCCATGTAAAAAACAGATGTGATGTCACTTCCTGAGAAGAAGAAAGCAGCCATGTTTCCTGCACAGCCCCTTTAAAAGGAGTCTACCCTCTACTCCAATTATATCCAACTGCAGCCACCCTGTTGCAGAGCATATTACAGGAATAAACATCTCAATTTTGTAAATATGGGAAAAAATAATTTTATGCAAGTGAAGCTTGCAGCACTTTTCTCTCCGCATGTTTTGTGTGGAAGCCGAACGGAAACCACACGGACCCCATTATAGTCTATGGGGTCCGCAGGTTTCCTTAGGTAAACCACTTTTCTATGCGTATATGTTTTCGTTCGGGGGGTCCCCAAGCGGATTCTCCAAACTGAAACCGAACGCAGATGTGAACCGGCCCTTTGCCAGGTAATGGCTTCAGCTCCTGGAGCACTGCTTTTGCCACACAGATCTGTTCCCCCGCCATGCAGTGGTAGTTGATGGGTGACATCATAGCAGTGGGAAGATCCACTGCACTGGACGGTGCATGCAGGAGAGGGGAGTGCTCTGAGTAGCAAGTGCGGTGTTTTAGGGAGCTGAAGGCATTACCTGAATGCATCAACTTTCTTACTGGCTTATTGCTTCAAAGTTATTTTTCTCCAAATCTACAAATGTGACAAACTTAACAAAAGTTATCATTTTCACCACTTAATGTGCTCTGTAACACGGTGATATCAGCAGCTAAATCTGCTTGGGGAAGGTGGTACCCCCCCCCCCCCCCCCCCCCCCCCCCCCCCGGCTCCCTTAACTAGTTCTTAACCCCAGAACGACATATATAGATTAGATCAAAGGTCAGCAACCTCCGGCACTCCAGCTGCTGTTAAACTACAACTCCCAACATGCTCCATTCACTTCTATGGGAGTTCCAAGCACAGCAGAGCAAGCCAACCAGCAGAGCAACTATGCATTCTGGGAGTTGTAGTTTTACAACAGATGGAGTGCCGAAGGTTGCCTACCCCTGGATTAGATTATAGATTCCCATAGGGAAGGCAGGGGTTATTTATTACAGCCTCTGCCTTCCCGATCACGGTGTACACAGCTCTACAATACAGCTAATGAATCGGCCCCTGTCACAGGAGAAATCAGCAAAAAATAAAAGTAACAATAAAATGCCCCCAAAGGTCTATTATGACCTTATGGGGGCACAATGTACTGTATAAAAATAAATAACTTCACTCTTGCACTACTACCACACCCCTGGTGACACAGCAATATGTGTCACCTCCCTAAAATTTCCATAAGGGAGAGAGAAAAACTATTTACATTTTTAAGTAGCACTTTCAGCTGTTAAAAATATTAAAAATGTGAAAAACAGACAATGTTTCTCTTTTTTTTACATTTTCTCAGTTATTAAAATCAAGGAAAACCATGCAAAAATAAAACCCGACGTGTCATCGGAAAAAAAAAAAAAAAAAACCACACATGAAACCGCATGTACGAAAAACACAAAAATTTGTCTAGTCCTAAACCAGGGAAAATAGCCTGGTGTGTGAATAAGATAAAAGGGGGAGAAAACAGATGACCACATTTGATTTACAGCACCAAAAGCACAAGAGTATCTCAACAGTATTTTAACAGAGGAAAAAGAATCTCAGATCAATGTGAAGGATGTAAACAAGATAAGAAGCGAATAACTTTGTCTTGGAGATGCTGAAGCTTATGTTCTGCTTAGTAATCTACTGAGCCCAAGTAATAGGAAGGATACTAAAAATAAATGAAATGCGGTGTTATTAATTCATGTAATGAACTGTAAGAAATATTTCCAGAGTTAAGAAATTATCAGAGTCTTGTGTTATACGTGAATTTTACCAGCGGCGATTAGGAAGACGATGCAGCTGGTAAAAAGAAATTAGCATTAAAGATAAAACAGCTGCTAGAAACAGGAGCGAAATTAAAGGGTAATTAATATGTTACCAGATTGAGAGGGAATTAATGTACAATTGTTGATGCACTTATTACCCCTGAAAACCCCTCCGCCTCTTCCCCAACCTCAAAAATATATATATCAGATCAGGATGAGACACAATAATTGCACATAATACCAGTCTTTTTCTCTAAGTACAAAAAAAAAAAAAAAAAACAAAGCCAAAAGTCTTATGCGTACTGCAAAGCCTGCACGGAAGCACCTAGAATCCCTACGGATTAATGTAACTAAAGTATAGGCCCCTAGGTGACCTCCTGGGGTCCAAAACCCAGAACCGGCACAGACCAGCTGTTCTAGGGTGCTGCAAGGTACTAGTGGATGGGAGTGTGTGCAGGCTGCTCCTATTTAAGTAATAAGAGCGGCCATCAGCCCTATCCACTGCATAGTGGTGGTTCTGGGGAAGTGCGGCGTGGTTCCTATTACTTGAATAGAAGTGGTGCTGCACGCGCTCCCCGTCCACTAGCAGAATAGATGATCCTATGAATAGGTCATCAGTATGAAAAATCAGTTTGGGGGTCGAAAAACCAATTTCAGATGTACACAGAGTACAGTATTGGCCTCACTTGGGTAACTATACCACAACCAGGCCCAGAATTCAGGGGGGCCACAGGTCATCCACACCACACTATGGGTGGTAAAACTTTTTTGATCTCTTTATTTTTAAAATTTCCTTTAACAGATCGTAAATCTATTACCTCAGACCTCTGGTGCACTTGGGTGAGAAGATAAATGATAGACTGTGGCACAGAAGGCAGAATGATGTGGCATGGGAATGTTAGGAATTACTGTACGTGCTAAAGCATGTTGTGAACAAGTCTTCATTGTGGTCTGGGTCCAGATTGAGAAGGAAAGAGAATGTAAATGCCGCTGTAATGTATGGATGGGACGCAGATGATGGGTGAGGGGGAAGTTGCACAGAGGGGCCCCAACTCAGCTTGTGCACCAGGCCCATGAGACTTTAGTTACACCCCTGATTAGGCTATACTTTCGTACAGGTAATAAAAAGTATTATAATATAATAATTATAATAATAATAATAATACAATGTAAGCTGCGTTGGAGCCATACAAGGGCATCTGATTAAAAGTAGTGTGATTTTTCTTTGTCTTTCAGGTGAATGAGAGAAATGACACAATTGTAAATTGTCTTGGCACATCGTATCCCGAGATGTTTGGCACTAGAAGATCAGATTTAAAAAAAAACATGAATTTGAGATCCTCAAGATGTCTATACTATATGTGTCACCATCCATTGGTTGTGATGTGGATTGTGTCTTTTTCAATTACAAATCATAAAGTAAAATTCACCAGGATTCTGGAAAAATTTTAAAAAAGTGTCTTAGGCTGGATTCACACCTGCATTGGAGTCTCCAAACCAGAATTTGCTTGAAATCTGCAATGAGAAAAGTCCTGCAAGGAGGACTTTACTCTCCGCCAGTTTTATACTGAAACCAGGGTGGAAACCATTATAGTCCATGGGGTCTGTGGGTTTTCACTGGTAACTGCCTTCCCCCATGCAGACCCAAACGACGCAGACCTGAACGCTAGTGTGAACCAAGCGTTAGTTTTTGTGACTTGTACGGAGAGGGGCATGACTTTCCAGGAAATGGGTGTGGTAGAGCAGAGCATGGACATGATGTGAGTGGTGACATTGTGTGCCATACATATCCCAAAATAAGCCAAAATCAGCCACTGTGATAAATCTGGCTAGTCTAACTTTCTACTGTCTAAGTTTTAGGCCTGTACATGTCGACTAGGTCGTGTGCATGTCGCCCATTGACAGTATTAGTAAATCTGCCCCAATGTCCTTACTATTTTACTGCCTGCGGTTCTCTGCTGACTAACCCAACAATAAGGCTGCTTTCACACTAGAGACTCTGTCTATGCACAGTGGAATTCCTGGCCAGTACATTATGCCAGAGACATATTGTTCTGTATGATTAAAATAAGGGACTGTATGGCGGTGGGAGGGAGAGGCTCCCAGCAGAAATAGATACACTGCAGATTTCCCAATGTGAAATTGGAGGCAATGTTTATAGCAGCAAACACAAGCGGCTAAAAAAAAAAAAAAAAAATCTGCAGAGAATATATTGCAGATTTACAATCCACATCTCAGATCAGTTTTTGTGGCGTATTTTACCCTTTGCAGAGCAAAATGGATTTGTGGCATAAAGTTGTTACATGTGGATGTACCCTAACGGTATGCTCCTTCAGGACTGATAAACTACAAGTATTAGGATTTTAGTTACAGATTTTGTTGCAAAAATTCTGTTGATTTGCCACAAATTTTACTCAGATCACATGTAAAAGGATGAAATCCACAATGAAAGCCTGTGGTCTAAACATCCCGCAGACTTAAAATCCACACAAGTCAATTCCTGCAGGCAGGGTCCAATTGACTAAAACCTCCACATACAATTCTGTAAATCTACAGTGTTTCAGCAATGTGTTAACACACTCCTAAAGGAACATATCTGGGTGCTGCACCCCCTAATCACTTCAGTGGTTGCAGAGGAGACAGCAGAATTCCAGCATTCTGCTAGCTGCGGCACTCCCGTTGAAGTGAATGAGAGCACGTAGGTGTCCTTTTTTGCCTGGGCACGTCAACATTTAGCCTGGCTGTGGTAAGGCTGAATTCACAACAGGGGGAAAAAAAACCCCGTTCTTGGGATCTGGGAGGGTTTCATCGGTCAGACCCCCACCAATATCCTATAGATAGAGGATAAAGATACTTAACCCCTTTAAGCACTATACAGTGCCTTGCGAAAGTATTTGGCCCCCTTGAACTTTTCAACCTTTTGCCACATTTCAGGCTACAAACATAAGGATATAAAATTTTAATTTTTTTGGTGAAGAATCAACAACAAGTGGGACACAATCGTGAAGTGGAACGAAATTTATTGGATATTATAAACTTTTGTAAAAAATAAAAAACTGAAAAGTGGGGCGTGCAATATTATTCGGCCCCCTTAAGTTAATACTTTGTAGCGCCACCTTTTGCTGCGATTACAGCTGCAAGTCGCTTGGGGTATGTCTCTATCAGTTTTGCACATCGAGACACTGAAATTCTTGCCCATTCTTCCTTGGAAAACAGCTTGAGCTCAGTGAGGTTGGATGGAGAGCATTTGTGAACAGCAGTTTTCAGCTCTTTCCACAGATTCTCGATTGGATTCTGGTCTGGACTTTGACTTGGCCATTCTAACACCTGGATACGTTTATTTGTGAACCATTCCATCGTAGATTTTGCTTTATGTTTGGGATCATTGTCTTGTTGGAAGATACATCTCCGTCCCAGTCTCAGGTCTTTTGCAGACTCCAACAGGTTTTCTTCCAGATTGGTCCTGTATTTGGCTCCATCCATCTTCCCATCAATTTTAACCATCTTCCCTGTCCCTGCTGAAGAAAAGCAGGCCCAAACCATGATGCTGCCATCACCATGTTTGACAGTGGGGATGGTGTGTTCAGGGTGATGAGCTGTGTTGCTTTTACGCCAAACATATTGTTTTGCATTGTGGCCAAAAAGTTGGATTTTGGTTTCATCTGACCAGAGCACCTTCTTCCACATGTTTGGTGTGTCTCCCAGGTGGCTTGTGGCAAACTTTAAATGAGACTTTTAATGGATATCTTTGAGAAATGGCTTTCTTCTTGCCACTTTTCCATAAAGGCCAGATTTGTGCAGTGTACGACTGATTGTTGTCCTATGAACAGACTCTCCCACCTCAGCTGTAGATCTCTGCAGTTCATCCAGAGTGATCATGGGCCTCTTGGCTGCATCTCTGATCAGTCTTCTCCTTGTTTGAGATGAAAGTTTAGAGGGATGGCCGGGTCTTGGTAGATTTGCAGTGGTCTGATACTCCTTCCATTTCAATATGATCGCTTGCACAGTGCTCCTTGGGATGTTTAAAGTTTGGGAAATCTTTTTGTATCCAAATCCGGCTTTAAACTTCTCCACAACAGTATCATGAACCTGCCTGGTGTGTTCCTTGGTCTTCATGATGCTCTCTGCGCTTTAAACAGAACCCTGAGACTATCACAGAGCAGGTGCATTTATTCGGAGGCTTGATTACACACAAGTGGATTATATTTATCATCATCAGTCATTTAGGACAACATTGGATCATTCAGAGATCCTCACTGAACTTCTGGAGTGAGTTTGCTGCACTGAAAGTAAAGGGGCTGAATAATATTGCACGCCCCACTTTTCAGTTTTTTATTTTTTACAAAAGTTTAAAATATCCAATAAATTTCGTTCCACTTCACAATTGTGTCCCACTTGTTGTTGATTCTTCACCAAAAAATTTAAATTTTATATCCTTATGTTTGAAGCCTGAAATTTGGCAAAAGGTTGAAAAGTTCAAGGGGCCGAATACTTTCACAAGGCACTGTATATAGAGCGATTGGGAAGGTAGGACCAGTATTAAAGGGAATCTGTCAGGGCAATTTGGGACATTAAACCATCCACACGTCCATATGGACCTGAGGTTTAGTATCCCAAATCACCCTGTTATAACGCAATCCATGCCCACATTAAAAATAAAAAAGCTTTATACTCATCCTGCCACTGTACTCCCCGCGCCTGCGCAGTTCTTCAGTGAAGCCAGAGTAATACTCCTCGGCTTCAGTGCGCATGCCCCGCAATTACGTAGTGAAGCCGGGGGTGTCCATCTTTTGCTTCACTGAAGAACAGCGCAGGCGCCGGGAGGCGTGCCAATGAAGAAGCTCATGAATAAGCTGGACTGTTCTCGCCGAACAGCATACATCGGATCCTTCTCTAGGTAAGTATAAAGATTTTTTTTATTTTTAATGCGCCTGCGGATTGCATTACAACAGGGCAATCTGGGACACTAAACCCCAGGTCTATAAGGACCTGTGGGTGGTTTAGTGTCCCAGATTGACCTGACAGATTCCCTTTAAACCATCCCTACCTTCTCTCTGGGGAGTCCAGATGTCAGGAGCTTCCCGCTCCTGCAGCTGCTGTCTCTGTCATTTTGGGAATGTTTTTGTGCATAAGGAATAACACTATTTCACCTTTGACTTTAGTGTTAAATGGGTCTATTATCCACAAAAGACATTTAAAGCATATTCACAGGATAAACCCGAAACAGATTATGACAAGGATATTTTATTCACACTATAAATATGTTAAATCTGATTCACAGACAGCTGCCTCATTGTTCCTTGCTCCCCTTTGTGTGGGGTTTGCTCATTCTGTACAGGTGCTATCACAAGTGCCTCTTCCATGAAACTTACTGAACCATAATGAGGATCTGAATTATTCTCAATCCCGCTACCGTGGAGGAGAATTGTTCTCTTTACAGCGCGGCTCAGAAGTGCTTGAGCTTAAAGCCCTGCTCAAGTGTTGGCTGGGAAGAAAATGAAGATAATTCTAGTGCATTATAGAATGACATTTTTCTGAAGCTCTGTCCATGCCAGTTTTGTACAGCTGCAAATGTCCTTGTGACATAGTGTTACTCATATAAGCTACAGATGTGTTGTATGCAAGTGAGCAGCACATCTCGTGGTATGTAAGAATTACCGAGAACGGCACTGTCTCAGTACAGTTCATCTGAGGGAATCTCGGGTATCAAATCCCTGCAGATCTAATATTGATGGTCTATCCTAAGGATAGGCCATAAATAGTAAAAGCTGGATAACTCCTAAAGTCATGCGTCTAACATGACCCAGTGCTGCCAATACCCCTTTGACCCCACCCAGTTCTTTTGTGCCCCATACAGTAATAGTGCCATATTATGTGTAACATACAGCAATGAAGCCTTCTTAGTGCCCCTGTACTCTGTAATACCACCTTAGTGCTCCCACACAGTATAACGCCCATTAGTGCCCCTACACATTGTATAATGCCCTCGCATAGAATAATACCCCCAATAATAATACACGATCAAAGAATACTGCCTCCATTGTGTGCCACATAGAAGGCATAGGGGTCCCCAAAGAACTCTACCCCCTTACACCAGAATAATGACAGCAGTCAGGAGAAAAATGGTTAATTACTTACCGGTTATTGGATTTTCCACAACCCACAACAGCACCCAGAGAGAGAATCCACCCCCAGGGACAGGAAACCTACGGTATAAAAAGGTGGAGCCTCTCCTACTGTTTTATAGAAGCGAAAGAGAGAGACTCCAGTTAACTTGTAACTCATGACCCTCAGGTCAAAACTTTTATTTATTTATTTATTTTTTTGTTTGCTACACCCAGTGCCAAACAAAAGTCCATCACCAAGAAAAAAGGGAGGGATAAAGGACGGTGCTGTCCTGGGTTCTGGAAAATCCAATTACCGTTAAGTAATTACCATTTTTTTCCATTACCCACGACAGCACCCAGAATAAAATAGGAAAAAACTAGGGAAGGACCACCGCTTGTAAAACTTTCCTTCCAAAAGAAAGATCAGCAGAAGCCCCAATGTCCAGCCTATAATGGCGAAAAAAGGTAGAAGGTGAAGACCAGGTTGCCACTTTGCAGATAGATTCTATGGAAGCATCAGCTCTCTCGGCCCACAAGGTGGCAATCGCCCTAGTAGAATGTGCCTTGAGCCCCACTGGGGGCCTGTTTATATATGAAACTGTAGTCATATTGTCGGACATGATCCTTAGATGGCGATTCCGAATACCCTGACCTACGGGGCTTTCAAGGTCTCCAAAACCGCCATCAGTTCCCTCTGATTCGAGGAGGCCTGAGAAAGACTCCTTAACCAGCAGCCCTGGAACACCTGATCACCCATGTGGGCACCCCACCCCCAAGGGCTGGCATCCGTGGTAATAATTAGGGGGTCTGAGATCTTCCATGGAACTCCAATATCTAGGTGACCCTGACTAACCACCAACCCAGGGTTTCTCTTGTTGGCCGAGACACCCACATAAATTTGTTGAGAATTTTCTTCCTGACGTCAGGCTGTACAGGATTTTCCACTACAGGTCTCGGGAGTGGCTCTGAGCCCAAGGTACTGCTGGAATACAGGCTGTGAGAGTCCCCAGGATGGACATAGCCTTTCTTATAGTGACCCTGGGGGACTGGATCAGGGTTTTTACTAGGGACAGAACCCCTTCTATTTTCTCTGGAGGGAGAAAACATCTCTGAGCCGTGGAATATAGAATGATCCCTAGAAACTTTTTCTGTTGAGCGGGAACTAAACTTGACTTCTCTAGATTCACCATCCAACCTAATTCCTCCAGAATGTTCAGAACTACTCTGACACTTTCTAAACATTCTATTCTGAATCTTGCCACAATGAGAAAGTCATCTAGATATGGAATAAACAGAACGTCTTTCTCTCTTAAATGTGCCCCCATTTCTGCCACCATTTTGGTAAAGACTCTTGGGGTAATGGAGATTCCAAAGGGTAGGGCCTGATATTGGTAATGCTGAATCACCCCTCACATCTCTACTGCTACTCGCAAGAACCTCTGGTGACCTGGAAAAATTGGAACATGGTAATAAGCGTCTTTCAGGTCTATCACCGCCATCCAGCAATTGGGAGTTAATCTCACTGCTGACTGCATTGTCTCCATCCAGAATTTCTTGTAAGACAGAAACTGATTTAACCTCCTTAGATTTATTATGGTTCTGTAGGAGCCATCGGGTTTCCTTACCAAGAATGGGAATAAAACCCCTGCCTCTCCTCTTCCTGGGGAACTGGAATCAGCACCCCTTTCAAGATCAGGCTCTTCACTTCCAATTCCAGAGCCGATTGAGAGGTTAGGGAAGTCTGAGTTCTGGTAATCTGAAAACTTGAAGGCGGAGGAGAAGAGAGCTCCAACTTCAGGACTACTCCCACCGTATCCAGGATCCAAGGGCTTGATGAAATTTTCCTCCAGGCAGGAAGGAATTTCCTCAGTCTTCCCCCTACCCAGGGCCTGGCATCATTGCCTTTTGGCCCTTGGATCTTTATTACGGGGAGAGTTGCTGAATAGGAACCTCTTTTGTTTCTTATTGGTTTCTGACCAGCTATTATTTCTGGACTTGACAAATTTCTGCCTACTGTATGCTCCAAAGGGACGAAAGGACCTCCGTGTACGATCATAGGAAAATACAGGAAAACCTCTCTTTATCTGCTGCCTTAGCTAAGATGTCATCCAAGGTTGGCACAAAGAGATATTCACTGTCACAGGGCAGATTGCACAGCCAGGTCTTAGATCCTACATCACCGTTCAACTCTTCAGCCATATAGTTGGTCAGGGCAAGGGAGCGAGATGATAATCTTACAGCGTCCGCTGAAGCATCTGCCAAAAAATCTGCAGCTTTCCTAATAGTCGGCAGGGCTGACAGAATCTGCTCTCTTGGGGCCTTATCCCTTAATTAATCTTCCAGCTCCCCTAGCCAGATCATAAGGGATCTAGCAGTACAGGTAGCAGCTATATTGGGCTTGAGGGACGCTCCTACTGACTCCCAAGAACGCCTTAGTAAGCTTTCTGGTTTCTTGTCTAAGGTATACTTCAGGGTATCCATGTCCTCGAAAAGCAGTGCTGACTTCCTGGAGGCTATGGCTATGGCAACATCAATTTTTGGTACATTATCCCGAGAAGAGCAAGATCCTTCTTCAAATGGGTATTTACGCTTAACTCCTCTAGGGATAAAACCCTTCTTGTTCGGCTTTTTCCATTCCCTCTTGATAAGCGATGTAATATTTTTATGGACTGGAAAGTGTCTCCTTTGACGAACCTCCAAACATAATGTCCTGCATAGAACAGGAGGGTCTAGAGTCCTCAATCCCCATAGTCGCTCGAATGGCTTTGAGCAACTTGTCAGTGTCCTCTACTGGAATATACGACTGTCCTCTCTCTACATCAGATATGGAGGAAGAAGAGGCGTCATTGGATAATTCTCCACTTTCGCCCTGAACGGACTCCCCCCTCAGAAGAGGAGTCATGACCCCGGGTAGAGGAACTGGACTTCTTTTTCTGGCCACTTTTACCCTTAAGGGAACTCCTGACTTCCTCCTGTATCATAGATCTGATACCCTGTAAGAATGACGGGGACTCCTCAGCAATAGTTCTATCAATGCATGATGGGCAGAGCTTTTTCTCATAAGAAGAAGAAAGTCTAGTTCTACATATGGCACATTCCCTATTCTTAGATTTCGCCAAGGCTTTCCTAGGTCTTTCCTACAAAAGACAGGGGGACCAATTAATCAATAAACAATAATAAAGGGTTGGCACGCAGCCACTTACATCCCCTAGAATACCGAGGAAGGCGGAGGTGGACCTTCAGCTTGCCCTCCATATTGGGGTCTTCCTCTTGCCGGTGGCTGCTGGGACTGTGACTGCAGCTGTTGCTGTAGCTGCTGCTGCTCTTCCATACTGTAGAGAAGTCTTCTCGGTCCAGGGAGGGCCAGGAACTGCTAAGCAGCTCCACCATCCCTCAACCTGCATTATATGGCCATTCAGCCGTACAGGCCTGCCCCTTCCACCAGAACCCACGCCCTCATTTCCAGCAAGCCATGCCCATTCCGCCAGAAGTCACGCCCCTCCTTCCGGGCTGGCACCTCCATGTGTCTCCCTGCAAGCCCAGAACTCCTGTGGTGGAACCCCCGCGCCCGGAACACCAGCGGCGCATAGCTCCGACTCCGGACTGGGCCACAGCTAACAGCCACCCATGGAAGAAGAGAGGCAACCCCTACCAGGACCAACTCTTTCCTATGCCATCAGGTAAGCCTGCCTCAAGCAGGCACGTAGGTCTCCCTCCAGGGACAGGAAACAACTGAGGGGTAGGAGAGGCGCCACCTTTTTATACTGTAGGTTTCCTGTCCCTGGGGGCAGATCCCCTCTCTGGATGCTGTCATGGGTGATAAGAAAAGAATGATATCCCAAATGCTGTCCTGGCAGTGGGGAATTGCCAATCGTCTCTGCTATCTACGAATGAGTAGCGTAAGCAGCAGCGAGTGTGCCAATCCCTGATGCCGCTGCCACTGTGATGTGATCCATATCTGCTAAAGGGACAGTGGTCGGGACATCACACTTTCTCTCAACCACTGTCACACTGGCTGCAGAATACCTCTCATATATAAATGTGCCAGCTGCCATTGCAACCCCACAATACATTTATGTCCTACATGTCTCTGTTTCCATTTTGTCCTCTAACGTGAACCTGCATGAGTGCAGCCTAACAAAAGAGAAAATGGCTAAATATTACTGCTTAGAAACAAGATAGCAGGATGGACACAAATGCAGAAATCATGAACATGCCATTAAAAAACCCAAAGTCCTGAAAAGAGGACAAGGCTCTTAGGATAAATTACATTCAGATGACTGCAAGGAGTATACATCTATTCAATGATTCAATGGCACTTAAGAATAAATAAAGCTCTACTTTTTTTTCTAGATATAAAAGTTGCCCGTATTGCACTGACAGCTGCTTTAGGCAACGACCTAACAGACCAGCATAAAGACAGAGCACATACAGGAAAAGCCAAATGGACTTTAACTGGATAACCTTGGCAGAATTAAGATCGGAAAGTATTATTAAAATCTTTATTGCATATTCTCTGTAATCTGCATTTCATTTCAATTTATTAAGATATTTAATTGCATCCAGAAACTTTTCCAATGTTCAATTCGCAGGTACATGGCTGAAAGAAACGCTCCATTGTTGGCATCCTTTAATGCCAATATCATTACAAAACACTGGACTTGACACTGCACTGGACACTGGACTTGTTCTTTGCCAACGTGAGGGAGGCATATAACTCATCAGCCCTACTGCCCCTGGGGAGATCGGATCACAACCTAGTACATCTCCGACCTGTGTACAAGCCACTTGTACGTAGAGAACCAGCTGTCACCCGCACAGTGAGGATATGGTCCGAGGAGAGTGATGAGGCTCTGAGGGATTGTTTTGACACAACCGCATGGGAAGTTCTGCAGGATTCTTATGGAGAAGATATAGAAGGACTCTCACACTGCATAACGGACTACATTAATTTTTGTGTGGACAACACAGTACCCACAAAAGTGGTGAGGTGCTTCTCCAATAACAAACCATGGATTAACTCTGATATAAAAACACTACTTAAGGAGAAAAAGATGGCATTCAGGACAAGAGATAAGGAGGGGTTGAGGGAAGTACAAAAGGAGCTGAGGCATCAAATCAGGCAGGGAAAAGCCAGTTATAAAGAAAAAATGGAAAAGCAAATGGAAAGAAAAGACATAAGGGGGGTCTGGGAGGGGCTTAAGTCAATTTCGGGTCATAAACAGTCTGTCTGCCAGATTGAGGCAGATGTTAATTGGCTTAATGAACTAAACCTATTCTTCAACAGATTTGATCACACACCAGCTCCTCCCACCCCAGTATGTCCTTCAGCTTCCCCCACCACAATGACTTCTCCCCATGCGGCCACTTCCCAACAGACCAGTAAATCCAGAAATCCATCTTTATCTGGCCACAGTCTGACCTTCACACGGGCCCAGGTGAGGAAGGAGATGAAAAAGATCAAGGCGAGGAAAGCCGCAGGGCCAGATGACATCAGTGCAAGGCTAATTAAGACTTGTGGGGACCAGCTGTGTGGTATAATTACATATATGTATAATATGAGCCTGAGGCAGGAAATAGTCCCTGAATTATGGAAATCTTCTTGTGTGGTACCAGTTCCAAAGAAACCCCACCCTATGGACCTCAACGACTACAGACCTGTAGCACTGACATCCCACCTGATGAAGATCTTGGAGAGATTGGTTCTCACACATCTCCGCCCTCTAGTGAGCCCCGCTATGGATCCCCTCCAGTTTGCTTATCGGCCGGGCATTGGGGTAGATGATGCCATCATCCATCTTCTGCACAGGGCTCTGTCTCACCTGGAGAAACCAGGGAACACAGTGAGAATAATGTTCTTTGACTTCTCCAGTGCTTTTAACACCATACAGCCCAGGTTATTGAGGGACAAGCTGGGCCTTGCTGGAGTGGACCACCACCTCTCCAACTGGATCCTAGACTACCTCACAAATCGACCTCAATACGTGAGAGCCCGAGACTGTGTGTCAGGTACCATGATCTGTAATACGGGGGCACCTCAGGGTACGGTTCTCGCCCCTTTCCTCTTCACACTGTACACTGCAGATTTTAGGTGCAACTCATCCAGCTGCTACCTACAGAAGTATTCTGACGACTCTGCAATAGTGGGTCTCATCACAGATGATGATGACAGGGAGTACAGAGAACTGAACCAGGATTTTGTGGACTGGTGCCACCGGAACCACCTGAAGATTAACGCGGGGAAGACCAAGGAGATGGTGGTGGACTTCCGCAAAGGCAGAAGCCCTCCTAAACCAGTGGACATCCTGGGGACGGGCATCGAGATTGTGAACACCTATAAGTACCTGGGTTTGCTCCTTAATAATAAGCTGGACTGGGCAGATCATATGGAGGCCCTGTACAGGAAGGGCCACAGCAGGCTCTACCTGCTTAGGAAACTGAGAGCCTTTGGAATCCGGGGGGCACTTCTTAGAACTTTCTTCAACTCGGTAGTGGCATCAGCCATCTTCTTTGGAGTGGCCTGCTGGGGGAGCAGTATATCAACCAGGGACAGAAATAAACTTGACAAGCTGATTAGAAAGGCCAGATCTGTCCTGGGGAGCCCACTGGACCCAGTGCAGGTGGTGGGTGACAGAAGGATACTGTCCGTGGTGAGCTCCATGCAGAAGAAGAAGTCCCATCCCATGCATGAGACTGTGATCGCGCTGAGCAGTACTGTCAGTGACCGACTGCTCCACCCTAGGTGTGAGAAGGAGCACTATCGGAAGTCTTTCCTCCCCACCGCGGTTAGGCTGTACAACCAACACCGACCTAAGCGGAGATCATTACACACAGAGAACTGAAATATCTCTCTGCCTGTTAAATCCCCCCCCCCCCCCTCTGCTATGTCCTATCTGTCTGTCTGCTATTAATGTAATGCCTCTCACCTTGGAACATTCCTGTACATGTTGTATTTGTATTTGTATCTGCTTATCTTTGCTGCTGTAACACACTGAATTTCCCCATTGTGGGACTATTAAAGGACTATTATTATTATTATTATTATTGTACTAATATATACTAGCAGCTACTCCCACTTTCCAGGTTTACCTACATTAACCATGTTTCTGATTTTCCTGGATCGGCAGCCATGACAGCGGCTTCTTCATCTTCTCTCACATGATACACTTCTTAAATCCCACTCCTAGCCCTGCTGCTGAACTTACAGCTATCATGATCCACCTTGTCTGATCTATGACCCACGTGAGCCACCGGACAGCCACCAATAAAACATTGAAAATTCCACCCCTGTTGTTCCGTGGTTACCAGCACACTGGTCTCCCCCAATTCCGGCTATTAGAGGTGCTCCTGTGCTAATTGTTTATTACATATTCCAGGGCTGTGGATTCAGTAGGCCAAACCATCTAAGTCTCAATTTTTCTTCAGCTCGACTGACGGGCATGGTCAGACACATAGTAAAGATTATCTATATCTAATTCATTAAAAAGCTAGTGATTCTTTTATTGATTTTAGCACTGTTCATCGCATGACAAAAATAACATTCTGAAATTATACTGCGGGTCAGTACGATTATGTTGATACCACATATGTTGCCATAGCAACCCATGGGCACCCCACGATGGAGGTGTCCGTTTCACTGACAGACACCTAAGATGCAGCAGACACCTAAGATGTGCTAATAAACCATATTTCCCCAACTTACATGTATGTAAAAATGTGGGAATGGGTTAATGTATCATTATATAAGAAAAGCTTATATACGCCTTCCAGCAACTGCTCCCGACACATGTGCAGTTCTGCGAAGAGCCTCTATATGAGGTTATTTGGGACACTAAACGACTGGTCCATAAGAACAGGTTCCCTTTAAATACACAGACCTGAAAAGAACATTCAAAGCCCCAGTAGTAAATGAAATGTCC
Source organism: Leptodactylus fallax (assembly GCA_947044405.1). NCBI lineage: Eukaryota > Metazoa > Chordata > Amphibia > Anura > Leptodactylidae > Leptodactylus > Leptodactylus fallax. The sequence goes on from CAMRHE010000623.1 coordinate 754,540, forward strand.
GGATTTCTCTGACTGCCGGATGTGTGTTGGATTTATACATATTAGTAGACGTCTGAGCACAATTTAATTGCTTCAGGATCGTACAATGCCGAGGGAAATTAAAAAAGTGTAGTAGAACCGCTCCTGTATCCTGTAGTGAATGAATAATAATGACATGCAGGATCGTAGCTGGAACAAGTATTGTAGTTATCTCACTTACTTTTCTTGTCTGCAGAAACTGGCGCTTTATTTCCAATTTCAACTTCGTCGTCGCTGTCCTCGCTACTGGTGCTGCTGACGTCTAACACAATGTCCCTCTGTGGGTCCACTCTCAGGAAGTTTCTGCATTCAAACGTCAGATGGCCGGCTGAAAGGGGAGAAGACCATAATAACAAGTGGAATATAATGCATGGAAAATAAGCTGCCAGATTCACTGCAATGCTTGTATGACTAAAGGAAGTGTAAAGCTGTCATATATAGCGTGTTCAGTACCGCCTGTTTCACCAAATAAACAGGACGTTTTGTTTCAAAATCTCTTTCACGTGGAAACCCCTCAATACCTAATGAAGGAAGAATTCCCCCTGTAATCTCAGAGAGTATCCTACTGCTTTCAGCGTTTGCATTGCAAAATGGAGAGAGACAAATAGATAATGTATACAGAGAGAGAGAAAGAGTGATATATAGTTACATGTATACAGAGAGAGTTTATACATAGATAGAAATAGAGAGAGAACACTATAGAGACTGGCGTATCGTACATTAGTCTGACACTAGGTTCACAACTGCGTTTGGGTCTGCTTGGGGACCTGAAAAATGGAAACCCAATCAGCTTAAAAAGCAGTTACCTGGCCATGACGAGAACACTTATGTGGTTTTTTATTGTTCTCCTTCGTTCTTTAAAAAAAATTCAATAAAAATCTATTGAATTAAAAAACGGTTACCTGCGGAAACCTGCAGACCCCATAAACTATAATGGGGTCCGTAAAGTTTCCACCCGAAAAATACAGAGAGAAAATTCCTACCGAATGGGAAAACAGAATCCCTGAACATACAGGTACATCGCAATAAATTAGAATATCTTTGAAACGTTTATTTATTTCAGTAATTAAATTTAAAAAAGTGACCTCCTATATTTTCTAGATTCTTTACGCACAGAGTCTTCTATTTCAAGAATTTTATTTCTGTAAAAGTTGATTATGGATTACAGGTAATGAAAACCCAAATCTAAGAAAATTAGAATATTGTAAAAAAGTTCAGTATTGTAAATTCAGTGTATTACCTGCCAAGGTTTCCTAAGCCTTTAAATGGTCCCTCAGTCTGGTTCAGTAGGACACACAATCATGGAAGACGCTGATTATGAATTGTATTACTGAATTACTGAAATGAATGAACGTTTCAAAGATATTCTAATTTATTGAGATGCACCTGTAGATGTGAATCCAGCCTTAATAAAGGGACCGACTGGCTCAGGGACCAAGAAACTTATGAAGAGGCAGCGGCCTCTTCATAAATCTGTCAGAAGTCCTGATGCCAAAATGGAAATCTATGGCAGGTAGGAACTGGAGTAGACTTCCATTCTAACCCACACCAGGAAACTGGCTTGAGTTTTAGTAAATCAGCCACGATCCCAACCCTGCAACATTATGCACATTCACATAGGGTGCGTAAGGCACAGATCGGGGCTTGAGGTGTGAATAAAGCAAAAAAAAAACACACACCGCACACACACACACACACACACGCACATAACACTTTAAATAGCAATAATAAAGACCCCTCTTACTGAGAGTTTCCACTTAAAGGGGTTTTCCAAGCAAAAAAGTATTGATGACCAAGGCCAGGCCGTGCTCTGCAAAGCCAATAATGGGATACCAGGGGCAAGTTTATACTGTGTCTTGAATGCACTGTAAAAAATTTTATATCAGCACTTTAATATGTAGCGATTTTATGCAACACAGAAAAAAAAAATTGTTACGGACATAAAACAAAAACACCAACTACAACAAAAAGACAACAATAAATGAAATAAATAAGAGGTTCGTCATCTTTCTGGAAAATGTTCTCTACTAACTTGTTATTATAACTCTTGTTCTCTCCGCGACATTGAAACTATTCAGCTAAGCTTGCTGTCAATGACATTGCTCCCTGACAACCACCCGACAGACCTCATATATAGAAGGCAGAAGAGCTGTGTGCTCGGTGCAGTTACATAACTAGTTTTAATCACAAGTCAACATCATGTTCAGGTTACATAATAATAAAGTACAGACAATGTACAGTACACGGGTAATCGTGTGCCATTACATCTAGACTATAAATTATAGCTATTCATCTATATACCGACAAATAATGAACACTTACGATATCCACACTTCTTGCATCCCGCCCTGATGTTATCTTTATTTACACCTGGAAAAAAAAAAAATAACAAATCCAGATTATTGCAAATATAAGTAATTTTCTCATTTTATTTTCTTTGCTTGCTCTGGACACTCATAATGTCAGGTGTCTGTCGCTTTATGATCTGTAAAACTCTGCAGTTATTTTTCCCCTTTATATTACAAGACTGTATGAAAGGGGTGGAATGGCAGGATTTTTTTTATTATTATTAAAGAAAAGGGGCAGAATGAGTTAAATAAAGAATCAATACACAGTCTTTACCTTTATAATGCCGCTGTGGTGCTAGTGAAAATGACAGCGGCTGATTATGGTTTATGACGGCCATATTTGTATATAACAATGATAGCTAAAAGCTTCAAATAGCCATATTGAAAATGTAATAGTAATGTCACAGGCAGTTATTTTGTATCTTGTAAGCCATATTGCTACAGCATTTGAACTTTAAGGTTGATCAATAGTTCTGGGCGTACTGCCTAAAACACTGGGATGAACAGGACGCAGACGTCTGGTGGCCATAATGCAGATAATCTTGGGTGTCTGGGATATTTGACAGCCGTGTATCCACAATTACTGAATATCATATGCTTATGTGCTTATGTTACATACACACGTGGACAAAATTGTTGGTACCCCTCGTTTAATGAAAGAAAAACCCACAATGGTCACAGAAATAACTTGAATCTGACTAAAGTAATAATATATAAAAATTCTATGAAAATGAACAAATGAAAGTCAGACATTACTTTCCAACCATGCTTCAACAGAATTTTTAAAAAAAGAAAACTCATGAAACAGGCCTGGACAGAAATGATGGTTCCCTTAACTTAATAATTTGTTGCACAACCTTTTGAGGCAATCACTGCAATCAAACGATTCCTGTAACTGTCAATGAGACTTCTGCACCTCTCAGCAGGTATTTTGGCCCACTCTTGGGTCATTATTCTGTTGTAAGACCCATGACCTGCGACTGAGATCAAGCTTTCTGACACTGGGCAGCACATTTCTCTCTAGAATCCCTTGATAGTCTTGAGATTTCATTGTACCATGCAGAGATTCAAGACACCCTGTGCCAGATGCAGCCCCAGAACATAACAGAGCCTCCTCCATGTTTCACAGTAGGGACAGTGTTCTTTTCAGGATGCGCTTCATTTTTCCATCTGTGAACACTGATGTTCTTTGAGCTTGAAGTTCACCTTTAATCTCTTTAGAAGTTTTTCTGGGCTCTTTTGTTACCATTCGTATTACCCTTCTCTTTGATTTGTCATCAATTGTCCTGCGGCCACGTCCAGAGAGGTTGGCTACAGTCCCATGGATCTTAAATTTCTGAATAATATGTGCAACTGTAGTCCCAGGAACATCAAGCTGCTTGGAGATGGTCTTATAACCTTTACCTTTAACATGCTTGTCTATAATTTTCTTTCTAAGCTCCTGAGACAACTCTTTCCTTTGCTTCCTCTGGTCCACGTTGAGTGTGGTACTCACCATGTCACCAAACCGCACAGTAAGTATCTGTAGCCCTATATACAGGCGCACTGACTGATTATGCTAAACCTTATAGGTTCACTCAGAACTCAGTCCCATCATTATATGAGGAATAGAACAGACCTTTACAGGACATTTCATCATTTTCAACATTTCATCATTTTCCCAAATTCTTATGAAAATATATTCAGCACATACTGCATTGTACTACTAACTGTACCAATTTATTATATATTTTGGGAGTCGGAGTCGGTCCATTTTATACCGACTCCGACTCCACCAAAATAGGCACCGACTCCGACTCCACAGCCCTGGACGATACGGTGTTCCCAATCACTGGCTGAAGCGGGTCACTACAGCTGGCTATGATTGGGTAAGTGGCCATTTCATACAACAGCAGGGGGAAGGGGCAGTGACCCACAATGCTTCAGCTCTCTCCCAATAACTTTGATGGGTGAAGGCTGCAGTACCATTCTGGACCACTGCACAGTCGACGGAGCTGTGCCATTTTTTTTGCTGCCACTGTCGTCTTCAAATCAGTTGATTGGTGGGGGTGTCCGAAGTCGGAACGGATATTGACAACCACTGCTAAGGAGAAGTCATCAATATAAAAATCTTGCAAAGCCACCATTACGATCCTTCTCTATAAAATATTATTCTGCCAGAAAATCCTGTTAAAAATTGGAAAAATAGCTACTTGCTTTAAAGAAAATGTATGCTTTTAACAAAAAATCCAGTCAAAATTGAAAGGAACCTGTCAGGGTGTTTGAGACCATTAAACAGCCAGCAATCTGTTAAGCAGCTGGGGTTTAGGGTCCCAAATCTCTGTATTGTACCACTGCAGTCACCACCATGTTGTTCTGAGGGTCTCCATTGCATCCACATTGTGCACAGTGAAGCAGAGATTGCTGTTCATACTCTGAACTTTGGGTACATGAGTAGTGAAACAAGGCCCTGGGGTATGCACAATATGCATACCCCAGGGCCGCTCAGATTGATCTCCACACACTGGGGATCTTCAATCCTTCATTCCTAAGGACACCAGAGGTGAGTGGCGGTGTAATACAGAGGTTTGGGACCCTTTGGCAGAATTTTATAGCGATTTTGGGGGCAGAATTTGGCACTGATCCACCTCAATTGTTTTCAATAAGAGGCAGAGAACAAACAGGATGCTGAAAAAAAGAAGCGTCCTGCTTGATGTTGCCATGGATTCCATAGCTGATTCAGCGACAAGACACGCCACTGTTTAGGCCCATTTATCTGAGCATAATCAAAGGGGAAAAGCTATGGGAGACTGGTGGGGTGGAAATGGAAGAGGAATTTGAGGCAGAAGTCTTTGGTTTTAGACAAATCCCTGTTATTGGTTGACAACGCATTTCATGCTGTATGAAGACAGGAGCGGGAAGCAGAGAGCAGCGGGAACTAGGACAGCACTGGAATAGGAGTGACAGGGATCTGTGAGGCAAGTATAGGCTATTATTTCTTTTTTAAATCCCACTGTCACCAACTTTGTCCCTCTAGACACCACTTTAAAGCCCTTTTCCCTTTGGTCCATGATACATCCACTAACCATACAACATCATCTGTTCTGCAACTTCCCTCTCTGTCTGATGTTTCTGAGTATCCAAGTAGGAGGGAGATAAAACAAAGCTGTGTTACATGGTAAGGCATTCTATGGGGGCTTCCGATCCATTCTGTTGACACGGATGATTATGGAGCAGGTCCTATCCTGTTCAGTGCCATCGGAATGGATGGAAAGCCCCCATACAGTGAGTGCATCATGGAATGGGCTCAGATGTCACTTATCATTGGCCCCACGTCGGAAGCACACTCGGTCGTGTGCATGAGGTATAAGCCTAAAGCAGCTGCTAGGCAATCTGAAGTATCCCTTACCTGGAGAACAAAAGTAAATTCTACAAAGTAGAAAGAGAGAGCGAGAAAATTAAACAATTTTATTGCCCAGCTGTGTATTACACTAGTCATTTTGTGTCAGACTTGGAAGAATTATCTATATCATTGACTGACAATATAAACACTGCCCTCCAGTCATACATTATTAAACCATGTAGACTGTATGCATTAATATTTATATCCTTGCAAAATAGTTCTTATTCATAGCACATTGAGACTGAGATTAGCTCAGATGTAGATCTCTGAATCTCAACATCTTCTGGAGGTTTTCATGTCTCTTGAATTCTCATCTGCAAAGAATTATCTTCAGCACTTGAGATGTTAATGTGATGATTACTTTGGTTTGGGTAATGAGCTAATATGAGCTAATATAAAGCTAGTTGATAGTAAGAGGCCAAATCATTCAAAGCCAAAACTGGATTTTACCTTAAAATTGGATCAGTTTATCTTTTATGTATTAGTTATTTTAAAGCACAAACAAATTGAGAAAACTGAGATTTTCATCTTTCATATGACACCAAGATCACAGTTCTACCTGCATTATTTTAATAAAGATCAGTGAAAAACAGTCGGTATTGGGAGCAGCTGCAGCTACATATAACTACCCCAATCCCGACTGTTTCAACTGGTGATATCTCTGGAGATTCTAAAGGTAGAACTGCAATCTTGGTGCCATATGAAAGATGAGAATCTCCTTATTCATATGGACTACTGATCTATGTTTTATAATGCACTGGATATAACTGTTTGAAGTGACCTCCCCCCAGCCTGAGAATCCCTGCATTATACAAAAGCCCTCACACCTGTACAACTAGTGAAAGCAGTGTACAGATTCCAGTTCTAAATAGAGGAAAAAAAGGAAAGAATAAGTGAAGAAGTGAATAAGAAGTGTACAATTTCACAGAAAGGAGACAAACTTTGTTAATAAAGTATATTACAAAATGTATTAATGATGCAAACGCTGCTAGGAAAAACAAATGGTGTCTGACAGTTTAGGTATGCTTTAAAAGGGAACATGTCAGGTGGTTTTCGCATCATAAACTGGCCCCATCATGTGCAGGATCTAGTACTTACCTTTCCATTGGTGAACCTCTGATCCTTGGTAATCTTTCTGTTCCATCAGAGGCATATTATAAATTTTTGAAAGCATAAAAAGTCATATGGAAATCACCCTAAGTAGTCACAGGGGGCAGGGAACAGCTTCAGCCTAGTCACACTGCCAACTTGATATAATCCATTTCACTCACAGTCCCCGCAATCCCCAACATCACAATAGAGATGTCAATCACACCGAGGAGACGTGTTTAGCAAGCAAACAGTGTGACTAGGCTGAAGCTACTCCCCGTAACTACTTAGGTTTTTTACATATGACTTTTTAAGTGTTAAGACATTTATAACTTCACTCTGCTGCAACATAAAGATTACAAAAGGGCACCAATAGAAAGGTAAGTACTTGATTCTGTACAAGATGGGGCCAGTTTATAGTGGTAAAACCACCTGACAGGTTCCCTTTAAAGGGATTATCTGCGCTGTCTCAATACAGGTGATCTGCAGGGGTCCTGTGTGTTGGACCACCGCAGATCTAATATTGATGGCCTTTCCTAATCATAAAACTGTAAAACCTCCTTTAAGCGTTCATAATTTAGGCTCAGTTCAGACTGTGTTCTGTATGCAAGTTTGGAATATATTCCAGCAAGTAAACTCCAATCTTATCCATAATTGGCTGGATATAAGTTTTTCTTTGGTTTGTCCGGTGAGCAATTATTTTATTACATATTAAAAGATCACATTTGTGAAATTCTGGGGCATTTTCATTACTAATCCACCTCCGCATGTGTCAATCCCATTAGACAACTATATACAAACACAATACCTAGATAAACACACACTGGAAAATTGAGTAGCACAAACCACTGCTTAGTATTATTTCTGCAGAATTGCCAAAAAGGAAGAATAATCTTCTAATCGTAGCCTCATTGTGCTTGTCATGCCCCAACAAATAAGATCTTGACCTGACTTCTCTTCAAGCAGCCTTGAGTGGAAGGGGAAATGAGCTTGACATGGTAAAAAGGTTTTCAACGTAACTATTCGTGTCACCACTCCTGGTCCCGGCTGAACCACAAATTGAACTAATTCACCTCAGTTTCTCAGAAAAGACGACTAATGGCCATCGTGTATTGTCATTTAGAAAATAGCTTTTCAATGTAGTTTTTCATGCTACTTTCAAGCAGAATAATGCAGAACGCTGTGCAGAATTTTTAGACCAGCATTTCGGGCAATCTGCGCTCAACATTTCATTGACAATAGGTCCTAAATGGACAAGGACCCTACACAATAGCGGTCATAATAAAAGATAAAACACTAAATCAGGAGAATTCTTATCACATTTATATAAATTGGACACTGTATTTCCTACTTATACTCCAAAGGAAATTTATCAGTTGAGGAAATATCTGTTAGGGAATTGCCTGTTAAGCAATTCCCCAGTAGCTGCTGCTGGAACCTGGGAGGAAGGGGAAAGACGGAGAGAGTGAGCCCTGATGCTAGACCCACCCCGAAGTCCCTACCTACTTACCTCAACTACCCCAAGCAGTAGAGGACAACTAGGCGACGGTCCCTTCCTATAATAAGTGAACACTGAACGTGAACAAGACAAACAACACAAACGGGTGGTCAAACTAGCCAAGGGGTCGGAACCAGATGGGCAACTACATACAAATCGGAATCCAAAAGAGTAGACAAGAGGAAAAAGCGAAGGTCAGAATTCAGATAATCAGAGAAGAAAGTAATACGCTAGCACGCTCTATGAGGCTAATAGCAAGCAGCCATGTGTGGACTAATGGGGTGTATATGGGAAGCCTGGAATCTGCCCCAGACATGATTGGGTGGTAAGATGTCAATCATAGAGCTACTAAGGTTAACTCTTCGCAAACCAGAGGGAACTCAGAGTACTGGCTGGACTGATACACTGAAACTCTCAGCTGTGCGAAAACAGAATATAACAGGAGCAGGGAATCATAAGTGGACATGCCTCCCGCGCTATACCATGCAGCCGGAGGATGGCGCAGAAGTCTGAACAGATCAGAATGTTACAATATCACCACCAGATTTTAAAGGGGTTACCTAGTTTCTAAGATTTGATGGCCTATCCTTCGGAAAGGTCATCAATTTTGGACCTGTGGGGGTCCGACACCCCCACTGTACCGAAGCAGTGCAGACTGTAACACCGACTGGAGGTACTGCTGAGTCGCCTTATTGAAATCTACGGGGCGGCTACATTTTTCTTCCACTTCACAATTATCTGCTACTTTGTGTTGGGCTATCACTTAAAATCTCAATAAAAAATACATTTAAGTTTGTGGTTGTAAGTGACAAAATGTGAAAAAGTTCAAGGGGTATGAATAATTTTGCAAGTCACTGTATTTCAGGTACCTGTCACCGACCTCTGTGCTCAAGACATGGCCACGTACTTCAAATACAATATCAACAACCTCAGTCAGGAAATAATCCAATCTCCAAGAAGTATCAGTCTCCTGACCTCCCTTTCTCCTCATTGTGAACGCTCATTCTTTGACCCAGCAACAGAAGAAGAAGTCGCCCAGCTTCTTTCATTTTCTCACCCACGACCTGGACAAGTGATCCTATCCCTTCACACTCCTCCGGTCTCTGTCCCCTGCTGGTACAACTCACTTTACTAAAAATTTTTAACCTCTCTCTTTCTCTTTTGGAATCTTTCCCTCCTCCTTAAAAAAATGCTGTCATAACCCCACTACTGAAAAAACCCTCCCTCGACCCATCCTGTGCTGCTAACTACCGACCTGTCTCTAACCTCCCGGAACTACTCCTGAGTAATCCACTATCTCTCTGCTAACTCTCTTCTGGACCCCTTACAATCAGGTTTTCACGCACTACACTCTAAAGAAATGGCCTTGACAAAAGTCTCCAACAATCTCTTGACGGCTAAATCTATAGGGAACTATTCACTACTTATTCTTCTGGATCTCTCAGCAGCATTTGAAACTGTAGACCACCAACTCCTCCTCACTATGCTCCGCTCTATTGGCCTCAGGAATACCGCTCTCTCGTGGTTTTCTTCCTCTCTCTCTGACCGCTCATTTAGTGTATCATTCGCTGGTGCTATTTCTTCTCCTCTGCCCCTTGCGGTTGGGGTTCCTCAAGGCTCGGTCCTAGGTCCCCTCCTCTTCTCTCTGTACACAGCTTAACGCCCAACTACAGCAGCTTCAGACATGCCCTAATATAATAACTGTTTAGGCAAACTTATCACATAACCTGATCACATTGCTCTACACCTCCGCACACTACACTAACATTTCTTATCCTATTCTATCCTTCCTCCTATACTCCTCAGATCCAGACCCCTCTATCCAGAAGTTACCCTGCACTTAGTATCTATATATTTACAGATAGTGGCTGGTGACGGCTCATACAGCTTCAGTTATATGACCTTATTTATTAGAAGATGGCTGGACCATTGTACCAAACAAGCCCTCTGACCTCTTGTGTCCCCCTATCTCCTCATAGAATGTAAGCTCTTGCGAGCAGGGCCCTCACTCCTATTGTTTGATATGTTTATTTCTTTCTCATATTGTCTGTTCATATGTCCTGTAAAGTCCTGCAGAATATGTTGGCGCTATATACCGTATATACTGGCGTATAAGACGACTTTTTAACCCCTTAAAATAATGGCTACAGTGGGGGGTCGTCTTATAAGCCGGATATACGGGGGGCCGCACTGTGTGAGGTGTTTTTTTCCCCGTCAGCGCGTAGAGAGCCGCTTCCTGGGACCGCCGCGCATGCGCGGCAATCCGCCTCTCACAGTCATTAGAAGAGGCTTAGTACGCGCTGACGGGGCGGCGCGCTGTATGCTAATGCAGCCGCCCCGTCACAGCGGTCGGCGTCACAGAGCTGGGGGTCACAGGCGGCACTTACAGAAGCATGTCGGATCTTCATTAATATCACAGCATGGATGCGAGGGGAAAGCTGGCGGTGCAGTAACGCCAGATTCCCCTCGCATCCATGCTGTGATATTAATGAAGAGCTTAGCTTTACCGTACATGTTTGAAACAACCTTATGTTTATAAGTGACAGTTTTGCTGCTATATACAGTACCTGCATGTCATATGCATTTGAATTAAAATTAACATGTTGAAATCAAAGCAGACTTTTTTTCATTTGGGAGAGGGGTAGTCTTATACAGTGAGTATATACCAAATTCTATATTTTTAGGGCAGAAGTTGGGGGTCGTCTTATACGCCCAGTCGTCTTATACGCCGGCATATACGGTAAATAACGTTATAATAATAATAATAATAATACCGTAAACAGTAGTAAGTGAATATTGGGCGGCACTGGCTATTGCATCAAGACTATACTACGTTTTGCATATTAATCAGAATGTGGAGAAAGGATGGAAATGAATGATGATTTTTAATATCAATATTTTATAGCTCTGTACACACAGGATGGGAAGGATTAGATTACTTTCGTAAACAAAAAAAGTGTTATGTGCAGCATTAAATATTAATGGAATTTTCATTCACCTATGGAATATTTATGAACTAGGAAGGCGACTAAAACAGAGAAGAAAGGGTATAACAAATATATTTACACCCCATTATAATGCTGGTCAAACAAAAGCAATATCAGTTCCCTAATATACAAGTAATCATGGCAAGAATACAGGAACAGGAAATCCAACATTATATATTTCCTCCAAAAGAATTAAATCTAAACATATACAAAGGAGCTTTAGGGTTAGCACTACTGTGTCAGGGGCGTAAGTAGCCAAGACTGCGCCCCACAGCAAACTTTTGCCTTGCCCCCAAACCTCCCCCCACAAGACATAGCGCCCCCTTTCCCAACCCCCACAAGGTATAATTCCCGATATACACACACAGTATAAGGTCGCAGAGCGGTCCCGGTACACAGTATAAGGTCCCAGAGTGGTCCCGGTACACCGTAAAATGTCACATAGTATAATGTTTCACAGTAGCCCCTGATTACAGTATAATGACCCACAGTGGCCCCTACGGGTCACAAACTATTATTATACTCTGATGTCTTTTCAGACCCCAGAGTATAATGACCAGAGGCCCTGGGAAGGTGACAAACATAAAAACCAGTGTTACTCACCTCTCCTGGGCTCCAGCACGACTCCTCTTCAATGAAGTGGGTTACGCCACCATCATTATGCGTTATGATATTGACCTAACCCATGTGAAGTCACTAAAGAGGCCCAAAGATAGCACGGAGTCCCGCCGGAGCCTATGTTTTCTCACCTTCCCCAAGGAGACACCCCCCCCCCCCTTCCCCGCAAGTATAATAGCAGTTTCAGTTCGGGCGTATTCAGTTCCGAATGGAACCGGCAGATGACCCTCACGAGATGAATCGCACTGAGTTCGCCCAACAAATACTCTTGCTGCGGGCCTGCGGCCTTACTTACTGGCCCCCGCTTCTTCTTCTTCCCTCAGTGGGCCCTGTGCGTCCTATTACACGTCGCTGTCAGCGACTTCCTGATGCAGTTCAACTTCAGTGATGTGATATGGGACACACATGGAGAAGCGGAGGTGGCTGGAGTAAATATGGCCTGGAAACCCATTTAAGGCTAAAACTGCAGTTGCGGAAATGCAGCATTTTTTTTGCAGATTTTGCTGCGTTTTTTTGAGCCAAAGTAAAAAGTGGCTTTAAAAGAAATGGAAAATATAAAGGAAGCTCTTAGGCCTGGTTCACATCTGCGTTCGGGCCATTCCGTTCGCCCTTCCTTTCATGTGGAGAGAAAAGTCCTCCAAGCAGCACTTTTCTCTCCGCATTTTTTGGGCGGAAACCGAGCAGGAAACCACACGGACCCCATTATTATCTATAGGGTCCGCCAGTTTCTAAGGTAACTGCTTAGGTTTCTGTTCGGGGGGTCCCCAAGCAGACTCCCCGAATGGAAACCCATGCGCAGATGTGAACTGGGCCTTAGATGTTTCCCTTCTGTTTAGTCCACTCCTGACTTTGGCTCAAAAAACCACAGCAAAATCTGCAACAAAAAATGCGTTTCTGCAACATGAAGCCTCAGCCTAAAGAGGACCTTTCACTAACTCTAGTTCTTTGCATCTGTTAATAGGCGCCTTTCCACTGATTCCAATACAGTTGAAATTTTCTCTCTAGCCCAACTATTCCCAAGAAACAAGTGGTTATTTTTGATGCTATTTAACGCCACACTTTCCAAACCTCATAGCTTTTTTTATTCTTTCATTCTCAGAGTCATACGAGGGCTTAATGTTTGCGGGAGAAATTGTTCTTCATAATGGTACAATTTAATATTCCATACAAAGTACGGAGAATCTGGATAAAAATTCAGAATGGGGTGCAACTGGAGAAAAAGTGCATTTGTGCAACTTTCTTATGGGCTTAGTATTTATGGTGTTCACTGTGCAGCCAAAATGACATGTCATCTGTATTCTATGGGTAGGAACGATTCTGGGGATACCAAATTTATATAGTTTTATTTATCTCTCTTTCTTCTTGTGTTCAATACTTTTTTCCTGTGTCATTTCTCATTATTACACATAATTTATATATGTGGTTTGAATTCCTTGCCTGTGTGGATTGGATGGGTTGTTACCGACATCTGGTGAGAATTGCATCTCAATAGCACCTTTAGAAATATATTTACTTGGTGACGTGTTCAGTACTTATTTCATCTGATGTATATATTCTGCAATGTTTATCTGATTTATTTTCAGGTCAATAAAGGGGTTGTCCAGGATAACGGATGAGAACACAACTTATTTTGGGAACACTTTTAGACAGATAGGGGTCCACACTGGACACCAATAGGGCTTATCGTGGGCTAAATCTCCCTCACTGTACAGGAGACAGTGATTCCACATAGTGTATATTGGTTTAATCATACACATGTACTTATCAGTGTAGTAAACCCATTCCCTCTTCACCCAGCACCCCCTCTCTTCCCAGATGGCCTGCCCCGGTACTCCCCTCACCTTGCCATCAAATGTGATATATTCAAGTGACGTCTCAGTTCCTTTACTTAGGCTGCTGACCACAATGGGAGACACAGGAGCACTGGAGACAGGTGGGTATTTTTTTTGCCCACCTTCACTGGCCTCCGTGCAAAAAATAAAAATAAACTGGTTATCCTGGACAACCCCTTTAAACTCAGAGTGATGTTTCGTTTGCAAGCTCTCTACCACCTCCCTTTTCCCCCATGATTTCATTGCAGGAGAGCGTGGAGAAGGGAGGGGTACAAATGAAGAGAGAGCAGGCAGATGACTCATGAGAAATGTAGTTTGTCCACAGATTCACTGCATGTAAAGATTGATACAAGGAGCAGCAAGTAAAATAAAGCTAAGCAAAGGGAACAGTGAGTATTTAGCACTGCTGTGGATGTATCTGTAGATAAAGGGGTTATTCAGCTTCCGAAAATTAAGCTTTGTAATATCAGAAGGGTGGTGTCAGGAAGGGGGTGTGATTCAGAGCTCCAATCAGAGGCAGCTTCTGTCAGAGGTCAGAATCACACCCCTTGCCTGCTCCTGCCTGACACCGCCCTCCTGACAGCACAGAGCCTAAATAGCATGTCAGAAACCAAAACTAACAGCTGATTGCTCAGGAATGGTGGGGGCTAGAGAGAAAAAAAATTCCAACTGTGCCAGAATCAGTGGAGCAGCAACTATTAATTGATACAAACAGCTGGACTTGATGGAGGTGATGTAAGATCCTCTTTAAGGCGTACAGTGAGATACCAATTCTCCAGTAAAGACATGTGATGGGGTGCAGTCTTGTTGCTCTCGTGTTTTGACGTCCCCACCACAGGTGACCACTGAGGTCAATCAGCGGCCTAAGGTAAGAACACGGGACGTCACTACATGGAGCGCGTCACTACCTGTGACATCACGTGTCCTTTCCTTAGGCCACTGATTTGGCCTCAGCAGTCATGTGTGGCGGGAACTTCCACCAAAACAAGACACCGGAGCAACCGGACCGTGCTGGAAGACACAGGAAACGTTACGTTTCAACCTGCCCAATGCTTTGCTTGGAATCCAGTGTACAAAACGCAACAAATTCCACATTAAAAAAAAACTGAGCGTAAACACAACCTAATCCCCAAGTCATAGGGGTGGCAGTACTGACTGCGGCACTGGGGTCCTGGCATCGACCTGCTAAGAGTTTGTTTGACCCCCTTGTGCCCCGGTAATAAGATAGAAAACTTGGCTTCCATGTGATCGCATGTAACAGGCTTGGTGGAAAAAGTCGCACAGAAATCAAAACGACCATAAGAAAGATCAGAGAAACTTCTAACAGAAAGAAGCTGAAGTGGGCGGGAGCCTTAAGGCGCCTCAGTAACTTATAGAAAGCTGGAAGGTAAAGAGCGACACCAAGGAGCCCGGGTCACCCACAACACCCGAGCACGTCACCGCTCACCTGGGACAGCCATAGAGCACGGAGACCTTTATCTGTACACCTCGAGCCCCTGGACGATAGCTCCCTGTCTGGAGGAACAAAAAACACTCTAGCTCAGTTCCCGGAAGTCTAGTTTAGACGGTGCACAGTGGACAGATCCATAAAATAGGGGGATAGTTATTGTAGAAGAAGACGTATTTCTTTGTTCTGTGGTGGTATATGTCATGTAGGTTTCCTTATTTATACGAAGTGCATGTCATTGTTCTCTGTTTTTATTTGTGAACTGTGCGCTAAGGTCAATAAGTATTAGTTGACCCCTTTCCTGCACAGTGGTACGCTCCGGAGAGTCAGGCTACACGCGGTAGTTTGTTTTGAAGGAGCCGAAAGAAAATGAGCAACATCTACATCCAGGAGCCGCCCACTAACGGCAAGGTGAGGGGAGTACCGGGGCCGACCATCTGGGACGGGAGGGGGTGCTGGGTGTAGAGGGAATTGGCTTATATGTGTATGATAAAACCAATTTACACTACGTGGAATCACTGTCTCCTGTGTCTACCATAATGTACAGAGAGATGTAGCCTGTAATAAGCCCTATTGGTGTCAAGTGTGGACAACCCCTATCTGTCTAAAAGTTGTGTTATCATGGTGGGTGTAGTTGGCGATCCTCGGGAGGTCCTGAATGTGAACCCCCCTCTATGTTACCCACGTCTTCACCCCAGGCAGTCAATGGCTTCCGTGCCTGGTAACGTTTTGCCCCAAGTGACATTCATAACAGTCTTGTGATGTCATTGTGGACGAAACGTCATGCAGTAAATAAAAAGTTGTTTAGTAGGCTGTTTTACGACTTGTGAACAAGAGGGCACTGTTCACACTGGGTTATGAGTCTCCTCCAAGCATTGCATTGCAGGTTTTCATTGCTACTACAAATGATGGAGTTCTATGGGATCCCATTATAACTGATGACAGCCACTATTGGCAGCAGTTCTATTGCCCATAGGGGTGGTCACCAAGGTTTCTATACAAACCCTTAGACTTCATGCACACTACTGTGGTTTTGGTCCATATGCTATCCGTTTTTATGGACCCATACATTTCTACGTGCTCATACACATCCATAGGTTTTACGGGTTGGTGTACAAGTGACCTACAAATTATACCTCTTTGTTTTTGCAGCTCAGTCAATTTAAGAGTATGGGCCTGTGAAAAACATGGATGGTATATGTATGCCAATCTGTGTGCCATCTGTCCCGTTTTCCAGACACATACACAGCCTACGGTTGTGTGCATGAAGCCCTTTTGTGCTTTCTGGGGAGTGTGAGTCAAATATGTATGGTTAAGAAAGCAAACCAGAACACACCTCATGCACACAGTCTCTGTTTCTCTGATAATGCCTCAGTCTCTGTTTCCTGTTCCCTCTCGCCACACAGATCTGAGTTGACATCTGTGTGTCGAGACAGGGGGGGGCGGGGGGGGGGCCCGGCGCCCCCCTATAAA
>CAMRHE010000624.1:600000-770566 GCA_947044405.1 Leptodactylus fallax
AACGGATGTGAAAAAGATGACAATATGTTAAAAAAAAGATTCCATAGGTTTGCATTCAGCCCATTTGACCGTCAAAATGGTCATAGATAGTGCCTGTCAGTTTTTTTTTTGACAGATGTGAAAAAAACGGACTATCAAAAATGGACATGTGAATAGACACATTGAATTCAATGTATTCTCAAAATAAACGTGTGCTGGTTGCTGCAAAAACATTTATCACATGTCCGTTTATCAATGTCACGAGGTCTTAAACTGTGACAAATATATCAAAGTGTCTGATGCCGTTTGATAAATCTGGTGTATTGTTTGACTGTCTAGAGTTTGGCGCATTTTTGGCACACTGAGCCGCAACATAGACCACGATCCTTTGTCAACAGTCCACGTTCCCTTTTCATACAAGTTAGAAAAGTGTCTAAAAAGTGTCTAAAACACTTGATTAATGTGACACGTAGCATATTAGACAGTTTTTGGTTCAAAATACACCCAAATTCTGGTGCATTTTGCTTAGTAAATCTCCTCCATTGTGTCTACCATTTGTAATGTACTTGAATGTGGCCAAGCTCTAAAGGTTGGAATTGTTACTTTGAAAATATTTTATGCAGAACGTACGTTATGAAAAATATACGTTTCAATTGTGCCATAAAATGGTAACAAAATGTATATGCTTTTTTTTTCATTATAATATTTCTTTCCCCTTTTCTAACTAGTCAGAATAACCAGCATGTACAGTATATCCAACATCAACTGCTCAACAAAAGCTTGGCTCTCCCATGTATTTACTATGTTTTGTGGAAGCAAAGATGTGATGT
Source organism: Leptodactylus fallax (assembly GCA_947044405.1). NCBI lineage: Eukaryota > Metazoa > Chordata > Amphibia > Anura > Leptodactylidae > Leptodactylus > Leptodactylus fallax. The sequence goes on from CAMRHE010000624.1 coordinate 600,810, forward strand.
GCAATACACATAGGTATAGTGTGAACAGTTTATCTCCTTTATATAACTGTTGTGAGACAAGTGGGCTGACAAAAAGAGTTGAGCTGTATAACAGCCTAGCAGACAGCTGCTAGGATAAGCAGGCTTTAAGTGATGGGTAAGCAGAGCAATGATGGAGTAGGTGACAGATAGACTTCTCTGGACAAATATTGAAAACAATTCTAGCTTTCTACCTACATCTGTTTCTCATTGCGTTTCCTAGGCATCTCCCCCCAATTCCCCTTTGTATATCACTCCCCCTGAAAATCTCTGTACAGATTTATTTCTCGTATCTCCATCATAGGCAGTGAAAGAAATAAACTGAAGCCAGTGAATTGAGGAGAGAGGAGGAGAACGGTCAAACTGGGGGTGTTATACTCAAACTCAGCCAACAAGCTGTATAAACTCATTTTATAATCTGAAGAATGCAAATGAATTTCTTAACCTATGCCTTTGTTGGGGTCATCTGAAAATCACCAATCCCATGGTATGCATGTTTACATAATTTACCAATATTCCCATCAACATAGGCAAATGTTACATATTACAGTAGACACGAACAATGCACGTATGAATTTGATTTATACGGTATTATATTATACATAGAGCTTTAAAACCAGTGTACAGAAAAATTCCACTCAAAAAGCATTCACCATAGGTCAACTGTCCTTAAGAGAACAGGCCGACAAGTTTGCCTTTGGAAGGGTCTCAAAATGTCCTTGAAGTTAGACTACATACACACGACAGGAACATTAAAAAAGATAAATTGTATGTAAACCTCTCAAATGTAAAGCACCATGGAATTATTGGTGCTCTAAAAAAAAAAATAATAATAATAATAATAGATGAAACTGTCAGTTATTAATGTCCGTTTTTTATCAGTTTGTCACAAATTCTTCATCAGTTTTCTGACTGTTTATAACGTTCATTTTGCATAAGTTTGTCATCTTTTTTTAACTATTGGTGAAAAAATAGATGAACTTCGTAGGTCTTTTTTTGACCCGACCCACTCATCCGTTTTTTATCATTTGTAATCTTGGATATTAAAAACTGACTCCATAAACTAAACAAAAAAATTGCATTTCCTAGTTTCCAGTTGTTCTAAAAACAAGTGTAACGGATGTTTAAAATTACACATTATTTTTCTCTGTAATGTGCTTAGAGCTTTAATGGGGTTTTAAGAAAGCCCCAAAAATGTGGTAATGGCTGGGAATGTTAAGTCTTGCCCATCTGTTCTTTAATCCATTGTTCTTACTTCCCACCAGTCTTTGTTTCCAGTGCAGTGGTGATAATGTACCCAACTAGCCAATGTAACCAGGACATCATTGTTGCAGTGCTGGTCATGTTTTATTCACCTGGTCTTTAACCCAACATTATTATTACTTATTTATTTATTTAGCTTACTTATATAGTACCATCATATTCCGCAGCGCTTTTCATACATTGTCGGTCACTGTCCCATATAGGGCTCACAATCTATATTCCCTATCAGTATGTCTTTGGAGTGTGGGAGGAAACCGGAGTACCTGGAGGAAACCCACACAAACACCATTACAGTGCTGTTGCTTACCAGTGGTCTATGTTTTTGTTGCTGCATCAATGAAACCACAGTTAAGTAACACTGGGTCTAAGCAGAAATTTTTCTGTAACACCCGAGTTGCCCAGTCAAAGATTGCCATATTGCCCTGCAACATCACAAATAATGTAAGTGAACAGGGCTGCCGCCTCAGAGTCACCATGTAATCCAAGTTACTTACAATCTTGCGATGGCTGCAGGGCAACACAGTAATCTTTGATTATGTGACAGGTCGTTTTCTAGTTCAAGCCTTAATCTTTTTTTTTTTTTTTATTTTAGAACTTTTCCTAATTTGGGGGGGGTCTCAAAAAACGTACGGTTTAAAGAATTCTTCAAACTCTTGATATTGAAATCTTTAAAACAGCGGCCCACATTTACAAAGACAGTTGCACCTCAAAAGTGGGGAAAAATGCGCCTCAACATATTTGGCGCACGGTGGTGCATCTCTGCTTCTGTGCCTCGCTTGCCACTTTTTTAGACAGTGGGTGGAGCATGAGTTGCAGTGATTTGTTTCAGCCACTGCACAGATGCTGGAGCTGTCTATTTACTGCTCCATTCTCTGTATGTAACAGCCAAGAACGACTAATTTATGGAGGGTCTACAGTCATGGCCAAAAGTTTTGAGAATGATACAAATATTAATTTTTACAAAGTCTACTGCTTCAGTTTTTCTAATGGCAATTTGCATATACTCCAGAATGTTATAAAGAGTGATCAGCTTAACAGCAATTACTTGCAAAGTCAATATTTGCCTAGAAAATGAACTTTATCCCCCAAAACACATTTCAACATCATTGCAGCCCTGCCTTAAAAGGACCACCTAACATCGTTTCAGTGATTGCTCCATTAACACAGGTGTGGGTGTTGATAAGGACAGGGCTGGAGATCAATCTGTCATGATTAAGTAAGAATGACACCACTGGACACTTTAAAAGGAGGCTGGTGCTTGCCATCATTGTTTCTCTTCTGTTAACCATGGTTATCTCTAAAGAAACACGTGCAGTCATCATTGCACTGCACAAAAATGGCCTAACTGGGAAGAGTATTGCAGCTAGAAAGATTGCACCTCAGTCAACAATCTATCGCATCATCAAGAACTTCAAAGAGAGAGGTTCCATTGGTGCCAAAAAGGCTCCAGGGCGCCCAAGAAAGACCAGCAAGCGGCAGGACCGTCTCTTAAAAGTGTTTCAGCTGCGGGATCGGGCTACCAGCAGTGCAGAGCTTGCTGAGGAATGGCAGCAGGCAGGTGTGAGTGCATCTGCACGCACTGTGAGGCGGAGACTCTTGGAGCAAGGCCTGGTCTCCAGGAGGGCAGCAAAGAAGCCACTTCTCTCCAGAAAAAACATCAGGGACAGACTGATATTCTGCAAAAGGTACAGGGAGTGGACTGCTGAGGACTGCAGTAAAGTCATTTTCTCTGATGAATCCCCTTTTCGATTGTTTGGAACATCTGGAAAACAGCTTATTCGGAGAAGAAGAGGTGAGCGCTACCACCAGTCTTGTCTCATGCCAACTGTAAAGCATCCTGAAACCATTCATGTGTGGGGTTGCTTCTCAGCCAAGGGAATCGGCTCTCTCACAGTCTTGCCTAAAAACACAGCCATGAATAAAGAATGGTACCAGAATGTCCTCAAGAGCAACTTCTCCCAACCATCCAAGAGCAGTTTGGCGCTCAACAATGCCTTTTCCAGCATGATGGAGCACCTTGCCATAAAGCAAAGGTGATAACTAAATGGCTCAGGGAACAAAACATAGAGATTTTGGGTCCATGGCCTGGAAACTCTCCAGATCTTAATCCCATTGAGAACTTGTGGTCAATCATCAAGAGACGGGTGGACAAACAAAAACCAACAAATTCAGACAAAATTAAAGCATTGATTCTGCAAGAATGGACTGCTATCAGTCAGGATTTGGTCCAGAAGTTGATTGAGAGCATGCCAGGGAGAATTGCAGAGGTCCTGAAGAAGAAGGGTCAACACTGCAAATATTGACTTGCTGCATTAACTCATTCTAACTGTCAATATAAGCTTCTGTTACTCATAATATGAATGCAATTATATTTCTGTATGTGATAAAAACATCTGACAAACACACATAAAAACCAGAGAGCAGCAGATCATGTGAAAATATAATATTTGTGTCATTCTCAAAACTTTTGGCCATGACTGTAGGTATCAGATGCCCACCAATCTGATATTGATCACCTGTTCTTAGATTAGATCATCAATGTTTTTAGCAGTAAAAAATCCTTTTAGGTGGCAGAAATTTCTGCAACATATTTTTTGCCTGTGAATATACCCTAAAGCAGGACTTGACTGGACATCTAGCATTTTTGGCAAATACCAAGAGCCAGATTAAAATGGTAGCTTTTGGGCCATGCATTCTGGCCTCCACTAACTGGGAGGAAGATGAGATCTCCACCAAGCTGCCGGTTCGGATTCATGGCTATGCCAAACCTGCAGACATTAGCTCTACTTTTCACTCTTTTCATCTACAGAGTGCACATACAACTGAAATCAGTGGGAGAGCAGAGAGTTATTGGTTCACTGCACCGCCACTCTGTTAAGTCACAGGCTGCTTTTTTTTTAACATAAATCTTTTTATTGATTTTCAAGAAACTTTACAGGGGAAAAGCAGGGCAAAAACATTCAGGTGGTCACAAGTCACAGGAGCATTATTACTATATTGGCTGAAAATACACAGGCATAGAAAGGGCATTATTATTATATGGGGCTATATAGGGGATATTATAACTATATGGGGTCACGGAAAGGGAAGTATTACTATATAGGGGCACAGAGATGTCATTAATACCTGCAATCTTATTTTGGAGGGGCTAAAGGCGTGGCAGAGGGGGCTCCTCCCTCTTTAGCCACATAGATGCCATATTTACTATTGATCAAGTGAGGGTTGGGTCCAGGCAGCGATGTAGCAATCAATGCTTCTGTGTCTGTTACATTGCGCCACTTTACTATTAGATGCTCATTACAATGTAATAGTATGGCACATAGCTGGAAGGGGTAAAATGTTTGCAAAGAATGCCATAATTTCAAGTATTTTTAAACTTATTTTATGATGTTTTTCACTTTGTTACATTTGTATATGGATTATTAAGTCCTCAGAGAAGTTTATAGGAAAAATGTGAATGTAGTCTGAACGTAGCCTTAAAATTAGCCATTGTTCATTGATTCTAGATACAGTTTACACCTATATATTACATAAAGTACATCCTATACCTACTTGCATATATATATGTCTATCCTAACTATACTATGAAGAGATTGGGAATCATCTGTTAGACACAAGACTATTCTTTTTCCCAAATGTCATCTCTCAGTTGTGTGGTCTTTACTGGTCATATGACATGAGGCTTGATGATGTCATCACCTCAGGTTTCTGTAAACATGTCAAAACAGATCTGCTGAAGAACAAGCAGAACAAAATCTGAGGGATTTAGGGGGAAAAAATGGAGGGGGAAACTTAACTCTGCTCACAGTGGGGGGGATTGTCTATGTCTAGAGTGTAATAGAGACTTATATCTCCTACTGTGCGAAGGAAATGCGGTGTTGTACAATCAACCTAAATCTCCAGTCCTTCCATGCAGCAAAAAATGCTTTAAAAATAGTAATCTGCCTAGAAGAGTAACAGCTGTACATCATATCTCCATATACTGGTCACATTGTGCTATATTAAGAATCAAACGTACATACAGTATGTCTGCCTTATATTATGAAATATTATATTAATGTTATTTTTTTGTCCAGTTTACATAATTTTCCAGTAAAGAAAGAAAAAATGGCTACAATTTAGAGGAATATGAACTGTAGATACAGGTGCATCTCAATAAATTATAATATCTTTGAAATGTTCATTCATTTCAGCAATTCAATTCATAATCAGTGTCTTCCATGACTGTGTGTCCTACTGAACCAGACTGAGGGACCATTTAAAGGCTTAGGAAACCTTGGCAGGTGACACACTGAATTTACAATACTGAACTGAATTTACAATATTCTAATTTTCTTAGATTTGGGTTTTCATTACCTGTAATCCATAATCAACATTTACAGAAATAAAACACTTGAAATAGAATACTCTGTGTGTAAAGAATCTAGAAAATATAGGAGGTCACTTTTTTAATTTAATTACTGAAAGAAATAAACATTTCAAAGATATTCTAATTTATTGAGATGCACCTGTATAAAGACACCAACTTCATAGATGTCATTATTTGATAGGGATCGCAAAACCCTAATATCATTGTAAATAATATAATTCTCCTATGTGAATGGAGCAGTAGTGTATGTGTATGGCCACCACTCTACTCTATTCACTTTGTGGGAAAGACAAAGACAGAAGACAAAGCTATGATTTGAGTATGATTTTCAATCCAGTTGAATTAATAGTATCTCAACAAATGCCCACCAAAAGGCAGTAGACCAGTATACTAGCCAGTAAACTCCATATGTACGTTAGATATTTACATTACATTATGGAAGACCGAGCCCAAATATAGTGTGAACCTAGCCTAAGGTTATGCCTACAGTGGGCATTGTCAGCATTTCTCTTTGATTTTTTTTATTAACAGGCTGAAAAAAAACAGCATAATACACATCAAATGCAGTGCAAATAGCAGGAAAAATTATAAATGATGTGCCCTTCATATGTGCCCTGTCTTGTAGTGTTCTGCTCCATTATAGGAGCAGAGTCAAATCCTATAATTGGGCACATTTTGCTTACATTCTGTCTGACTGTTTTGGATGAAGAGGTCCTAAATGCAGAATTTTTCATCTGCAATTTTAACAGATTCTGTGATGGAGGATCTTAACAGAGGATATCTCCAACGCAAATGTGAACATAGTCTTACAAAGTCTAGAAGGAATTGAAAGAGATAATGAGAACCTGGATTATTTTTAAACAGTGCAAAATATGTGGGTTCTGTGCTTACTAGATAATATGTGTGCTTACTAGAATGTAACTATATGCAAATAGATTGATGATTGATAGAGAGCTAGATAGATAGATAGATAGATAGATAGATAGATAGATAGATAGATAGATAAGGATAAATATTTAAACAAATAATTTTGTTTTTGTTTTGTGCTGTCTGAATTTTTTATATACAGTCATATGAAAAAGTTTGGACACCCCTATTAATCTTAATCATTTTTAGTTCTAAATATTTGGGTGTTTGCAACAGCCATTTCAATTTGATATATCTAATAACTGATAGACACAGTAATATTTCAGGATTGAAATGAGGTTTATTGTAATAACAGAAAATGTGCAATATGCATTAAACCAAAATTTGACCGGTGCAAAAATTTGGGTACCCTTATCATTTTATTGATTTGAATACTCCTAACTACTTTTTACTGACTTACTGAAGCACAAAATTGGTTTTGTAACCTCACTGAGCATTGAACTTCATAGCCAGGTGTATCCAATCATGAGAAAAGGTATTTAAGGTGGCCAATTGCAAGTTGTTCTCCTATTTGAATCTCCTCTGAAGAGTGGCATCATGGGCTCCTCAAAACAACTCTCAAATGATCTGAAAACAAAGATTGTTCAACATAGTTGTTCAGGGGAAGGATACAAAAAGTTGTCTCAGAGATTTAACCTGTCAGTTTCCACTGTGAGGAACATAGTAAGGAAATGGAAGACCACAGGGACAGTTCTTGTTAAGCCCAGAAGTGGCAGGCCAAGAAAAATATCAGAAAGGCAGAGAAGAAGAATGGTGAGAACAGTCAAGGACAATCCACAGACCACCTCCAAAGAGCTGCAGCATCATCTTGCTGCAGATGGTGTCACTGTGCGTCGGTCAACAATACAGCACACTTTGCACAAGGAGAAGCTGTATGGGAGAGTGATGCGAAAGAAGCCGTTTCTGAAAGCACGCCACAAACAGAGTCGCCTGAGGTATGCAAAAGCACATTTGGACAAGCCAGCTTCATTTTGGAAGAAGGTCCTGTGGACTGATGAAACAAAGATTGAGTTGTTTGGTCATACAAAAAGGCGTTATGCATGGCGTCAAAAAAACACAGCATTCCAAGAAAAACACTTGCTACCCACTGTAAAATTTGGTGGAGGTTCCATCATGCTTTGGGGCTGTGTGGCCAATGCCGGCACCAGGAATCTTGTTAAAGTTGAGGGTTGCATGGATTCAACTCAGTATCAGCAGATTCTTGAGAATAATGTACAAGAATCAGTGACGAATTTGAAGTTACGCCGGGGATGGATATTTCAGCAAGACAATGATCCAAAACACAGCTCCAAATCTACTCAGGCATTCATGCAGAGGAACAGTTACAATGTTCTGGAATGGCCATCCCAGTCCCCAGACCTGAATATCATTGAACATCTGTGGGATAACTTGAAGCGGGCTGTCCATGCTCGGCGACCATCAAACTTAACTGAACTGGAATTGTTTTGTAAAGAGGAATGGTCAAAAATACCTTCATCCAGGATCCAGGAACTGATTAAAAGCTACAGGAAGCGACTAGAGGCTGTTATTTTTGCAAAAGGAGGATCTACTAAATATTAATGTCACTTTTCTGTTGAGGTGCCCATACTTTTGCAGCGGTCAAATTTTGGTTTAATGCATATTGCACATTTTCTGTTAGTACAATAAACCTCATTTCAATCCTGAAATATTACTGTGTCCATCAGTTATTAGATATATCAAATTGAAATGGCTGTTGCAAACACCCAAATATTTAGAACTAAAAATGATTAAGATTAATAGGGGTGCCCAAACTTTTTCATATGACTGTAGATAGATAAATATATATTTACGCAAATAATTTTCAGCTACAATGGCTTCTATTAGGCTGGGGCTACGTCCCAAGTTATGGTTGTGTGACATTAATACACAAATATGGTGCTGCCAACTGGATCTAATCATAGTGAATGTGGTCACAGAAATCCAATATGCTCAGATTTCTGCTGACTGTCCTTTTTGCAGGTCGCAATGTGACCTCATTCACTATCATTTGTGCTGCTATATCGCAACTCCTTGCAATCTCATGTAGCATGGCTACGTATCCTTTCTTAATGATTCTGAAAAGGACTTGCTGGACATGTCTGCATCGGAACGGCAGAAAAAAAAAAATTATTTTGCATACGAACAAGAGTAATTCCCATATAATAACAAATCTCATTCTTGTTTGTTTTTCGGTTTTTACATGCATGGATTTGTTTATCCACTTTTACAAAGGGATGTTTGTTCTTTGGCTGATTTTTTTTGTTCAAAGATACTGACATATTTTATACAGATTTAAGTGAACTATACATGTGTTTACAGTATTCTGTGGCAAGAGATGGAAAATCCTCTTCTGTTTAAAATATTCCGGGTGCTCCAGAGATCTCCGAGTGGAAGCGTCCATACAAGAGCAGTGTGCAGAAAGCCATAGGCTGAGATGCATATGAAAGATCACACAGCTGGCTGAGTATGTGCAGATGTGGCTCCTGCAATTAGATTATTTACCATACTCTAAGCTATTGAAATCACAAACATATTCCAGATACTGTATCCATTTACTGTATTGTTGGTGGGCTGCATTTTTCTTCTTTTTATTCGGAGCTGACATAAGGAGCTATAAAATGGGGTATTATGATGAGCCCCATTAAAGACAACATCTTTGGAATCCAGAAAATACTGTGTGTATGACTCTACAGAATATATCTTCGCTGTATTTTATATCAAGTAGACACTTTACTCTCTGCAGTTAGCCCGTAATTGCTTTTTATTATTGCTCAGAACACATGGAAGGTTGAGAATGACTGACATTACACCAATGCACTGATGCCTACAGTAGATACATTTACGTTGATATTACAATAGCAGAGATTATCCTGCCGTGCTCAACAAAGTCTAGATACAATGATGACATATTGAACCGCACATGAAATATTTTGCTTTAGAGTTTCAGTAATGAACATGTTAGAGATAAAATGATTGTCGTATCGCATATACATCCTGTGCTATGTGGAGGCCACCTGGTCTGTTAGTGGTTAAGACCACTGCACGTTACACGCTGGCAACAAGCCCATCACATGTATGAGGATGTAAAGCACAAATCACTGTGATTAAAGGCCTGGGAGGGGAGCTCCTTGATTCTGATGAAGGTAGAAATCAGCACATTCTGCTTTCACTTGTGGAGGAAACAGATAACATCTTTCAGTGAGTTACCCTAACATCTTTCAGTGAGTTACCTCTCGGTAAATGTGTATGTTGTACTGTATGTCTGCTGCGGAGGTTACAGAATGTGTGCACTATTACTGTAATTGGATTAGGAGTGTCATTTCAATACTACAATACACAGAATATCCCATTTATATAACTTTAGACAATTTTATTTACAATACAATTAGAACAATTTACAATGGACAGATTCCTAAATCCACTCATATCTGATCAGATCAGGTTTACGCTATTTCATTTAGACGTCATGCACATGGTAAAGCCAATACAGAGACAGAATCCATCATCTCTATAATGTGAAGCCGTAGGCGCCCTGTGTGTTGTCTCCATATGAAGCAGAATTACAGACACATTTTCGTCTAGAAGCATTGCTTCCAAGGGAGGTTAGCTCTGTAATATTGCAACCAATGGAGCATACCACTTTTTTCAGATTCTGTATGAATTAGGCAGGAAAAAATTCTATTTGTCTTTATATGAAATTAGAGACAAGCAGTTATTCAGTAGGGCCCCATAAAAGTAAACTTAGAGTTGTATGGAGCCATGATACCCATGTGCACATGAAACCTTACAGTTTTGGAGATGCTAAAACTCTGGGAAATTAACTCTTTATCTGCAAGAGGTGAAACTGTCAAATCAAAGATTGAAAATATTTATCTTTTTTTGATGGACTTGACTTCCTTTGCTTTTAATTTAAGACACCAAAACTCCTGAATTTATTTGAACACGAGTCAATGTGGAGAGACAAAATACTATTTAAAGGGGGCAATATTTTGGTTTATTGACTGACTCCCCAGTACCATCATGACTCAGGAAATCCTAGAATGGCATGCTTTCATACACATATTATGGCATAGGGTACAACATAGGCTACAAAAATTGTCTCACTCTGAAAGACCAGACTTGTCTGTTCATTAAATGAATAACTGACTGCCTTCTGTAAGGACTGTGTAATGATTTATTTCTCCTGTAGAGGTGTTGTGGGGTAATTGAGCACTTTCTTCTAGATTCCCTCACAGATTAAGGCCTTGCAGAGAAACAACCTGTGGCCTACTTGTTGTTCAGGTATATTTCTATCATACAGAGAATTCTTAACAGTTCATTAGAGTAACTGTAAGAGTTAAAAACAGAACATTTAATTTTCCTTAAAATACTGGACTTTCCAAAAACCAAAAGCCATGATGACTTTCTTTCTGTTCATCTGTCTGTTATTAACGTCTATGTAAACAAGCCCCAGCCACGTGTCAGTAAGTTTCAGATATGCAGGCATGAAGTATATATATATATCTGTGTGAAGAATATGCTTATGGTAATACCATTACCACACCTCTAATGACACTTTGGAGACCGATCCATTACCCAGATCACTCCATATTTTTATAATAAATATGTGATGTCATTTGTTATCTTCTGTCTCATTTTGGTTGTGTTGATTGAAGATATTGTCACTTATCTCTTGGGTTGAATGAGCCCTTTCAGTTCTTTGTAGAGAAGACTTTGTTCCTATTAAAAGTATAGATATTAACTATCTTAGAAGCTTTTACAATCTAATTGAATGTTACATTTATGCAGATTTTTTTTTTAATGGCAAAGAGTAGGGAATGTGATAAGATTAAATAAAAACAGTGCCACAGCTCCAATGCCAACACTTTGGTGGTAGCTGCTAGTCTTTGATTACATGTCCTTCAATGAAAATGTGCTATACATGTACATCACTGTCATAACCAATGACTAGCCTTAGTCTTGTGTCACATAGGCAGGCAGAGGCTAAGCACTGCACCAACAATGCAGCCATTATTATAAATCAGATAGGGAATGTGTTTTAGGGTTCTCGTATTATCTATAGTTTTACAGGTCCCTTTTTCTAGTTTATTTCTTAACCGTTTCCTGCTCCTTGGTATACTGTTACATTGCGCGGGGGTTTTGGGTGGGGGGCGGGGGGGGAATAGGACGGCCGGGGGCAAAAGTTGGGGGGAAGACAAAAATATTATATTTCCCCATGGTCGGGCGCCCCGGGGTTTTTTTGTGTGTTGGGGGGTGTTTTTTTAAACATATAAAAAAATATTTTTTCTTTTATTTTGAGAAAAAGAGGTTTTTTTTTTGGTTGGGAGAAGGTGTTGGGGGGGGATGTAAATTGGGGGGGGGGGCCCCCCCTTTTTCGGGGCCCGGTTTTTCTCCCGGGCGGGCTCCCTTCTTCTTCTGGGGCCCCTCCTGGGTGGGTGGTGGCGCTTGTTGGTTGTATTTTTTTTTTTTTTTTTTTTTTTTTTTTTTTTTTTTGTTTGCGCCCCCGGGTGTTTGGTGGTTGTTTTTTTTTTGTTTGGGTGTTGGGGGGGGGGGGTTTCGCCGACGAATGAGGGGGGGGGGCAGGCCATGGACCCAAAATCTCTGTTTTGTTCCCTGAGCCATTTAGTTATCACCTTTGCTTTATGGCAAGGTGCTCCATCATGCTGGAAAAGGCATTGTTGAACGCCAAACTGCTCTTGGACGGTTGGGAGAAGTTGCTCTTGGAGGACATTCTGGTACCATTCTTTATTCATGGCTGTGTTTTTAGGCAAGACTGTGAGAGAGCCGATTCCCTTGGCTGAGAAGCAACCCCACACATGAATGGTTTCAGGATGCTTTACAGTTGGCATGAGACAAGACTGGTGGTAGCGCTCACCTCTTCTTCTCCGAATAAGCTGTTTTCCAGATGTTCCAAACAATCGAAAAGGGGATTCATCAGAGAAAATGACTTTACCCCAGTCCTCAGCAGTCCACTCCCTGTACCTTTTGCAGAATATCAGTCTGTCCCTGATGTTTTTTCTGGAGAGAAGTGGCTTCTTTGCTGCCCTCCTTGAGACCAGGCCTTGCTCCAAGAGTCTCCACCTCACAGTGCGTGCAGATGCACTCACACCTGCCTGCTGCCATTCCTCAGCAAGCTCTGCACTGCTGGTAGCCCGATCCCGCAGCTGAAACACTTTTCAGAGACGGTCCTGCCGCTTGCTGGTCTTTCTTGGGCGCCCTGGAGCCTTTTTGGCACCAATGGAACCTCTCTCCTTGAAGCTCTTGATGATGCGATAGATTGTTGACTGAGGTGCAATCTTTCTAGCTGCAATACTCTTCCCAGTTAGGCCATTTTTGTGCAGTGCAATGATGACTGCACGTGTTTCTTTAGAGATAACCATGGTTAACAGAAGAGAAACAATGATGGCAAGCACCAGCCTCCTTTTAAAGTGTCCAGTGGTGTCATTCTTACTTAATCATGACAGATTGATCTCCAGCCCTGTCCTCATCAACACCCACACCTGTGTTAATGGAGCAATCACTGAAACGATGTTAGGTGGTCCTTTTAAGGCAGGGCTGCAATGATGTTGAAATGTGTTTTGGGGGATAAAGTTCATTTTCTAGGCAAATATTGACTTTGCAAGTAATTGCTGTTAAGCTGATCACTCTTTATAACATTCTGGAGTATATGCAAATTGCCATTAGAAAAACTGAAGCAGTAGACTTTGTAAAAATTAATATTTGTATCATTCTCAAAACTTTTGGCCATGACTGTAGAGTGCTTTCATGCCACAAGCGCAGAAGCTGCGTCTGCTGCATGAGTTCCAGGTCTCAGCTGTATTACACAGACAGGACCTGGGAGTAGCTGCCATAGTTGGAAAATGCTCAGACTCTGGCAGCTTAACCCGGCAGATATTGAGATCAATAGAAATCACAGCATCTGGGTGGTTAGGGGGCAAGATGCTCCCCCCCCCCCGCCATGGCTGCCAGGAGGCTGAGCAACGACCTCCTAGATGTCTGTACTTATTGCACATAGGGAGCCTATGTGTGATATACTGCAATACAATATATTGCAGTACATTGCAATGGGGATCAGCATATCCCATGTTCAAGTCCACTTTTGAGACAAAAGAAAAGTAAAAAAAAAAGTTAAAAAAAATTAAATGTAAAAAGCAATGAAAAGTTCAAAAACTCACCTTTTAATTAAAAAAATACATAATGTAAACAAAATAAAATAAACAAACATGTTAGGTAGCTCCATGTGCATATAAGTCTATCCAAAAAGAACATTATGTATCCATTACGATGAACGCCATATTTTCATCACCTCACCTTTCCCCCAAAAATTGGTACCAATGAAACTACAACTTGCCTGCAAATAAGGAGAGCCCCAACATACCTGTCAACAAAACTGAAAAATTTTGTTTTGTTTAGTAAAAGCGGTAAAACATAATAAAACATATGCAAATATGACTCACCGTACAAAGTTGTCATTTCCTTTTTAATCAACAAGTAAATGTTGTAAAAACAAAATTCAAAAAAATGATGATAGAATTGTAGGATTTTTCACGCGGACACCCCAAAAATGTTAATAAAAGTTCATCAAAACATTAAATGTCCCCAATACCATGTACCCCAATTACATGTACCCCAAATAAAAGTACATCTTGTCACGCAAAGCATAAGCCCTCACATAGGTATGCCAACAGAAAAATATGCAGTACTGGAAAGAAAATATCATATAATTTATTTTGGAACTATCAGAATAACACTTAAACAGATGTTTGAGCGGCAGCTTATGAAGTTAATAAAACAATTAGAATTGTGGTACACCTAATATAGAGAACAGAGGGAGAAAAGGGAGCAGAGGACAGTCTGCAGAACAGTAATTTGGGTTACAGTCTCAATCAATTAAATAATTACTGTAACGTGGTGGATGTGGGATCAGGTTGGAGCAAATTCATTCTAAGTATTGGAGCAGTATACAAGTCAAGTAATGGCTGCCCATACAGAGCTGTGTGAATTTGTGGAGGAGACGTTTTTGTTGTTTATACACGATGCTTTGTAGGGGATAATCTGTTTTATTTTAAGTTTCCACATACATAAAGGGGTATTGCCATCTCCAGGATCATATTTAAACTTGTATCTTAATTTAAGCTAACTGAAGTGTTTTACCCAGTACATTGCTTTATCTATCTTACTCTGTTCGTCATGGTGGAGAAAAGCGAGCAGGAGTAACTGTGAGATGGGAAAACCCCTTTAAGGTATGAGTAGTCAGGTTGTACCATCTGAGTGCAATGTGCATACTAGCTAAAAATAGAGTTCTTTGCAAAAAAATTTTCATGTGTGATGTGTCCACACCTTTCTTGACAGAAGGCCATGACAGAGACATGTTTGATAATTATTGAGAACTGGGAGAGAAAGAATAGACAAAGAAAAAAATCAACCATTGCTGTCCAGAATCTGGAATGGGTGAACAAGTCTAGTACAGATGTTACAACTTGGCTACATCCTACATACATAAAAATACAGGCTTGCCATTAAATATGTTTGATGTGCAATATATAGTTATATTAATTGATAACTGATGGTAAAACTACAGTAAATTCTTTATTGACTCTTTATCTTGGGTTGGGATCTGCTCTTTCCATACCTCTAGCACCTTCAAGGGCAACTGTGCAAACTTGCCAAGTATCAAGTAACTGTAGATGGCTGAGGAGGTGGTGGCCAGTATGTCTAATATATGCTGGAACTAAAAAGTGTGCATGCGCCCGACCTTGTCATATGCGCAGTAAAGCTGGTGTATACATTCCCGAGTTTACTAAAGTACTGAGCTGGCGCTGACAGCACCAGAGATCAGTTCAGTGCTACTTATTGGACTCATCTTTAGGTAAGTATAAAGGTGTTTTTTTTTTTTAATGCTGCTATGGATGGCATTCCTACAGGTCCATAAGAACCTGTGGGTGTATTAGTGTCCCATACTAACATAACAGATTCCCTTTAAGTACAATGGGATAATATAATTATAGCGCTTTCACAACAGTGACTTTGAACAAATAGTCCTCAAATACTACTTAAGGTTATGGAGGACTTTTCACCATCTCAACCAACTCCAGTTCTTATCATCTGTTAATAGGTGCCGCATAATTGATTCCAGTACTATTGGAACTTTTTCTCTAGTTCCCACTGTTCCTAAGCAATAAATGCAGATAGTTTTGGTATGTAATATGCTACTTAGGCTCTGTGCTGTCAGGTGGACAGTGTTAGGCTGGAGTAGGCAGGGGGTGTGAGTCAGAGCTCCAATCAGAGGTTGAAAGTGTCATTGTTCAGGATCACACCCCTTGCCTGCTCCCACCTGACACTGACGACCTGACAGTACAGAACCTAAATAGCATATGAGGCACCAAAACTAACTGCACTTATTGCTCAGAAATGGTGGGGGCTAGAGAAAAAAATTTCAACTGTGGCCGAATCAGTGGAAATTCGCCTATTAAATCATGTAAAGAGATGGACTTGGTGGAGGTGGTAAGAGGTCCTCTATAAGGACCCTAAACTCTTGTGCAATCCACACTTAAACACAACCTTTTTTATTATAAGAGGTATATATATATATATATATATATATATATATATATATATATATACAGCACTTGTTATATATACTATAATACAAAAAATACTACTGAAAAAGAGAGGAAATATAGCCTCCCATATGAAGAACCAAGCAAATGAAAATCCTGAGTGGATCATGTTCATTTAGGGCACTTTGACTTCCTCCATTGTCTCATATGAAGAATGCTATCTTATATGTGCTCATACAATAATAATCTATTTGCTGATTAAATTGATAGATCTACTATTGCTGGTGATCCTGATGTATTGCAATATATAGTACAATGACTTGCTCTAAGTATTCTTACTGCCTAGAAATATCAGACATTATTCCCTGTCCTCAACAGTGATTGAACTCAGAAATACCAGTCATTTTTTTCCGACTATAGGAGTCACAACCCCTTTAAGTGAAGTTTAACCTTTTTGTACATTTGGAATTTCATTTTTGTGTTAATTATAAAGACCTGCCACCACTGTCCTGTCATCACAGAATATTCTCTTCTGCTGAACCCTGTCACAATCCTTCATGTAACATAATGTACTAATAATGTCTCTTTCTCTCTTTTAAATAGCAATTCAATTCACCTTTTAATACAATTTTAACACATCTAAATGTGGCAATGTGAGATCCAGGGTAGCTGGTCTCGCTTTTGTTCATTTCTATGCTATGTACCGTGCACATTTTCAATAAAAACTTGTTAAGCCATAAATGTGGCAATGCATTGCAGAGGTAAAGGGAGCCTGTCAGATCCTAAATGCTTCCAAAATCAATAATAGTGCTATTTAGGAGTCTTTAATAAAAGCAGAAATATACCTTTGTGGCCACAAGATGATGAAGTAATGCAGAAATAATAATCTTCTTATGGATAAGCAGATTAGCCTGCAAGTGCACCAGGGGCGGGGCCTTATTTGCCAGATTTGCTTATAGACTGCTGTGATGCAGGCAGAGGCTGTAAATGTAATTCACAACTAAAGGTGTGTCAGGTGCTGACTCCAGATGTTAGCCAGAACACTTGTGGCTGTCTGTAGAGAAACTGAGCAAATCAGACCCTATTATTGGATTGTAAAGCATTTTGGACCTGGCAGACTCTCTTTAATTCCACTGTTAGAATCTGCGGCATTGTCGTGAAAATGTAAAATCAGATTATAAAATCCACTCAGATTTCTTCCACCGTATGTAATTTTTTAAAAATTTTTTGCAATCTCCCATTCACATGTTGTACTGTACCTAGATTTTCTGAGCAATCACCAACAAATCTGCTATATGTGACTATATACTTTTGAGTAAATTGTAGCTATATCTGCCATGGACCAATGACAAGATTCCCACTAGTTCCATTCACGTTGATATGTAGAGTTCTTTATCCGCCCGTTATTTGGTTCCCATAGTCTTGTACTTGTAATTTGGCATAGCCATTGAGCAACTGTCACTTAAATTAACCAGGCCCCAGGACTCCTTTTTAGGGAAACTACAAGGTCATAAGGGAAATGAAATTTCTTTAT
Organism: Leptodactylus fallax; assembly: GCA_947044405.1. Classification (NCBI taxonomy): domain Eukaryota; kingdom Metazoa; phylum Chordata; class Amphibia; order Anura; family Leptodactylidae; genus Leptodactylus; species Leptodactylus fallax. The sequence continues at coordinate 618,481 of CAMRHE010000624.1, forward strand.
CAGCAAAATATTTTGATCTGATTCTATGCCTCTGTAGCTAAGTGTGCTGTAGTATAGAAATGTTAAGCCCTTTTCCTTGTAATTTCTTCTTCTGGTTGATAGTGCTTTGGGGCCACATTGCTTTAGAATTGGTTTGAAGGGAGACATTTTACAATTGGAGCATAGAGATTTACTATGTACTGAAGTATGTAACAAATGTGCTCTTCTCGAGTTAATGTCCCATTAAAATGGGAATGAGGATGGTTATAGGACTGTTAGAAAGCAAAATAAAAGATAAACAGATGGACATACAAAGTAACTTAACCACTGCAACAAAGAGGCACAATGTGCTATTAAAATAAGGGCATTGCCATTGCCTTTTAAAGCTTACTGGATTTACAGTGCGGTATTTTTTACACTTTACTTTTGTCTTAAACCTTTGTGAGCTGAAATTTAAAAACTGCTGTAAACTAGTGATCTGCACTTTCTACACTAATATATTACATTATATAATGATATATATTATATTTAAGTGTTTTATTAACAAATCAATTACTTTATAAAAAAAAAAAAAATCATGTAGTGTTTTGTAGAGGTACCTTTATACTTATATACCCAATTGCTTGATCCTTCACTGTGCTGCCACAAACACTAGAGATTTGTGGAAATGTATTAAGGCTGACATTCTGTACACCAATTTTAATCCATTGCCCCACTGTTGTTAACTGAGCCTAAATTATTAACAAGCTCTGGACTGTTACTAATTCACGTGGATGCTCATATGCCAGAATGAAATCTATGTGACTCAGGAACAGCTTTCTCGCATGAGTTATAGTAATTTTGTCAGGTCTCGACAACCCCTCCCAGGCCACCTTATTCTCTCATCCACTCTACCCCATTTTGTAAAAAGTGTTTACGGTTCTAAAAACTGGCGAGCAAAGCATAGAACCTGCAATGTGGCACATCTGTCACAAAAAAGGCTGTATTCCAAATATGTACCACATTTTCAGCCACTTAGATCACAAATCTGTTGTATATGGTTTACAAATTCCCCTCATTGTGTACATGGTCTGTGCCTGCTCCTCACTGGCTCTCTCTCTGCTCTCTCATCTTTTCAAAGAATGTACAAAATTGAGGCACATTTTTCACTAGCAAACTCTTCATACACAATGCTGAACAAGTTTACATCTGCAAAAGACAATGGTGCACTTGAACAGTAAGGCTAAAGCCCCATCTAGCAAGCCGCAGTCCAAAAACGCTGCGGAAAAGACAGCGGAGGAAACGCATGACGTTTTTTTCGGCAGCGTTTTTTTTACATAAAGTCCGCAGAGTTTTCCTCAGCAGACTTTCTGCCCCTATTATAACTATATGGAAAACACCAGCTTTTCCGTAGGTATCATTGACATGCTGTGATATTCAAAAACGCAAGTGTTTTTGAAATCACAGCATTTCCGCTGCAGATTTTTTTGTGCAATGTTTGTATGGGATTACCATTCATGGTAGTCATGTGTTACCTTCTACACATGGGAGACTTTATCAGCAGTGGCAAAGCTGAATAGCCAAATTACAGCTGTAGCCCAGTGGCCCAGATTTACTATTATGGTTACAACTAGACACTGGTGCATCTCTGGAGAAATGTGGTGCATCTAGTTTGTACTAAAATGTTTTGGCATGCTAGACGTGTGTGTGGATTCCTTTAAATGCGCCACCATGTGTCAAAATAGTGTCAGGGACAAAATAAGCCAACTGAAAGGTGGTATAAATATAGACTAGACAGTCTAAAAATATAACAGATTTATCATACAGAATCAGCCACTTTGATAAAGCTGAGTATTTTCAGACTGCCTATGTAGGTTTACACTGTCCATTAGTAAATATAGGCCAATGTGGCTATTTTAACAGGATAGATCTGGTGGCACAGTCAATTTGACTCTATATGCATGTCCTCTTAAGACACTTCACTGGATGGACATGTGCAGACATTTACTGTGGCCTATTTTGGTGGAGGAGCACAAATCCTAATTTTTTTTTTTTGGTATTTGAGCCATCATGGGTCACTTCCCGTAATACCTGCTCATTGTCATGGGAAGGCAGCTGCTACATATGGATCTGTCATCTTGCCCAGGGACCTGATATCTAGCACACGAGAAATACCCGCTTGAATGTTTCAGGCCACTAGGTAGTCATCGCTGTTCTATGGTGAGTTCTTTCCTATGTCTCTTCTAGTGGTTTACAACATGAACCTCTGTGTTCTCTAATTAAAGTTTCTTTTAAAGTATTACCATAAATTTTATGTATTATGTATTATGTTTATATATTTTTTATTTAGTGCTCCCATTAAAGTTCCTTTGGTTTCAAACAGAGTTATCCATGAGGTAGTAATAATAATAATCATCATAATGAGAGCAGCAGACACAGAAATATGTTTTCTAAGCCCCCGCATAAGATAAAATTTAACTACTTTCTACAGAAGATTTATATATCATTCAAGAATCAAAATATCAGTAGAGAGTATACACTTAAGAAAATTGCTTGGGTCAAGTCTACGCACTTGTGAGGACTCCACATACCCTTCCCCCATTCTGCCTGAAATAAAACTCTAAGCATGATGAGATGCAAACTTCAGCTCAGGTGTACTCTATTACAGAAAACTCCAACGTATCACTTAAGCACAATCACGGTGTTCATTACATCCACTTCAGCCTGATTTCTCCTGAGGTTCAGTTTTAGATAGGGTGGATAACCCGTAAAGAAAACATGATTATTGCAAACAACAGCGCATTCAATATAAGTCTAAACATAATAAAGAACATCCTTCTTCATGTGGCGGTAGCAATGTCTGGGACCTGAGAGTGAGTCAAATACTGCACTGCTATGGATAGTGTCTACATGAATGGCCAACACTTCCGTTTAACTGTTTGTAAAGCTTGGCATGTGTCTCAGATATTTCTATAAAATATGGATTGCAGATATCTGTATTCTTCTCTCCCAACAGACAATGGTCATTATTTGGTAAGCCAAAACTAGAAATGAGTGAACCGGCTTGTAACAAGCCCAACTCTTTATGAATTTTCTAAACATTTTGACTTCAACCCCAAATTTTTGAAGTTTGCCACCCATGAAACAATATTATACTCTAGGGTCTAAGTATAATAACACTGCAGCATTCGGTGTTCTTCCTTAGGTGTCTTCCAGCCTCTTCTGGCCTCCTGGATGATGTTAGAAGCCCCAGGTCACTGCTTAGGCCTGTAATTGGTCCTCAGAGGTTATGTGAGATATTTCGACATCATGACGCTTTGACGCAAATATCATGATATTGTCATGTTCCACATGACAACTGAGGTCCAAACAGGCTTCAATGCTGACCGGGAGCTGCTGATGTTACTCTGGAGGCTGGGATATGACTATGAAAGTACACCAGACACCACAAGGGAGCCCAGGAGAGATGGGGGAAAGTGAGTAGGACTGTTTATTACTTGTCAACGCCTCCCCTGGGCCTCTTAGCAATTCAAGTTTGAACCAAAGAAGGTCTGAAACAAAACTTGTAGGTGAACCACATCAATATTCATAGTACAAAGCTTGCAAGGTTCACCTACCTGTAGTCAAAACACACTGTCTTCAATGTCTTCAGTCGTAAATATATCCTACTTATTCCTCAAAACCCAAGCATCATCCTAATCCTGTTCACTATGTAGAATAGTGTATGAACTTACTGAGTTCTTAGCTGTTTCTCATATGCTTGGTCCTCTTGGTTAATATTTGACTCTTAGGAAAACATCTAAAGTATGTCCAAATGAGACAGAAATGTCTGTTAAATTTATATCATCATCTTGTTAAATGCAATAAAATTACAAAATTAGTATTCAAAGTGTATGAACTGTCATCTAAATTAAAAATGGAGTCAATCCCTACCCAGTCCCTACACCACAATAGGCCACACAGGGTGCAGAGAATCTTACTATATTTTGCATTTTCAGAAATTACATCACATTGACCTGTAAGTCTAGTCATAGTGTTCTTTGCAAAAAAGATTTCTAGAAAATTCTTCATTGTTTTAGTCACATGGCTTGTACAGGTGACACTTTCGATGAAGCCTACATTCAACATGACAGTGAAATCGGTCACGTGATGGACATTTTTTTTTTTAACGGCCGTCACATAGCTGCATTTAATTCACTGTATGTGAAAACAGGCACCCCTCGGGAGCAAAACAGCCGTGAAAAATGTACATTTTTCATGGCCATTTTCTACTATGGTCATGTGAATTTAAGCAATTGCCCACATTTATTAAGCAGTTGAGAGACAAGCTTTAAGATTTATAGCAAATTCTAGGGGTTCTTTAGTGTTTTTAGTCATATGTTTTACCGCCCACTTGGAGAATCAGAATTCAGGGGCAAAGCAGCAATCAAATGAGGTATGCCATTTAGCATTTTGCAATTGGTGACAGGTCCTCTTTAAGGCTAAGGCCCCACGTAGCGAAACACAGCTAAAAACTCTGCGGGAAAAAACGCAGCTGAAATACACAGCGTTTTCATTCCGTTTTTGTGGATTTTCTGCCTTTATTAAACCTATAGGGAAAACGCCAGTGTTTCTCACAGGTATAATTGACATGCTGCGATTTTCAAAAATGTGGGTGTTTTAGAAAACGCGGCTTTTCTGCAGCGGATTTTTTTTTCTGCAGTGTGTGGATGGGATTAGCCAGAATCTCATTCACTTTGCAGGTACAATGCGTTTCTACAACGTGGGACCCTAGCCTAAAACACAGTTTATAGAACAGGAGGAAGTAGTATAAATTGTGATGCAAACTACATGTACCCACACGCTTAGTATAGATTTAAATTACTCCCATTTAGATGGTTAAATATTCAGCAAATAGGGTCTCTGATCCCCCCCCCTCCCTTTTCCCTTTGTTGTCCCCCTCTCATGTACATGTTTTGTCTTACCTCTTGTGTTCTGTTTGTTTTTATTTGTGCCCTTAAACCCTTGTAAAATTTAAAATTCAATAAAAATTACAGTTAAAAATATTCACCAAATGTATAGTGTTATACAACAAGGAAAAGAGAAAAAAAAAACCTGGGAAATGGTAAAGCGCTGCTGAACCAAACGAGAGAGACACTTGAGACTATATGGTAAAAAACACACTTTATTGGTTCCAGAAGGGACACAAATAAAAATATTGAGGGTGGGGCTGCGCGTTTCAACGCCGTCTATGCATCTTCATCAGGCCACTTCATACAAATAGATAAATAAACATAATATACAAAAAGAACATCAGAAAATAAACAGATATTAAACTTAAAATTAAAAATTAAATCTAAATTGAAGTTAGAAAATTTTGGAATATAAATAAGATCATATATATATATGAAGCGTAGTAAAAATGAATAAAATATATAAAATAAAGTTCATGATACAATTAATGAATCGTAATTACTTTATAGAAAATAAATAAATTCATAAAGACTAGTAATTGTGATGTATTTAAAATAGGTAATGTATAATAAAAGGATATATATACACATAGGTATATGAAAGAACATATAAATCAATCAATCAATCAATAAATAAATAAATAGTAGTAATAAATCACGTATAATTCATAGCAGCAATTCATAATTGAACTGTATATATTGTTATAGTGAAACAGAGGCAGATGCCCACATACCTATACACATATATACACAAATGCCTGCATATACAGTGGGGGAAAAAGTATTTAGTCAGCCACCAATTGTGCAAGTTCTCCCACTTAAAAAGATGAGAGAGACCTGTAACTGTCATCATAGGTAGACCTCAACTATGAGAGACAAAATGAGAAAACATATCCAGAAAATCACATTGTCTGATTTTTTAAGAATCTATTTGCAAATTATGGTGGAAAATAAGTATTTGGTCACCTACAAACAAACAAGATTTCTGGCTCTCACAGACCTGTAACTTCTTCTTTAAGAGGCTCCTCTGTCCTCCACTCATTACCTGTAGTAATGGCACCTGTTTGACATTGTTATCAGTATAAAAGACACCTGTCCACAACCTCAAACAGTCACACTCCAAACTCCACTATGGTGAAGTCCAAAGAGCTGTGGAAGGACACCAGAAACAAAATTGTAGACCTGTACCAGGCTGGGAAGACTGAATCTGCAATAGGCAAGTAGCTTGGTGTGAAGAAATCAACTGTGGGAGCAATAATTAGAAAATGGAAGACATACAAGACCACTGATAATCTCCCTCGATCAGGGGCTCCACGCAAGATCTCACCCCGTGGGGTCAAAATGATCACAAGAACGGTGAGGAAAAATCCCAGAACCACACGGGGGGACCTAGTGAATGACCTGCAGAAAGCTGGGACTAACGTAACAAAGGCTACCGTCAGTAACACACTATGCCGCCAGAGACTCAGATCCTGCAGTGCCACACGTGTTCCCCTGCTTAAGCCAGTACATAACCGGGCCCGTCTGCAGTTTGCTAGAGAGCATTTGGATGTTCCAGAAGAGTATTGGGAGAATGTCATATGGTCACATGAAACCAAAGTAGAACTGTTTGGTAGAAACACCACTCGTCGTGTTTGGAGGAGAGTGAATGCTGAGTTGCCTCTGAAGAACAACATACTTACTGTGAAACATGGGGGTGGCAACATCATGCTTTGGGGCTGTTTCTCTGCAAAGGGACCAGGACGACTGATCCGCGTACATGAAACCGAACACGCCTCCTTCACCGCAGCGTGCGAGCGGAGGGTGTCGCCGAGACCCGAACAGGCAGGGACGTTACAGTACCCCCCCCCTTTATGAGGGGCCACCGGACCCTCACCAGATAAACCAGTTTTAATAGGACCCAGTATTTTCTCTGCCTTCAATTCCAGATCTCCCTGAACAACAAGAGATGCTGGTGGACCAGGCAAAGGTTTTTTATTCGCCTGGCCAGAAATAGATATGTCCCCAGAGGACAGAGACATAGATAGTAACATCTTATTGTTATTTCTGGTAAATACCTGGTTGCCTGAGTGGTTCTTCTGATTACCACTCAGGCACTGAAGCTTTTCTGCTGGTCTGCGAAGTCTGATCGAGCAGTCACTGATGAAATGACCGGAAGCACCACAGTACAGGCAGAGGTTGTTCTTGAGATGATGCTCTTGGCGTCCATAACTCCCAGTTGCATGGGTTCCTCACCAGGAGTCATGGGAGAAATAACAGGTTTTTCAGGAGAGAGTGAGGGAGAGACAGAAAACTTGGAAGAAGCAGACCCTATTGTCTCTTTAATATTTTCCCGGATCCTACGGTCAATACGAACAGCTAATGTCATAGCCTTCTTAAGAGTAGGGGGATCTGGGTGACCAACCCAAACCTCCTTAACACGGTCACATGAGCCTTGTTTAAAGTGGGCCTTTAGAGCTGACTCACACCAACCTGCAGTTACACTGCACTTGCGAAATTCTGAGCAGTACTCCTCAGCAGAGCATTTGCCCTGCCGCATGGTGAGGAGTTGCAATTCTGCAAGTCCAATGTGGTCTGGCTCAGCATATATAGAACCCAGGGACAAAAAATATTTTTCAAAGTTAATCCACTCCTCAGCCCCAGGAGGGAGTTTAAGGGCCCAAGCTTGTGGATCCCCCTGTAGGAGGGATATAACTACTCCCACCATTTGGGCCTGGGATGCGTGTGGGTTAATCCGAAAATACAGACGACAGGACTCCCGGAGAGTCTCAAATTTTTCACGATCCCCTGAAAAACGATCCGGGAGTATCATCTTCACCTTAAAAGGGGAAGAAACAGGCGGGGATGCTGCAGCAGCCTCAGTAAGGGTCTGAACCTGTTTAGCAAGCTCAGCTACCAGGCCTACCAAACCTTCCAACTTGGCCGCAATACTCTGAATAGGATCCATGCTATCCTGGTGGAAGAAATGGCAGAAGGTTATGGGACGGTTATTCTGTTAGGGTCTTGCCAAACGTAGCAATACCCTGACACTACTGCAGGGGTCTGGGAGGAAGGACAGAGACAAGTGATACCTAATCTCACCCCAGCCACTGTCCCTTCCTATTGCCTCAGTTACCCTAAACGGTAAAAGGACAACCTGAAGACAAGCCCTATTCTGAGTAAGTGACACAAAGAACAGGACAAGATAACACAGAAGAAGAGTGAGCAAGCCAAGTGGTCAGTAACAAACGAGCAATGCAGTGCAGAATCACAATCCAAGAGAATAGTCACAAGGCAAGCCAACAGTCAGAGAATTAGGTAACAAAGTAGCAAGGGATATAACAAGGAGAGCAGGCAAAGACAGTGCAATAACCGTCCACTTGCTGAGAAAGTGACATCCCGTATATAGAAAGTCTGGGCCCAGCCCCAGACCTGATAGGTACACAGGCTGTCAATCACACAGGCCAAGAAGAGATTAACTCTATGCAGTCCAGAGAGAAATGCTCAGAACACGGGTGTGGCCGGAAATCCATTACTTTGTCTAGGATCATGTTCAGACTGAGCAACAAGAAACCTACGCAAAGAATCAAACCGAACACGCCTCCTTCGCCGCAGCGTGCGAGCGGAGGGTGGCGCCGAGACCCGAACAGGCAGAGACGTTACAAGGGTGTTGGTTTAGACCGGAGTCTACTTGGAGCTAGAATATTGCGTAATGTAATAGACCTTCTAAATGTTAATAACGGTTTCACCGGAAGGATCTTACTGAGATGTTGGTCGCTCAAGAGAGTATTCCAGTGTTTATTTAGGATTGTTCTAATCTTTTTATGTTCAGAATTATAAGTAGTTATAAAATTATTTCTCATCTCAAAAGACGGTGTTGTGGAATCGGTGGGCCTAGTATAGTCTATAAGGCAGGATGCTTGATTAAGCTCAGATGCCTTACTTAGAGCGTTGTTGATAACGGAACGAGGATATTTTATTTCTGTAAAATGTTTCTTCAGGATACGTGCTTGTTTGATAAAAGTATGGGTATTTTCACAGTTTTTTCTAATTCTTTTAAACTGGCTAAATGGTATATTTTTGAGCCAAGGTTTGTAGTGTGCACTGGTGTATTCTAAGTAACTATTGACATCTACTGTTTTAAAATATGTAGACGTTGAAAAGGTACCAGTTGGTGTTATGGATATTAATAAATCTAAGAATTCAATTTTTTCAAAAGAGAAATGGCGTGTAAAAGATAAACCTAAGTGATTCAGTCCCAATGATGTATTGAAATCATAGGCGGAGTTCTCATCTCCGTTCCAGATGAAGAACAAATCATCTATGTATCGTTTATATATATTATGATATTGGACTTAAAGGCCTGGGAATTGTAAATGTATTGTTCCTCAAAGAAACCCATATAGACATTTGCGTAAGAGGGCGCAAATCTCGTGCCCATGGCACATCCTTTAGTCTGACGGTATATTTTGTCATTGAAGGAGAAGGTATTATGTTCCAAAATAAATTGTATGCCTGATAAGATGAACTCCTTATGTGAGATTGGTGTCATTTGATTCTGGGTTAAAAAATAGTCAATCACTGTGAGTCCTTTATTGTGAAGGATATTAGTGTAAAGTGCTGAGACATCTGCCGTAAGTAGGGATCATTTTGTATGGGGAACGTGTGTTGTATTAAGGAGTTGTAATTCTCTAATAAGTTGTGTTGAGTCCTTCAAGTATGATGGTAGATTAAATACATATTTCTGCAAATGAAGGTCTATAAAACGGGACAAATTACTAGTGAGGGAACCGATTCCAGATATGATGGGTCAGCCAGGGGGACATATGAGAGATTTATGGACCTTGGGTAAGTGGTAGAAGAAAGGGAGCGGAGGTTCTATAATATGTAGGAACTTTTTCTCTTTTTTTGTAAGTAAATTATCAGTGGTTGCTTGTAAAATAAGCTTCTTTATTGAGAAATATATAGGGGTAGGGGGTTGTGAGTGAGTGGTTCATAAAATTCAGTATCATTAAGGAGGCGCAGGGCCTCCTTGATGTAGTCAGAAGTGTTTTGAATAACTATACCCCCCCCCCCCCCTTTGTCTGCTGGACGTATCGTAATGTTAGGATTTTTTTCTTAATTGTCTCAAGGCTTTCTGTTCAGAGGGAGATAAGTTGTTAGAGGGGGGGGGTGTGACTAATTGCAAGTTGGCGGAAATCGTTGTTGACGAGTGAAAAAAAACGTTTCTATTGCCGGTCCTCTGTGGTGTGTTGGATTAAAGTTGGATAGTGGCTGCACATGTATAATGTGCATATTAAAAAACTTGGTGCAAATTATTCCGATACCAGTTCTGGTAAATTATGTCCAATGTGTCTAGTTATGTTTTTTTTTTTTTTTTTACCAGTCCTATTGAAAATTATAACATCTAGTTTGATACTTGACAGGGATGTCAGTGACTTTGTGGTGCCATCATACCATCATATATGAGAAGAACAACTATATTCTGTGTCTTATTTTCACTTAAAGGGGTATTCCACCAACATAACCATTTTTAAATTTGTAGATAATTAAAAGTTAAACATTTTTGCAAATATAAGTAATTAAACATTTTGCAGAGTTTTAAAGATTTTCTCTAAATATCTTGTGATCACAAGTTCTTGTCTTGATCATTTGCTAGTGGATACGACCATGAATACAAGACCTTTCTACTGTCTGAAAATCAGCCATGACTTCCTTATTGTGGCTGGGATATCTTCTGATACATGTAGTGTCCCTGCCTGATAACCCAGCTACAATAAGAAAATCATAGCTGGGTTCCTGACAAGTCCCAGACCATAGAAAGTTTCTGAATTTGTGGTCATATCCATTGGTAACCGATCAAGACAACAGATGTCACCACTAAGATGATTAGAGAAAATCTTAAAAACTCTGCAGAATTTTTAACTACTTATATTTGCAAAAATGTTTAACTTTTACTTATCTACAGATATAGATATGATTATGTTCATAGGAATACCCCTTTAAGCCTGCAACGTAGCGGTAGTGCCCCATACAACAAGCACTAAGAATGAATACCTCCCATAGTTTACCAACACATAATATAGTTTATGTACATTACATACATGTTTTTTTAGCTGTAATTTTTTTTTCAGGTGAAACATTAAATGTTAAATTATGTGTTTCACCTGTGCAAGCTTCACGGCCACAAAATGTATTCTAATACCACCATAACTTGCTGTAAACCATGTGCCATTTCCTGTGCAGCTCACTGCCAGTAAGTGCAGGCACAGCCTTAGGCTTTCACAGACTTGTTATACATTTTTTGCAGTTAAAGGGACACGGTTGAAATAAAAAAAATATTTTTATGACCTAGGAAAATAGAAACCAATGTTGCACACTGCAATTGTTCTTAATATTCATCAGTTTCATACAATATAATTGTAAAATAGGTCATGTGTGATATTGTAATGAATCAGGACATTGTAGCTATGAGATAATAATGTTTGCATGCTTTGGTATTCTAAATAAATCTTTTTCATCATTACTTGATTCCACTTAGATTATTCCAGCTATGAATCATTCTGCTTCAGTTGGTTTAGAGTATGTGTCTAGGGCTCTGTGCACATCACATTTTGTCCATACATCAGACATTTATGATTAAAATATAACACATGGATACTGAACTATTCCCATATAAAATGCATGCCAAAAGACTTGTTTCCACAATAATTGTTAATAGGTCGACACAGCGAAATGCTCTGCATAATCTGATTGATATCTTAAAGAGGAGAATTTCATTATTTAAGTTTTAGCAAAAAGAGCTTATTTATTATACAATAAAAAGTTTTTGAAATTGTAATGTAACTATATAATATATATTAGGGGAAATGTATTAAGAAGATTGGAATATTGAATAAGTTTTCATTATGTGATCAATAACATTTATTAGACCCTCTGGAAGAAGCCAATGGAAGTTCCTATTCTCTGTCTACTGATCTTGAAATGATGAGAAGTCTCACGGTGTTTGGATGACTGTAGAGCTAGCATGGCTGACATTTTGATAGCTGGGCTGTATGTAGTCTCTGAAGTTGTTCAAAGCACAAACAGCTGAGCATACAAAAGAAAGAGTTTTTTCCATTTTTTATTAGGTATATGCTTAAAGCGAACCTGTCATTAAATATTTGATTCTTGTCTGAACCAATTTGTTCCAAACCAAAAGTGGAAATTACTTTAAAAATGAGTGGAAGGCTAATCGGACTCTATCACCTTTCTATTTCTTTAATGAAAACACGGACTCATTACTATCACAGGAACAGGAACAGATATGACTATGGGTAAATGGATGTTAGTTGGTGGTAACAAACAGTCGGTTAGCAAAAAAATACTACACTGTTGGATTTATTAAGCATCGTGATGCAACAAAAAACTCAATTGCAGCGGTAGTGTAGTTTATAGAACTTCAATGGGTTTTTGCAAGACAGGACAAATTTTACTATATCAAAGTGGATACAACAAAAACTCAGTTGCAGAGGTACTAGTGTTATATAACTGTATATAACTTCAAAGTTTTTTACCATTTTCATGAGATAGCATATATAACTGTACTGTTTTTCTTTTTTTTTGGTGTTCGGCAAGGAAACAAACAGGCCACATTTAATGGAGCAAAAACTCAATTGCAGAAGTACCAGTGGAATATTTGTGTATATAACTTCACTAGATATTTAGTGTTTGGCACAGAACACATAGGCCAAATTTTACTGTACTGCTCTGATATAACAAAAGTTAAATTACAGAGGTAATACTACGTGGTGTAAACGCAGAAAAAAATGTGGCGTTTTACAGTAACTGCAAGGTGGATGGGATTTTAGTGAATCCCATCCACACCTTGCGGAAAAATAAGCGTAGCGGACACCGTCGCATTTTTGGAAATCGCAGCATGTCAATTATAGCTATGGAAATGCTGGCGGTTTCTCTATAGGTATAATGGAAGCAGAAAGTCTGCTTTTTTTTTGGTGCGGCCCGCCACATGGAACCTTAGCTTTAGACCAGGGTCCCATGTGGTGTAAACTCCACAATTGCCCGAGGCATAAACGCCGCAGAAAAAATGCGGCATTTTACAGTCACAGCAAGGTGGATGGAATTCTATCGAATTCCATTACCATTTTGCAGTAAAGTTGCAGTTTTGGAAATCGCAGCATGTCAATTATACATACGGAAATGCTGGATGTTTCTCTATAGGTATAATTGAAGCAGAAAGTCCACATAGGAAACCTCTGAGAACTTTCTGTGCAAAGCGCTTCGGGAAAAACCGCAATGCATTGCTTTTTTCCGCAGAGCTTTTTTGCTGCAGGACGCCGCCACCTTGGCCTTACAGTAGTATTGTGTATAACTTCACTTTTGGTCTGTGTCAAGGAAAAATAAAAGTCAACTTACTCCAGAAACATGCAAAAATTGTGCCGTGCTGGGTGACTAAATAGTCTGTTCTTGGACTTGGACCATTGTACAGATTGAATCTGAATGTTTTAACTCTGAGAATTGTGATTGAGATTGATGCAGCTGCTGCAGCACAGTAGCACACTGATACACATAACCTGTGCTACTGGTCTAACAGCGTGTAGACAGACACAGAGTGACTTTAGTATCCTATCTCTCTATAGTTAAGTATAAGTCTTCTTCTCCAGTCCTAACCCAGTACACTTCCCCCCGTGTATTATCTATGTATCTGTGTATTTCTATTTCAGTCTATCTGAGATGCTCCTATCTTTCATTTCTCTCCCAATAAACAGGACAACTTCTCTTTCTGCCTTGGCTTTTTATAATGCTTTCATCAGTGACTTCAGACATATCACCACACAACAAAAAAAAAAACTTTTTGTCTGCTACTGGGCAAAAACCATTTGTCCTATACTAAATCGAGTGTGCGGATTCCAAATCCGAAGTCAGAATTGTTTAACACGTCAGGAAATTTTGCTATGCATAAGTATGCCTAAAGGAATTAAGCACTTGGAAAGCATTGAATAATTTTGAACAGAACGAGTTTTACTCCAACAATTACATGATCTACATCAAAGTTTTTGTAGTAAACAGTGTATGAAATTGTAATGGAATAACAAAATTTCAAAAAGTCTAGTTTTTCAGTTTAAAAGTCTTACTTGAGCAAGGGCAAGTACTGTTAAAAGTGCTTCAGGCATCTGCTTTTGCGTTTGTGAACGGTCATATTTTCCCATTGCAAAAACCAGCAGTAGTCCCCCCATCATGTTGGGATTCCAGCGGGCTTGATATCTGTTCTCCGTTGTAGAAATATCTTTATGGAATCTCTCTCCATGTTCGTCACTTACATGTCCAAATTTGGGTGGGAAAAAGTCAAGATGGGAATGTAAGAAATGCATTTTCAATGACATTCGGCAGCGAAGTTGCTCATATGCTGTAAGCGTATTGTCTACTAATTCAGCATAGTTTCAGCTCATATGTTCCCAAGGAAGTTCTGCACTACTAGCACAAATGCATCCCAAGCTGCAAGTTCCAGACGGTTGAGTTTTGTTCTGAATGTGTCGTCATGCATTAGTTTGTTGATTTCAGGGCCAATAAAAATTCCAGCCTTTATCTTAGCCTCAGTTTTCAGTGTGATAAACTTCTCCTTCAAATACTGGAAACTATTTCCATCATGATCAAGTGCAATTACAAATTTTTTCATTAAACCAAGTTTAATGTGAAGTGGTGGAAGATAAACTTGAAGTGGATCGACCAATGATTTGTGTTGCACATTGTACAGACCAACTGTGTGCAGTTCTGACTTTTCTTTAGATAATGACAGATCTCTTACAGTGGACCTCAATAAATTAGAATATCTTTGAAATGTTTATTTATTTCAGTAATTCAATTAAAAAAGTGACCTCCTATATTTTCTAGATTCTTTACACACAGAGTGTTCTATTTCAAGTGTTTTATTTCTGTAAATGAAAACCCAAATCTAAGAAATTTAGAATATTGTAAAAAAGTTCAGTATTGTAAATTCAGTGTGTCACCTGCCAAGGTTTCCTAAGCCTTTATATGGTCCATCAGTCTGGTTCAGTAGGACACACAATCATGGAAGACGCTGATTATGAATTGGATTACTGAATTACTGAAATGAATGAATGTTTCAAAAATATTCTAATTTATTGAGATGCACCTGTACCAGATCATCTAAATCTGATTGGCTCAGCAAGTGCGGCTGACCCTCCAGTTGTTCTGGATCAGGACATAGATTGTGACAATCAACATCTTCTTCTTCATCAGGATCAGAACTGTCTGTTTCAATTGCTGTTCCTGCTGTGGGAGGGGCAGGCACTGGATTCTCTACATCGTGTGATAATGGTTTAAGAGCAGACTCACAGTCAGGATACACAATTTGTGACTTGTTTCTTTTTGAATATCCGGCGATTTTTTTACTGATGCAAAAGTAAGAGTTTGGTGATTTTTCTGCTCACGCAAAACCGTCGGCACTGCAAAAGCCATTCCTTTCCTTTTACCATTCAACCACTGCGTTAGCCCATCGTAGCACACAGTGCAACAAACATGAGATGCCAAGACAAACATGAGATGTTCCAAGGCATACACGGTGACGCAAAGTATACTAAACTTAATCGAATCAGAATAGGGCTTGCCAGCTGTTCAGGACTGCAGCACCATCTCTAACGACTATTCAAGGTTATTTGCATGCCATACACTCTTCATTTTTTAGTGAATGGATCAGATGGCACTCCGTGTTGATGGGTGCAAGACTAGGAGTCAAGCCTGTCAAAATATCAACAGAAACTTATTTACGTGTGTGTAGGAATATCAGGCAAGACATTTCGATCAGGTATGACCTTCATCTGATGCCGTTGATAGAACCTAAGGCCCCTTGCAGACTGTGGTGTGATTCAGTATGCTATTAGGGTTTTTTCCCGGATAGCACACTGGCCCATTCATTTCTGTTGGCCCACGCACACGACCGTAATTCACTGTCCTGTGTGTGGGCCGACAGTCCGGGCCGCAAAACTCAGGACAGGTCCTATTCCTGTCAGGCAGCACACGGATGACATTGAATGGCACAGCCGGGGGCTAGCACAAGCCTAGCTCTAGCCTAAGTTGCATAGTAGAGAGGAAAAGTGTAAGGTACAGCAATACAGACAGTAAAACTGATATGGGAGAGTGCTTACCCAAAGCATTTTTTTCTGTCTACATTGCTGCACCATACACTTATCCTCTTGTCTGTGCAATTTAGGCTGTATCAATGGCATCTGATGAAGATCATAACTGATAGAAATGTGTTGCCAGATAACTATGCAGAAACACAAAATTGGTAATTTGGTAATTGGTAATTTGGTGACAATCATAGTCCCCTGCACTATAACATAGTAGTGGAGGTTTAGGGGTGTGAAAGGTCCCGACAAGTTCCCTAATAATGGGCGAACCAATACTAATTCCCAAGCTATATACACAGACCATATTCTTATGATTAAAACCACATATTGCAAAAACCTGCAACATGAATGAAGTACAGATGTAACAACAGATTTTGTTAATGTATCAAGACTGAGTTTCCAATATAGAACAACAAGTACACAGAATTAGTCTTGTTTACACTGGTGTCATGGATCGTGTTTTTCACAATCTGCTGCACATCTGATGCATCCATTTGGATTCATTCTACAACAGATACTTTTGAAGTATCACCATCAATACAGCCATACATTGTATCATCCATCAACAATGGAGCAATCACAATACAGACAGAATTTCTAGTCTGTAACCATGGAGAAACATACATCTGAATAGACATTGTATGCACAGTACATAATGCATTTTGCCAAATAGAGAAAATCTTAATTTTAAGTGTATATAGGCAGATAGTGAAATTGAACATAAAACTTAAGTAGTTTTCCCTCCAGATATCAGACATGTAGATATTTAATTAAAGAAAAATCCTTTTTATGCAGCTAGCTATCACAAAAAAATAAAGAAAGTAAGAAAAGAAAAAGAGAATAAAGTGAGAAATTTCCCAGGGAAAAAAAAAAAGATTTTATAGCCACAGCCACTATACACTTTATGTGCAGTTGTTTGATCTTAGCAGGTGTTATAGAATTGCCTGCTGCACAGGAATGTTTTACAAAAACAGTAAATTAACATAAGAAAGGAATAAAGTGGATAAAAATCTTCAATCTACATTTGATACTTAATAAAAAGAATATAAAAATTTATTTTTAACAAAATTAGTAAAATTCCAAGAATAGTTATAAGCCTCTAAACTAAAATGCTGAGGACAGCAGCATTGCACTGCTGTTATTTCTTTTTGAAGAATTGTGATCTTTGCCCAGGTCTTCATACAGTAAAATATAGATTTAGACGACACAGTCACAATGCGGCAAGTTCTTGCTGGCAACACTATAGTTTGCTCTTTTCGGTTTGTCAGTTGGATTAGTGTAATTCCTGGATAAACATTGGTGACAGATAGTCAGAATAAGTTTGAACTGAAAAAAAACAGGAGCCATGTATTCAGATCTTTTAATGTGCATGGTAGGGAAGAAAAAAAAGGAGTTTGCCAGAATTTAATATAGCTGGTTCTTCAATGGGACCAATTATTCAGACACTTCTTATTGGCCCATATAGGTAATATTTGCCACTAGACACTAAGGCATGAGTCCCTAGGGTGGCTCTTTGTGAGAGCAGGGGAGGTCTTTGGGGGTCATTCCCAGCAGACACAGAAAAAAAAATATTACAAAACTACCTGCTGAACATAAGTACAAAAAAACAGTTTTTCAGTGGAGTAGGAGAGCTGCTATAAGGGGAGCACAAAGAGTCCGAGCACAAAGGGTAGGCTGCATGAGAGAGGGATAGGAATGAAACGGGCTATATACTCCCTTTCTTCTGCAGTGTGAACACTGTTTGATGCAGTAGAACTCGCTAACCAGAAGCTCATCTGCTTGTTGATGGAGAGTACAGAGAAAGCAATGCCTGCACTCTCAGCAGTGTCATACAAAAGTACTTACACTGTTTTATCTTAGTGATGTCTATGTTGGCTTTGTCAGGGGAAAAAGAGGGGGGATCTAAGTAAAGATACTCCAGATTTGCTATCTCATGTGCAATTACTAAAACAGCAGAGGTGACAGATAAATTTAATACACAACCTACATATAATCTAAAAAACTCAAAAATAACAAAATGACCCTTCCATATTAGCAACAAAAGACATAGAATAGGAAAAAGGAGGAGAAAATGTCTACAATTTATAAAACTTACAAAAATATTGTGTTACATTCCCCAATGTACATAAGTGACATTACAACAGGATATAAAATATAGGAGGTAACGCTGGGTAGAGATGTTATACAACCTGAGCTACAACCAACTCTTTAAGTATATATAAACTTGTAGGGGAGTGTGTATCAGGGGCGGACAAATGGCCTGTTCAGCATGTGCAGCTGCACAGGGGCCCAGAAGAGAGGGGGGCCCAACTACCATATAACACTGCTTCAGGTAATAAGTCTCAGCAGGGTCTTAACCAGTGCACAAGGTTCCAGTAGGGCCATAAACAATCCTTGCACAGGTCTCCCTTGCTCTCAGTGTCTGCCCTTGAGTTCATATACTAGAACAAATGACAAACATAGAGTGGGTTCACACTACCATTATTTAATGTCCGTTGTTCTCATCCGTCACAGTCCCCTAAGGCCCCAGGTAGTGAGCCGCAGATGAAAAACGCTGAGGAAAAAACTATGGCAGAAACGCATTGCGTTTTTCTCCACCGTGTTTTTCACAGAAAGTCTGCAGAGTTTTCCTCTGCAGACTTTCTGCCTTTATTATACCTATAGGGAAAAAACAGCGTTTCCGCTGGTATAATTGACATGCTTTTTGCATTTTTGAAATCGCAGCATTTCCACTGTGGATTTTTTTTTGCAATGTGTGGATAGGATGAGCCAGTATCCCATCCACTTTGCAAATAATGTAAATGCAGCATTTTTTGCCTTAGCATTTCCGCTGCAATGTGGGATCCCGACCTTGCCAGAGCTACATGCCAAGTACATACACACTGCAGAATTTTCACAAGCCACCATGGCAAAAAGACCTGAAATCTGATGTAGTCTTCCTCAAATAATACAATATGTGAACAAAGCCTCAGCACTGAGTGTAGAACTACATACCTGGACTTACCGTCCTCTTCAAGCTGTAAAGCTCAAGTGACACAAGATGGCTCAGGTTAAGACCTGTACACATTTTACACTTATTGTGACATCATGGAATGTCTGTGATGTCATGTACCCTGTGATGTCATGTGGTATCTATAATGCAGCAGAGATCCGCATAAAAAAAACTCTCATGTACATAATCATATCACAGATATGTAGCAGAGACTGCACCAATATAAAACTACAGTGCAACATGATTATATTGTGATACAAGTCTAAGTCATGACACAGATCACCTGCTGCTCTATGTACTAAAGGAAAACACAGGAGCCCAGGCTGGTCACCCCCTGATCCAATACAATAACACCTCTTGCATTCATGTTTCTGAATTTGCAAATTCACAGATTCACGATAGTTTCATTGGACCCTAACATATATGCATTTGTGATTTTTGCACAGATCTCCGAAATTTGCAAAAAAAAAAAAACCCCTTCGCTATTGGGCATTAGTGTCCCATTCGTTACGTACAGTACAGTACCGTACCCTGTACTTAGTTTCATTTAACTGTGAGTGGAAAAGAAAACGGCAGCAAATGAATTAGTATACAGTATAGTACTGTAGGGGTAACATTAATAATATTTAAGGGTTAAACTCTAGAAATAAGCATCAATTAGCATTTTAAGTGCTCGTACCAAACATTCACGATTCCATGCGATCTGCAAATGGTTCTGGAACCTAACCTCGCGAATGTTTGAGGTGTTACTGTATAACCAAAGGGAGCTGGTAACAGAGAACTAGAGCATTTTGTATACAGGCTTATGTTACAGAACGCTTTGTTCTCACATTAGGGGGAAATTATTAAGACCTGCAAGTCTTAGGCCAGTCTTAATTCATTCCCCACCAGACGCACAAGTTCACTAGAATTACCAAGGTGCTCACTTTTTTTGTCCTGTACACTGGGTGTAAGTACCATTTTTCTTGTCCTATATGCAGGGTGTAATTCTCAGTATCTGCTCTTATTCTGTATATATGAATGGTGCACAGTAACATTTCTCTTGTCCTATATGCTGAGCGTAACTCTCAGTATCTGCTCTTATTCTGTATATGTAGATATTTCACAGTGCCATTTTTCCTGTCTTATATGCTGGATGTAACTCTCAGTATCTGCTATTATACTACTTATTCTGCATATACAGACAGAACACACAGTACCATTTCTCTTGTCCTTTATGCTGGATGTAATTCTCAGTTTCTGCTGTTATTCTGTATATATATATATATGGAGAGAGAGAGAGAGAGAGAGAGAGAGAGAGAGAGAGAGAGAGAGAGAGAGAGAGAGAGAGAGAGAGAGAGAGAGAGAGAGAGTACATTGCCACTTCCATTGTCCTGTATACTTGGTGTAATTCTCAGTTTCTACTCATGTTCGGTATTTTGAGATATGAGGTCTGTACTTTTGTCTGAAAGTCTGAGGTCTGTATTTCTATTTATTTGGAGTCTGGTCTGAGGTCTGTTTTGATTTTGGGGTCTGGCCTAGGGCTGTGTTCACATGTTATAGTGTAAAACTGTGCAGATATGCTGTTTTTGCAATATTTTAATATATTTTTCAAGAAAACAAAGATTTTATCCGCAAAACAGTATTAAAATCATGTTAATGGCTGTTAATGGATCTGCAGTTAAAATGCATGTTCACCAAGAAAATTGAGCGGCCATTAACAATAAATATAAATACTACATGTCCACACAGTTTCCTGCTGCCCCATGGCCTGCAATGTATGAACTCATCCTCAAGATCCATAGCATGTCAATGATACAATCCAGCAGAGGGGGCTACAATCAGGATAATCTGCCTCCAATTTACTACTGTATCAGAGTGGTTGGGCCATATCTAGTAACAGAGCCTATAAAGGGCAAAAGATCATGAGACCACTGACTGCAGCAAGGAACCACAATAATGATATCATATTCAGAGTGAATATCGAAAAAATTCTGTATGATGTATGATGTGCATCTATGTATGTGCATATGCAGTGGCAGACCTTCCATTGGTGCAACTGCACAGGGACCCAGTAGAAAAGAAATCCCCATCACCTTAAAGTGTCACTAAACATTAGAACACCTTTTGATTTTCTGGCAATATTTGTGTCATTAATACATTTTGTCTTCTTTCTGTGAATTCCTGCATCTCTTTATTCTTTCCCTTGCTTCTATATTGAGAGTTGTTCCTGCCTCTCACTGAATGCTACTGTGTATATATTAAGGCTGTGTTCACATGGAGTTTTTTGGCAGCGGATTTTGAGGCGGAATCCGCCTCAAAATCTGCCTGAAAAAACTCCTCCCATTCATTTCAATGGGAGTCAGTGGCGTTTTTTTTTTCCTCTAGCGGCTTTTTATCGCTAGCGGAAAAAAAAAAGCAACATGACCTATCTTGCCGCGGATTCCACCTGCGGTGTCCGTGGCTCAAGCCACGCTCCTGATTAGGCCCATTCATTCGGGCTTAGTCAGGAGCGGTTAGCCGCGACGGAATGCTGATGCACGGCATCGGAATCCCGTCGCGGCTGACCCCCGCGAAAACTCCGGGGACAGAAAATTTTCCACCGTGTGAACACAGCCTAATAGATATGAATGTGTATGTGTATATATTACAAAATGTATTACTTACACAAATACTGCCAGAAAATTAAAAGTTGGCCAAAAGTTTTGTTACACTTTAACAACAACTTTCTACTGTCTGTTATAGGTACATTGTTAGAAATACATACAGGAGTTCTCTGTGGTGAGTTATTGAAATACAAGGGGCACATAATTGTTTGTGCAGGGGCCCTCAGCTGTCTATGTCCATCCCTGGTCTATTACACACGTGGACAAAATTGTTGGTACCCCTCGTTTAATGAAAAAAAAAACCCACAATGGTCACAGAAATAACTTAAAAAAGCTAGACTGAAATTTGCCAAACTACATGTTGACAAGCCACAAAGCTTCTGGGAGAATGTTCCATGGACAGATGAGACAAAAATCAAAATTTTTGGCAAGGCACATCAGCTCTATGTTCACAGACAGAAAAATGAAGCATATCTTGAAAAGAACACTGTCCCTACTGTGAAACATGGAGGAGGCTCTGTTATGTTCTGGGGCTGCTTTGCTGCATCTGGCACAGGGTGTCTTGAATCTGTGCAGGGTACAATTAAATCTCAAGACTATCAAGGGATTCTAGAGAGAAATGTGCTGCCCAGTGTCAGAAAGCTTGGTCTCAGTCGCAGGTCATGAGTCTTGCAACAGAATAATGACCCAAAACACACAGCTAAAAACACCCAAGAATGGCTAAGAGGAAAACATTGGACTATTCTGAAGTGGCCTTCTATGAGCCCTGACCTAAATCCTATTGAGCATCTTTGGAAGGAGCTGAAATATGCCGTCTGGAAAAGGCACCCTTCAAACCCGAGACAACTGGAGCAGTTTGCTCATGAGGAGTGGGCCAAAATACCTGTTGAGAGGGGCAGAAGTCTCATTGACAGTTATAGGAATTGTTTGATTGCAGTGATTGCCTCAAAAGGTTGTGCAACAAAATATTAAGTTAAGGGTACCATCATTTCTGTCCAGGCCTGTTTCATGAATTTTCTTTTTTTAAAAATTCTGTTGAAGCATGGTTGAAAAGCAATGTCTGACTTTCATTTGTTCATTTTTATAGAATTTTTATATATTATTACTTTTGTCAGATTCAAGTTATTTCTGTGACCATTGTGGGTTTTTCTTTCATTAAACAAGGGGTACCAACAATTTTGTCCACATGTGTATATCTGTAAGTGTGTGCACTATTATTTTCCGCATAAATCTATATTTCCCTAACATTTCATATCCATGATACCATACTCTCCACTCCTGTTGACTACCCTTCCCTTCCCATTTTGGATATAGGGTATTAAAGGACGTTGCTGCTAATCCATACTATATGTCTCTAACAACCAGTCTTTAATAGCATTGTTTACAAGCTTAGGTGAGCGTTTTTTTTTTGCCTATATTGTATTCACCAATACTACACCATTGTGCACTGCATGTAATCTCATTTCATTATTATTTTTGACACAATGGATGGGTTCAGTAGTGGGCTCATAGACTCGCTGTCTACCCAAAAACACAAACTTTGTAGAAAGTGAAAAGTTGGGGCTTCCGCTTGTAGTTGGAAGTGGAAATAAACATGAAAGGTCATGTCTATCTACCCCCTTGACCAATACAAAGTAACTTAGCATCACTCTGCAGCCAAGGGTTATGGCCATAACCTCCACCTTTTGGGATTCTGTAACAGGTAGTAACAGTGAATATCAGGTGAATCCACTTCTAGCAGGGACTCTTCCATAATTGACATCCTCAACCTTTCTGTAGGAACACTCTGCTGCACTGAATTAGAGTTCTGCATGTCTGAACTGTGCCAGATCCAATAAAGTTAATTTGTCAGCAACACAAAATAAGTGTGGGTATCTGTCCCTACATCCACACTGAATACTGTACAAAACCTATTTAGCACTACAATAATAACTGAATTTATAAAAATGTAGATCAATAATTGCTGTCATAACCTAAAAAAGCAAGACTCTGTCCAATAGCTAAGATTTGGAGGGTCTTTCTATACAATTACAATACTGAGAGAATGTTGACACTCGCACTGTGCTGTGTTGGGGAGACTCCTCCAGAAGTGACGTTTCCTATTTTTCTTGGTAGCGGACTTTACGAGCCATTTTAGTGATGACATCATTTATCTTGATCTGTTGCTAATGAATATAACTATAAATGTTAGCTTCTCATTCATGTAGTGTCTCTTATCCTCTTATTTCATTTTGTCACCAATGTGTATTCCTATACAAGCCCCTATACCCGTGATGGCGAACCTATGGCACGCGTGCCAGAGAGGGCACGCAGAGCCCTCTGAGTTGGCACGCGCGCCGTCGCCATGATCGCTCACTAACCGGGAATCCGGTCTAGGATTCCCGGTTAGTGAGCGATCGCTTCTTTCAGCTGTATGTGCAAATGTACATACAGCTGAAAGCTGTCACTGTAGGCCGCGGTCCGCAGAGCCGCGGCCTATACTGACTGCAGAGTGTGACCTCTGCCCCGATGTAGGCGCGATGACGTCATTCATCAGCGCCTGTGAACAGAAGAAGGAGGAGGACGCTCTTCGTGGGATTGCAGCTCTTCGTGGGACAAGGTAAGTAACATAAACTACTGTGTGGGGGGACACTGTAGCATCTAATACTGTGTGGGGGACACTGAAGCATCTAATACTGTATGGGGGACACTGAAGCATCTAATACTGTATGGGGGGACACTGTAGCATCTAATACTGTGTGGGGGGGACACTGAAGCATCTAATACTGTATGGGGGACACTGAAGCATCTACTACTGTGTGGGGGACACTGAAGCATCTAATACTGTGTGTGTGGGGGACACTGAAGCATCTAATACTGTGTGTGGGGGACACTGAAGCATCTAATACTGTGTGTGTGGGGGACACTGAAGCATCTAATACTGTGTGTGGGGGACACTGAAGCATCTAATACTGTGTGTGTGTGTGTGGGGGGGGACACTGAAACATCTAATACTGTGTGTGTGTGGGGGGGGGACACTGAAGCATCTAATACTGTATGGGGGACACTGAAGCATCTAATACTGTGTGGGGGGACACTGAAGCATATAATACTGTGTGTGTGTGTGGGGGGGGGACACTGAAGCATCTAATACTGTGTGGTGGACACTGAAGCATCTAATACTGTGTGGGGGGGACACTGAAGCATCTAACACTGTGTGTGTGTGGGGGGGCCATGAAGCATCTAATATTGTGTGTGTGTGGGCGGGGGACACTGAAGCATCTACTACTGTGTGGGGGACACTGAAGCATCTAATACTGTATGGGGGGGACACTGTAGCATCTAATACTGTGTGTGGGGGCACTGAAGCATCTAATACTGTATGGGGGGGACACTGAAGCATCTAATACTGTGTGTGGGGGGGGGACACTGAAGCATCTAATACTGTGTGTGTGTGGGGGGGGACACTGAAGCATCTAATACTGTGTGTGTGGGGGACACTGAAGCATCTAATACTGTGTGTGTGGGGGGGGACACTGAAGCATCTAATACTGTGTGTGGGGGGGACACTGAAGCATCTAATACTGTGTGGGGGACACTGAAGCATCTAATACTGTGTGGGGGACACTGAAGCGCCTAATACTGTGTGGGGGACACTGAAGCGCCTAATACTGTGTGGGGGACACTGAAGCATCTAATACTGTGTGGGGGACACTGAAGCATCTAATACTGTGTGGGGGACACTGAAGCATCTACTACTGTGTGGGGAACACTGAAGCATCTAATACTGTGTGTGGGGGGACACTGAAGCATCTAATACTGTGTGTGGGGGGGGGACACTGAAGCATCTAATACTGTGTGGGGGGAGGACACTGAAGAATCTAATACTGTATGGGGGACACCGTGAAGCATAAACTACTGTGTGGGGCCCCACTGTGAAGCATATATTACTATATACACTTCTGTGTGGGGGGGCTTATTGTGAAGCATATAATATGGGTGGGGGCCCAAAGTGGAGCATATAATACTGTGCGGGGGCCTCTGTGGAGCATATAATACTGAGTGGGGGTCACTCTGAAGCATAATACTGTGTGGGAGCCATTCTGGAGCATATAATATTGTCTGGAGGCCACTTCAGAGCACATTGTACCGTCTGGAGGCCACTTCAGAGCACATTGTACTGTCTGGAGGCCACTTCAGAGCACATTGTACTGTGTGGGGGCCCTTCACTATTTATATCACACGGTATCTGTTTTATAGCAGACATGTGATATTATTACAAGCTGTAATAACATTGCATGGTCACTATAAAATAGATTCTGGTTAATTTAAGGTTAAATTGCCGTTTTGGCACTTTGCGATAATTTAGTGGGTTTTGGGTTGCAGTTTGGGCACTCGGTCTCTAAAAGGTTCGCCATCACTGCCCTATACCTACCATCATGGTTTATTCATGGTGCACTAGACATTATATTGGATATAGAGTGAAAACATCAGATAAATTATTGGCAACAACCCTAAATGAACGGTTCTCACAACTAGAGTTTAGAATAGTTCTGGATCTGACCTTCGATTGATATCCATTCACCATTTTTTTCAGCTATTGGGCTGTACTGTTATGTTGCCAATTTTCACTTCCAGTATGTGGAAAACCTACCATGCCCATCTTTTCTAAATCTGCCTTCTTCACCCCTGATCGTATATAAACTGGTGTCCATTTATAGCTCATACATTCAGATATCAACACCATGATCTGATTGTAGCCGAATTTCTGTGTCTAAGGCAACTTTTAATCAGTTATGTTAATTAAATGAATTTTACTTTTCACACAAGGTAATGGCGTTTTGCAGGGAATAATCCTTTTGGATAAACGTATTCTTTGTTAATTTTATTAGAATGGTTCAGGCTCCTTCCATGTAACTCCCTGGGATATTACATCCAAATACTGTATCCTTCCCTGCTTGACACCTTGCCAGATCAAAAAGCCTTACAATGCTAATTCATATCCATGCTATTTAATTAGATTTAATTCATTACCATTTCATTAAATAATTTGTGCTCTTTTAACCTAATATGTATAATCTAATTATAAAGTGCTCAAGGGAATGAATATGGGTTTTCCTTCGACTTGTAGGATTGGTTAATTATGCTTCAGTTACGAGGCATGTTGGCAGCTTAACTCTCTTCATTTTCACAGTACAGACCATATTTCGTAAGCAGATTTGCTGCAATAATCAAAGTAAAAGATGAGGCAGCTCTAAATGATTAAGTATGACTTGTGTCACTTGAGCACCTCTTGAAGAATGGCTTTATATTGGCTGAAAAAACATGCCCCCCAAAGTGCCTGTTTGACCCTTGTCTAATCTATAATTCATTGCACAATTGGTTGAGAGTCCAAGAAGTCTATTATTCTATCTGGAACACTTGTCGCAGTCCCTATTTAAAGAAACCATGGCTCTATTCACACATTTATAATATAGCTATGCCAGATTTATTTTCAAATGGGGACCAGTGCGCCAAACCTTGGACTGAGTCCGGTTTCCAGTATTTCCTACCTTAAGGAGAACAAGGCAGAATTTACTAGTTGTGACTTTAAGGCTGAATCCCCACATTGCAAAAACTCATCGTTTTTTTCTGCGGCTAAAACGCTGCGGCAAAAAATCTGCAGCAGAAAAGCTGCGTTTTCAAAAACACTCGGTAGATCGGAACTCCTGAATACAATGTGAACAGAGCCTACCTCCTTTAGTCATTCATCCTGCATTTTAACCTGGCTCTTTTAAATTCATTATGTATTAATATATTGAGAATTCAGATTTAGTTTCAACTTGAAGCAAACAATATTCTTTAGTTATGTAACTTAGAAACAAAACATTGATGCCATTTTGCTTGACAGAACACATGTTGTAGGTTAATATTTCTACTGAACCATGAAATTACCCTCACTATGTTCACACATTTCTAGCACTAGAAACATAACTATATTAGAGCCTAATGTCCCTATGTCCTTATTTTAATGGTAATATTCATTCCTCTTATCACACATCATCCTCAGTGTCTTTATATTGTTCCAGCTGTGTAATTCTCACAAGCACTAATTTTCTAATTGCAGTAAATGCTCAGAAAGTCAATACTGGCAAAAGTATAAAATATAAGACCTGTTTTATTAACACGGAACCTGCAAGTTTTACCAATTCTAATCATATTCATCTGAGTGCTACAATTCACAAAACCACAGCTGAAAATCCAAAGCAAACTGTGAACAGTGGTCTTGTGCAGTCTCTTTATTACTAAATGGGGCAAAGGTGGGAAATTACATAATATAGTAAGGAACAATACTTACATAATAGATCCCCTGCTGCACCAACGCAGCCAATTTGGTGCTGTCAGGAGAGGTGACAGATTAAGGCGGGGCCACACATTGTGAAAAATACTGGCAATTTCCGTATAGATATAATGGGGAAGAAAGTTGGCAGAGGAAAACTCGGCAGACTTTCTGAGAAAAACGCTTCGATTCCATTGCGGTCTTTTCCGCATTTTTTGGCTGCGGCTCGCTACGTGGGCTTTAGCTTAAAGGAGTAGTCACTTCAGATAACACATATCACACGATCTATTAGGGCACGTTCAGCTGATACATCACTGTCTCCCACCAGGGGAGCCATTATCAGCAAGAAACAGGTAAAGTCAGGCGTTCCTTAGAAGAAGAGCATCTAAGATTACTGGTCCAGGCATTGACCCCAGAAAATAATACCCATTACCACAGCCTTGTATGAAATTAACAAATCAGTCTATATTCATAATTAAGGCTTTAACCTGAAAAACAATAATCATAGCAAATACATTTCATGATTTTTTTTCCATTAGAATTTTCTATTTCCAGGCTGTGTATATAAAGGTCCATTTATAGAGCATGAGCCATTTTCCAGGTCAGACTTAGTAATTTGCTTACAGTTTGTATTAACATAAAAATAAACTTGTAATTTTCTAAATTGATCCCTTTCAGCTCGGAATTATGACATGTGGAACAAAGAATTGGAGGTGGATGTTGAATGTCTAAGGATTTAACAACAATGAAGACCAAAGCAGCAAAACTTCAAACCTTTCAGATTTAATAAGTGGCAGCCTTTGTGCAAATTCACAGATGCAGAGGTAGGGTATCCTGAGTATGGGATGTATGAAAAGAGCTTTATCATAGGCAAAATGGATATAAGAGGTCTACTGTGTGCTTAATTGTAATAAACAAATGTGCATTAGCTGAAGAGAACCATGTCTATAGTCTATAACAAGGATTTGTATGGTTGCACAGTGTATAATGGATTCTTTCTTTCTTTCTTTCTTTCTTTCTTTCTTTCTTTCTTTCTTTCTTTCTTTCTTTCTTTCTTTCTTTCTTTCTTTCTTCTACCAATTATGTACTTTTGCTTATGCTTGTATAAAGTAGGAATTTCTCTGACTGTCAAGGACAGTGATATGTGCACTGTCATGCTAAGGTTCACAGTGGCTGTAGTCATCTCTACCATGAACGCTACTTGCACTCCTCAGGCTGGTGCAGTGGGACCCTACAGTATGGATTTTGATTGTAGTAGTTTTTGCCAGGGCATTCCCTGTTATAATGTCTCCTGCCTCATGGTGGTTGGGGTACAGGATTAACCTTTTCCTGATGTAGTCATTTTTTTATTTTAATTCCCTACCTTCCAAAATCGATTACTTCTCTATTTTTCCATTTACAGAGCCATTTGAGGGCTTATTTTTTGTGGGACAAATTTTGCTTCGTAATAGTGCCATTTAATATTCTATACAATGTATTCAGAAGCTGGAAAAAAACCTCTGAATGGGAAGGAATTAGTGAAAAACTGCATTTGCGCAACTTTCTTGCTAGCTTTGTTTTTACAGCGTTCACTGTGCTACCAAAATGATAGGTTACCTGTGTTCTGTGGGTCATTATGATTATGGCAATACCAAATTTATATAGTTTGTGTTGGTGTTTTTGTTTTAACACCTGAAAAAATAAAAAAAATTGTCACCTTTTTCTGACTCCCAGAATATTTTTATGTATCCCTATATAAGGTGTCTTTTTTTAGGGTCAGAAGTACTTTTTTATTGTTTTTTATTTTTTATTTTATTGTTTCAATCACTTTTTGTTCAATTTTTGTTTGGGTGGCGATACAGCAAAAAACTGTTTGACCATTTTGATTCTTTTTTCCCACTGTGGGATACTTTTAGTATGGTTGTACTTTGAACATTTATGGATGGAGGGATACCATGTGTTTATGTTTTACATTGTTTATTTTATTATTTCTGATCTTGGGAATGTTAGGTGATTTAAACTTTTATATTTTTTATTTATTTATTTTTTAACTTTTTACATTTTTTCTTACTTCTGATCACTAGTACAATATGTTGCATTGCTAATGCATTGCAGTATATTGTAAATTCCATAGAGTTCTATTAAAGGCCTACTGTTATATGAAAAGTGAACACTATATGAATCCCAGGGATTTGCACCCCCCCCCCCCTCCTTAAGTTTCAGTGCATTGTGCTGCTTTCTTTCACAAGTATAAATCGTATATAGTAAATAACAATAACTATTTTTTCTAGAGATGGAAAACAATATTCTTCTAACATCTTTGCCTGGGCTTCGGCGCCATTCTCCGGCCACATGTTACGGAGCAGGAGGCGTGTTCGGCTATGATTCCTTGCTTTTGGTTCTTCTTGTACTGTCTGAACACTGTCCTATTCCCTCACCTCTATAATTGATTTTCCACCACACCAATCTCTTTCACCTTGGTTTCCCTCTGCTCCTCTAATAGTTAATCTCAGCGTTACCTGTGTGATTGACAGCCTATTTTCCTATCAAGTCTGGGGCGGGTTCTTCCTTCCTATTTATTGTTTGCCCACATTCACCTTGGCACTTGCTATTACCTTTTGTGCATGCTGGCTTTCTCTGTTTATCTCTATACATATTTCTGACCTTTGGCTTTTCTTGTGACTATTCTCTTGGATTTTGATTCTGTACTGCGCTGCTCGACTGGTACCGACCCCTTGGCTTGCTGACCTCCCTTTTGTTGTTGTTTGTCTTGTCTGCATTCTGTGTCATCACTTATATCATAAGAAGGGATTGCCGCCCAGTTGTCTTCTGGCACCTAGGGCAGTTCAGGCAAGGAGGCAGGGACAGGGGGGGTTCAGCTTAGGACTCACTGTCTTGTCGTGCCCCTCCCCCTAGGGTTTACCAGCAGCTCCTTGCTCTTCTAGCAATTCCCTTACAATTCTGCTTTTTTTGAAGCAATGGAAAGAAAAAATATTGAAGATTCTTGATGTAAAGACTGTTGGTTCTGGATGACATGGGTAGTAAAAAAGATAATAGTGAATAAAACTGTGGAGTATCAGAAATTTAGAAGCAACTGGGTTAAAGAATAGAAAGATGATAAATCCTATAAGTTCCTTCTGTTATCAGTGTCTGCTAAATAATTCCTGTTTGGCAATATGAAGAAAATGATGTATCATTGCCACATGTCTTCTGAAAAGCTCAAACACAATGTGTCACGCTAAGTATCCTGGGCATGTGCCAGGCCATTTGTGTGACTATGCCTACAAAATGCATTACAAATGCCAAATTGTGTTTTGCATATCTACAATATTGGAGAGGATATATTGTGTGATTTTACAAGGAATATGGGGATGTGTGCACATAATGAAATAAATATCGATTTACTCATTGCTGATATTGGTCTACATGGTCATTCTGGCATTTTTATTACTGTTAACAAGATTTTAAAAAACTTCACATATAAACTAATGGAAAATTTATTGTACTGTGTGTTTTAGTTATGTTAAAAATGCTAACAAACTCTATTTAGGACAACAATTTAGCTTCAATCCATTTAGTAAAAAAAGTCATTTTAATTTTTTAAGTCGATATTATTCATATTAAATTCATATTCATATTAAATGACAATGTGGCACTTCTGTCATTGTCAGGGCTGACCTTTGTGGATGTTTAACAGATGCATAGATTGTCCTCTCCAAGCAAAGCAGGTATTGCAATATTTTTTCAACTCAGACACGTCTAACCTACTCTTGTGGAAACATGTCATGTTAGACTTCTAATGCCAATAATGTTTCTCCAGAATCTCCTATCTTCTGTTACTTTTGCTGCAGACTATTTTAATGACATGTCCATAATAATTTTGATTATAGAAATGCAAACTCTTATTCAGTTAATGTCAATGAGGGCACATCCTGGAAAAAAGAACAGTTATATATAATGCAATAAAGACAGCATGGTGGGTCAGTGGTTAGCACCGTTACCTTGCAACTTTGTGGTCCTGCGTTCAAGGACATCTGTATGTTTGTTTCAGATTCTGTAAAAACAACATCATTTTGTGATAATTTATCACAAGGTGTTATATTATCCAGTCTCTATGCTACTATATGTGTCCACCCAGTGAGGAATGGGGTATGAATTGCAGCCTTTAGGCTAAGACAAAAAAGCGCTGCGGGAAAAACCACTGGGAAACACATTGCAGTTCTTCCCGCAGCGCTTTGAATAGAAAGTTCGCAGAGGTTTCCTCTGTGGACTTTCTGCTTCAGTTATACCTATAGGGAAACCGCCGGTGTTTCCATAGGTATAGTTGATATGCTGCAATTTCCAAAAATGCAATGGTTTTGGAAATTGCAACGTGTCTGCAGCGCTTTTTTTTACTGCAAAGTGGGGATGGGATTCGCTAATCCCATCCACACATAGCAGAAAATAATCTGCAGAAAATGGAAGCAGAAAGTTCGCAAAGGAAAACTCTGTAGACTTTCTGTAAAAAGTGCTTCAGGAAAAACCGCGATGCGTTTCCACCACAGTTTTTCTTGCAGCACTTTTTTAGTTGCGGCTTGCTTCGTGGGGCCTTAGCCTTAATGAGCTATTCTAGGTTGAAGTTATAGATGGAAAAGAGTAAGGATCCTAGGACAGAGGTTGTTGGACATTAGAATGGGCAAAGAGGTTCGTAATGCCAGGCTGATTACGAATTTGCCAAACATTTTTGGGTTTCAACATTTACACATCCACCAAAGTTTAATATTATAAACTGGAATCTCTACAGGCCACAGAGTATAATAATCGGATGCCAGGGAAGGTGTGTAAAAAAAAAAAAAAAATTCACCACAGCTCCACCATAGCAACTTCCATTGCTATGGTCTTCTTCCCAAGGCACCCACCATGTCTTTCAGACCCCAGGTCAATTCACAGGCCTGTTGGGGAGGCTGATCAATGTCATCACACTGTGACAATACAGTGAATGTACGCTGGAGGATACCACGGTGAAGCCCAGGAAAGGTGAATAAGTGTTATGTTTCTTCTTACACACCTTTCTTGGCTTTGATTATTATACTGTAGGGACTGAAGAACCCATAAATAATAATCAACCTTACCCTGTACTTTCTGTTTGGACCAAAGAAGATGTTTGGTATGAAACAAATTTTCTCAGTGAACCTTATGAATATTCACAAACCGAATCTTGTGAGGTTGGTCTGCACTACTGGACACTAACAGAGAGTAGGTGATTTGGTGTATGAATGATCAACACTAAAAGTAAGATTGCTATGATATTGTATGAGGAAATCTAGGAAAGGGAAAAGTCTATGATGCCAAGAAATGAGAGTTTTTAATAGGAGGGAGTGGTCAACAGTGTAAAAGGCAAAGGATAGATCTAGAAGGAAGAGAGCAGAGTAATGATAGTCTTCCTTGGCAAGTAGATCATTAGTGACTCTGCTTTGTGTGGTTTCAGTAGAGTAATGGGGGGTCAGAATTCAGATTGTAGATGGGATGACATTTCATTGGTTGGTTTATATCCGGTGACAAGGATTACTTGAGTTCATTGTGAAATGAATTTTAGCAAGCCCCATTCTTGGCACAGAGTTCTGTGATCTAGGGACTCTATGCACCAGTGTGGGGGAACTATACATTCTTTTGAAAAAAAACGGGGGATACGGAGAACACTGGCGGTAAAGGGCAGCCCTAAGGAATGTACATTAGGGCTGCTATGCTTTATATCTGTATTGTATAGCAGCCTTAACATTATTGTATTGTATAGCAGCTATTGATAGTGTTGTTATGATAAATATTTGTATAGCAGCCCTAACAAACATTCCTTAGGGTAGCTCTATATAGCTGGCCATGCTATATTTGTTAATGGCTGAGAGGGCAGAGGAAGCCTCTGAGTGCTCCGGCACCACATGGAGGTGGTTTTACGTGACGGTAAGTTGTACTCCGATAATTGTAGTGAAATGTTTGAGAGGTTAGATAGGGAAGAGAAGGCAGGCAAAAATATATCTAGATTTTAAATGGTTGGCCACAGAGCCCCAGGTTTATTTCCCAACTAATAATAAGTCATTTTTAATTTTCACACGGCTAATCATATTTATGAAAATTGAAATCATGGACACATTTGTTTGATGAAATGGCCCTTCATGGTATCCTTATGGGCACACCGCAATGTGTTATCACCTGGCTTGATGTGCGTATCGAGGGTACTAGAGAATAAAGTTGTTAAGGGTAAGGTGCAAGTGGTTAATGAAAGGTTGGATAAGTAGTGGCCTAGGGCTTAGACAAAAGGCTAAACATGCCACTGCTTTTTAACCAAAGAAAGAAAAAAAGAAAAAAAAATAGAAACATTGCATTCTCACCCAAGTCAGAAGGGGTAATGTCTTCCATTAGGGAGAGATTGGTGCAGGGACTTGCTAAATCAGGCATGCCCTGCTGAGAATTCTGAGTCTCACTCGGATACATATGAAAGTTCTTGTCAGAGATGTAAATTTAGGTAGCGTGTCTTTTCCCCTGGGAGATGGTGGAACTTTCTTCCAAAATATGTCAGGAGCGAATGGTCAATCCAAAGATTGTGTTGCCTATTTTGCATCTTCAGGCATTTGTTCCAAAGTTCAGGTGCCATTCCTAATAATTACCAATGGAAATCTCCATTTATGGTAAATATCCAGTTGCAAAGCACAACATTTTTGGCAGAAATGTTTTAATCTCATCCCCAATTTGCCAAAAAACCCAGAAACACCTGGGACTGTTTGGCATTATTAGGGTGCCCACAGTAGGCCCAGGTGTTTCAGTCTGGTCACCTTCCTCAGTGGGATATTGGTGTCTGGATACAGTTGCTAAAAGCTTGAAGAGGAATGAGGTAGGTATAGGTAACTTACTCCAAGTACACTATGTTGCCTGGATGCGACTGTTTATTTTACTAAATACTCCTTTTCTGAATAATTTTTGGTGGAGTGCCTTTAATATATTATATGCTTTTCTATGGCGTGAGAGGCCCTTATGATGGAACCCTAATAATGCCAATCAGGCATGATTTAATACATATTACTTGTATGTGCTGCTAAGCACACTATGTTGCCTGGATGTGACTGTTTATCTCAATAAAAACTCTTTTGCGGCATCACTCTTGGTGGAGTACCTCTAATATTTCATATGCAGGGACCAGAGTGTCCAGGAGAAATTGGGAGGGCTGCTTGGGGAAGTATCTAGTGATAGCAGAGACCCAGATAACAGTAAGTCCCCATTTGTTTCAGCCACTGAAGTGATCTCTTCTTGTGTGGAGGCAACAGCAGGATCTCTCCTGGGCTGCATTGGATAATGATAGAAAATTTCCAAGGGCGGGGAAATGCAACTTCAGCCAGTGCCAACAGACATTTGGAAAATGGGGACAAGGTGGTGCAGCCTGTTAAATGGTGAAGAACTCTAATTGATTGCTAATTTGGCCCCTTCATTATACAGTATTAATAGGAATCAAGTTTCAGTGTCACTAATGGTACGATTGTGTTCTATGCTGTCCTGTACTATTGGGTGACTTGTATGAATACTGGTAGTAAGTGATAAGCAGGGCCACATGTACAGTCATTGCTAACCCATCTGTATAAATAAACATAGCTAGATAGAAAGTCTGGTTCCTGTGGCTGTGAATATTGACATTACCTGCTCCAGAAGTTCTGGGGAAGCAAAGCTGTCAATCACTGCTGCTCATTTCAAAGTCCCTTCCAATTATAGACTGTATGAAAAAATCATGTTTGACAGCCCTACCTCCCAGGAGGACGCTCAGAAGCCACGAGCATGGCAGCTACATGGAACAATGTGGTAAAGTGCACTATTTTACATAGACTCTTTTACAAATCTTTTAATTCAGGGTTCTTTGCATATTTTTCCTTTTTATCATAGATAGATTCACTGCATCAGCACCTTATGAACACAGATTTCTCCAATTTAATAAGTTTTTGTGTAAAACTAAAACCCCACTGCAGAAGACCCATCACCTCCACATATCTTTTTTGGGAAATACTTGTATTCCCTATAATATAACAATTCTACAATGCAATGGCTGAAAGCAGCTGGAGACCCGCTGCGATTACTACAGGTGAGCTGCCACAAAGACCACCTCATTTCAGCTGGTTGTTATGGCTGCAGCTTTAAGGAAAATACTGCTGTAACTGCAGTAGAATGTTTGCCATATGTGTCCATTGTGTAAGTCTTTACTAAAA
Source organism: Leptodactylus fallax (assembly GCA_947044405.1). Taxonomy (NCBI): domain Eukaryota; kingdom Metazoa; phylum Chordata; class Amphibia; order Anura; family Leptodactylidae; genus Leptodactylus; species Leptodactylus fallax. The sequence continues at coordinate 654,596 of CAMRHE010000624.1, forward strand.
ACAGACATGTTAGGAGAGCTGACAGGTCCTTTTTAGACCAGCGCCCCATGTTGCGAAAACGCTGCGTTTTACAGTACCCACAAAGTGGATGGAATTCTGGCTAATCCCATCCACACATTGCAGAAAAAAATCTGCAGCAGAAAAGCTACAATTTCAAAAACGCCTGTGTTTTTGTAAATTGCAACATGTTAATGGCATTTTCTGTATAGGTATAATAGAAGCAGAAAGTCCACAGAGGAAAGCACTGCAGATTTTCTCTAAAAAGCACAGCGGAAAAAAATGTGATGCATTCCCACTATTTTTTTCCTCAATGCTTTTTGGCTGCAGCTTGCTATGTGGGGCCTTAGCCTTAAGGATCCTCTCTAGTCAAACCTATGCACATAGAACCTGTCAGCAGCTCCTACTGTATATCTGATTTTGTTTGCTTTGTAATTGGGCATTAAATGGGTTGTGTGTAGTTTTCAAAAATCTGTATGTGTAAGAGTAGGCCACAAAACAAAATAAAGAGTCAAGAGAAGGCAATAAAATAAAGAAATACGCTATACTCATGCTTTAAATGTTCTGGTGCTGCGGGGCCGACGCTTTGGTCCATGCTGCTCTGTTCCCCATCAGTCCTGCAGCAATGATGTAATGTACAGTCATGGCCAAAAGTTTTGAGAATGATACAAATATAAATTTTTACAAAGTCTACTGCTTCAGTTTTTCTAATGGCAATTTGCATATACTCCAGAATGTTATAAAGAGTGATCAGCTTAACAGCAATTACTTGCAAAGTCAATATTTGCCTAGAAAATGAACTTTATCCCCCAAAACACATTTCAACATCATTGCAGCCCTGCCTTAAAAGGACCACCTAACATCGTTTCAGTGATTGCTCCATTAACACAGGTGTGGGTGTTGATGAGGACAGGGCTGGAGATCAATCTGTCATGATTAAGTAAGAATGACACCACTGGACACTTTAAAAGGAGGCTGGTGCTTGCCATCATTGTTTTTCTTCTGTTAACCATGGTTATCTCTAAAGAAACACGTGCAGTCATCATTGCACTGCACAAAAATGGCCTAACTCGGAAGAGTATTGCAGCTAGAAAGATTGCACCTCAGTCAACAATCTATCGCATCATCAAGAACTTCAAGGAGAGAGGTTTCATTGGTGCCAAAAAGGCTCCAGGGCGCCCAAGAAAGACCAGCAAGCGGCAGGACCGTCTCTTAAAAGTGTTTCAGCTGCGGGATCGGGCTACCAGCAGTGCAGAGCTTGCTGAGGAATGGCAGCAGGCAGGTGTGAGTGCATCTGCACGCACTGTGAGGCGGAGACTCTTGGAGCAAGGCCTGGTCTCAAGGAGGGCAGCAAAGAAGCCACTTCTCTCCAGAAAAAACATCAGGGACAGACTGATATTCTGCAAAAGGTACAGGGAATGGACTGCTGAAGACTGGGGTAAAGTCATTTTCTCTGATGAATCCCCTTTTCGATTGTTTGGAACATCTGGAAAACAGCTTATTCGGAGAAGAAGAGGTGAGCGCTACCACCAGTCTTGTCTCATGCCAACTGTAAAGCATCCTGAAACCATTCATGTGTGGGGTTGCTTCTCAGCCAAGGGAATCGGCTCTCTCACAGTCTTGCTTAAAAACACAGCCATGAATAAAGAATGGTACCAGAATGTCCTCCAAGAGCAACTTCTCCCAACCGTCCAAGAGCAGTTTGGCGCTCAACAATGCCTTTTCCAGCATGATGGAGCACCTTGCCATAAAGCAAAGGTGATAACTAAATGGCTCAGGGAACAAAACATAGAGATTTTGGGTCCATGGCCTGGAAACTCCCCAGATCTTAATCCCATTGAGAACTTGTGGTCAATCATCAAGAGACGGGTGGACAAACAAAAACCAACAAATTCAGACAAAATTAAAGCATTGATTCTGCAAGAATGGACTGCTATCAGTCAGGATTTGGTCCAGAAGTTGATTGAGAGCATGCCAGGGAGAATTGCAGAGGTCCTGAAGAAGAAGGGTCAACACTGCAAATATTGACTTGCTGCATTAACTCATTCTAACTGTCAATATAAGCTTCTGTTACTCATAATATGAATGCAATTATATTTCTGTATGTGATAAAAACATCTGACAAACACACATAAAAACCAGAGGGCAGCAGATCATGTGAAAATATAATATTTTGTGTCATTCTCAAAACTTTTGGCCATGACTGTACAGTCATGGCCAAAAGTTTTGAGAATGATACAAATATTAATTTTTACAAAGTCTACTGCTTCAGTTTTTCTAATGGCAATTTGCATATACTCCAGAATGTTATAAAGAGTGATCAGCTTAACAGCAATTACTTGCAAAGTCAATATTTGCCTAGAAAATGAACTTTATCCCCCAAAACACATTTCAACATCATTGCAGCCCTGCCTTAAAAGGACCACCTAACATCGTTTCAGTGATTGCTCCATTAACACAGGTGTGGGTGTTGATGAGGACAGGGCTGGAGATCAATCTGTCATGATTAAGTAAGAATGACACCACTGGACACTTTAAAAGGAGGCTGGTGCTTGCCATCATTGTTTTTCTTCTGTTAACCATGGTTATCTCTAAAGAAACACGTGCAGTCATCATTGCACTGCACAAAAATGGCCTAACTGGGAAGAGTATTGCAGCTAGAAAGATTGCACCTCAGTCAACAATCTATCGCATCATCAAGAACTTCAAGGAGAGAGGTTCCATTGGTGCCAAAAAGGCTCCAGGGCGCCCAAGAAAGACCAGCAAGCGGCAGGACCGTCTCTTAAAAGTGTTTCAGCTGCGGGATCGGGCTACCAGCAGTGCAGAGCTTGCTGAGGAATGGCAGCAGGCAGGTGTGAGTGCATCTGCACGCACTGTGAGGCGGAGAATCTTGGAGCAAGGCCTGGTCTCAAGGAGGGCAGCAAAGAAGCCACTTCTCTCCAGAAAAAACATCAGGGACAGACTGATATTCTGCAAAAGGTACAGGGAGTGGACTGCTGAGGACTGGGGTAAAGTCATTTTCTCTGATGAATCCCCTTTTTGATTGTTTGGAACATCTGGAAAACAGCTTAATCGGAGAAGAAGAGGTGAGCGCTACCACCAGTCTTGTCTCATGCCAACTGTAAAGCATCCTGAAACCATTCATGTGTGGGGTTGCTTCTCAGCCAAGGGAATCGGCTCTCTCACAGTCTTGCCTAAAAACACAGCCATGAATAAAGAATGGTACCAGAATGTCCTCCAAGAGCAACTTCTCCCAACCGTCCAAGAGCAGTTTGGCGCTCAACAATGCCTTTTCCAGCATGATGGAGCACCTTGCCATAAAGCAAAGGTGATAACTAAATGGCTCAGGGAACAAAACATAGAGATTTTGGGTCCATGGCCTGGAAACTCCCCAGATCTTAATCCCATTGAGAACTTGTGGTCAATCATCAAGAGACGGGTGGACAAACAAAAACCAACAAATTCAGACAAAATTAAAGCATTGATTCTGCAAGAATGGACTGCTATCAGTCAGGATTTGGTCCAGAAGTTGATTGAGAGCATGCCAGGGAGAATTGCAGAGGTCCTGAAGAAGAAGGGTCAACACTGCAAATATTGACTTGCTGCATTAACTCATTCTAACTGTCAATATAAGCTTCTGTTACTCATAATATGAATGCAATTATATTTCTGTATGTGATAAAAACATCTGACAAACACACATAAAAACCAGAGGGCAGCAGATCATGTGAAAATATATTTGTGTCATTCTCAAAACTTTTGGCCATGACTGTACACCATTTGTGCGACTGCTGCACTCAATAACAGGCCTATGTGGTCACATGTACATGTCCTATAAATGATGTATGTGACTAAATATGACATGGGCCCTGCTTACAGGTTTTATCTCACAAAAGGGCAAAGATAATGATTGATGGAACAATTGACAATTGGGAAAGTATAGGCTCCTTCCCAGTTAGTCCAAATAACTTGTTAGATACATATGACAATGACAAACATTTATAATGCACTTTTCTCACACAAGGGACTCATATAAGAAGGAGTTATCGGAGTGGTGATTGTGCTTTGCAACCCCTATTGACTATAGTGCAGGTAATGTGCTGTACAATCCAATTGCAGTTTTGGAGGAGATTTTGGATGAAAGATTCTAATGGCCAACCTGCCGCCTTTGGATCTAGCAATTGGTGGGAATCCCAGGCTCCTTCTAGGCAGGTGGAACTGGTTAGCAGCAGAAGATCAACAACACAGAGAGTGTTGGACGTCAAACAGGTTGATAAAAGAGATCACTGTCACTCACACAGTAGTCACCGTCACTTAAATAACAGCAGACATCAACAACTAGAGACAGAATCACATGAGCAAGTTGGCAGACCAAAATAGGATTGAAGGCTGACCATGGCAGCTACAGAAAAAGTACCCATCAACAACCAAGAACATTGCTGATGTTTATATCTGTTGCTGCTTGATACAGTACTTGTACTTGTTGTCACTTTTGGTCCACTGAAAAGTCATCTTGGAGGATAATCTCTTATGGACCAACTCATTAAAGATAATGCGCAGTGTGAATTAGGTCTACAGCTGGAATTGTTATTTAAACAGGAGCTAAAATCTTACAGACATTTCCTTCCGAATTTCTCATTAATTGTCACATAGCTGAAAAACAACTGGAAGAAGCTACATAATTGTACTTGTAGCAAAATGTTTCTGAACATGTGTTATTTTCACCTCTGCTGCTCCAGGGCCTTCCTAAAACTCACAAGTCAAGCTCTTCCTCCGCTGCCTTTCCTCATAGGACTTCTTTTCACTGAGTGTGAAGACATGTGTCTGATCTGGAAGAGTCACATGTTTTTTCAATGAAGTCTTTTTTTTTTTTCATTGTGCTGAAGTGTCAAGATCTACACCATACACAGATTTATTCATATAGGTGTCTGTCACTGGGTGAATTCTGCATATATATTACTTGTTATAAATCACTTGTAATAAGTGCTAGGAAATTGGTTGGAGGTTTATTTGGTGCCTGCTGTAATTTTCATTTTCTCGAGGTTGGTTTTCAAAGAGTTAGAAAGGAGGACTAGTTGGCAACCTGGATATCAGGGAGGCTGTGTACATAGGATGAGTTGACTAATACAAGAAAAGCCTCTATGTACTTATAAAGACGCCAGTCTTATAAATGGGACATGCTAGATAGGGATATTGGTATTGTAGCCCAAGAGCTTCAAGGTATACCATATATGTATATGTATATATATGGAAAAATGAGGCAGTACTCTGTAGGTATAGTGAAAATTGAGGTAGTTTATTGCCTGAATTTTCGCTATGCCTATGGAGTGCTAATTTTTTCCTTGGATATTTTTGGGACATAGCCTGTGCCCTGAACTGGCACCCACTGCTACTGGTGCAGTCTCTATTGGACACACACACATATATATATACAGTATATAATTTGTATCTTCCAGTCAATAGTCCATGTAAGCAAGGCTTCCCCCTTCTACCCCGAAAACCAATCCCTTTAAAAAAAACTTTCTCACCTCTTCCCTCTCACTGTGCAGAGGTATGGCTTACTGGAGGTATACTTGGTATTCTGGCTCATGAGCTGGATTTATTTATAATCATACACAATTAAGTGAAATAAACTCTCCTAAAATATCCACTAGATTTACCAGACTTCCAAACAGTAGACAACCCTCCTCTGCACCCCATATTTTTAAAATTCTATCCACCTCCTTCTGTTCCTGCTTTCCAGAGCACTGCTGCAGACAATGTCAATGTTTGTGGCCATATCCAGGAGTAAAGAGGGGTGCAATAACAAAGAGAGGTGAGGTATACTGTATACTGGTAAGGATTCTGGGTAAGAAACTGTATAAATGGAGGTCTGAGTCTTTACAAATAGGGGTCTGCATTTTTTTAGGAAGTCTGGTTTAAGGTCTATATTTGGAAGGGTCTGATGGGTTTCTACATTTGGAATGGTCTATGTTTATTTCAAGGGATGATAATTATCTAGGGGGTCTGGGTCCTATATTTTGGGTTTTGTGTCTAGTCTGTGCTTGTTTCTGGTCTATCAACTTTATTAGTTTATGGGGTCTGTATTCATTTTGCTGTGCAATATGTGCTAATGATTCAAATCCTAGAAGTTTGTGGCTTGTTCTATATACAGTAAATAGCGGCCAAAAATCATCCATGGTGTGCATAGCATGTCACTATTTATGACATTATTCTGCTTCCTCAAAACCTGTCAAATATGCATATATTCAATAATTACAACTGTAGGTGAGATCAAGCCAAAAGTACAGACCTATCTGATTCAGTCATTAAATAGTCAAGAAGAAGTGATATACTGTATGTAGACATGGAAAATGCTTCTGAGAAAATGAAGGTTAGGGTAACATACAATATACATAGTATTTGCTGTAAAGCTCTTATTTCTGCTGCATTGTATTATTACAAAATAGCCTAAAGCATTCACTAGACTGCTTTGCCTTCAGTCTTCAGTAAGATTGATATTATGTATTACTATATATAGTGTATGGTTTGTTACACCATAGGCAGCTCACAGCATCTCCAGGGTCATATATGTATCTGCTCCATGAACATGTCTTTCTTTTCAGGAGTTTTAATAACATTTATCATGTTTTATAATATGATATTGTATCTAAGATAACTCCTCTGATAAGAAGTAGTACATAATGTAAAATAACGTATGGACTGCACTCTAGAAAAGAAAACTGTTCATCCAGTTGAGAAATACAAGTGTAGGGAGACTTGGACACGGTTCTGTGTTGACTCATGTGGTCCTACATCTTACCGCTGTCTGGTTATATACTGTACCCGCACAACACTTTAACATAAAGTATGTTCATTTTTTTATTTGGTTTGTAAGTTATATAGATATATACATACAGTCATATGAAAAAGTTTGGGCACCCCTATTAATCTTAATCATTTTTAGTTCTAAATATTTGGGTGTTTGCAACAGCCATTTCAATTTGATATATCTAATAACTGATGGACACAGTAATATTTCAGGATTGAAATGAGGTTTATTGTACTAACAGAAAATGTGCAATATGCATTAAACCAAAATTTGACCGGTGCAAAAGTATGGGCACCTCAACAGAAAAGTGACATTAATATTTAGTAGATCCTCCATTTGCAAAAATAACAGCCTCTAGTTGCTTCCTGTAGCTTTTAATCAGTTCCTGGATCCTGGATGAAGGTATTTTTGACCATTCCTCTTTACAAAACAATTCCAGTTCAGTTAAGTTTGATGGTCGCCGAGCATGGACAGCCCGCTTCAAATTATCCCACAGATGTTCAATGATATTCAGGTCTGGGGACTGGGATGGCCATTCCAGAACATTGTAATTGTTCCTCTGCATGAATGCCTGAGTAGATTTGGAGCTGTGTTTTGGATCATTGTCTTGCTGAAATATCTATCCCCGGCGTAACTTCAAATTCGTCACTGATTCTTGTACATTATTCTCAAGAATCTGCTGATACTGAGTTGAATCCATGCGACCCTCAACTTTAACAAGATTCCCGGTGCCGGCATTGGCCACACAGCCCCAAAGCATGATGGAACCTCCACCAAATTTTACAGTGGGTAGCAAGTGTTTTTCTTGGAATGCTGTGTTTTTTTGACGCCATGCATAACGCCTTTTTGTATGACCAAACAACTCAATCTTTGTTTCATCAGTCCACAGGACCTTCTTCCAAAATGAAGCTGGCTTGTCCAAATGTGCTTTTGCATACCTCAGGCGACTCTGTTTGTGGCGTGCTTTCAGAAACGGCTTCTTTCGCATCACTCTCCCATACAGCTTCTCCTTGTGCAAAGTGTGCTGTATTGTTGACCGATGCACAGTGACACCATCTACAGCAAGATGATGCTGCAGCTCTTTGGAGGTGGCCTGTGGATTGTCCTTGACTGTTCTCACCATTCTTCTTCTCTGCCTTTCTGATATTTTTCTTGGCCTGCCACTTCTGGGCTTAACAAGAACTGTCCCTGTGGTCTTCCATTTCCTTACTATGTTCCTCACAGTGGAAACTGACAGGTTAAATCTCTGAGACAACTTTTTGTATCCTTCCCCTGAACAACTATGTTGAACAATCTTTGTTTTCAGATCATGTAAGAGTTGTTTTGAGGAGCCCATGATGCCACTCTTCAGAGGAGATTCAAATAGGAGAACAACTTGCAATTGGCCACCTTAAATACCTTTTCTCATGATTGGATACACCTGGCTATGAAGTTCAAAGCTCAGTGAGGTTACAAAACCAATTTTGTGCTTCAGTAAGTCAGTAAAAAGTAGTTAGGAGTATTCAAATCAATAAAATGATAAGGGTACCCAAATTTTTGCACCGGTCAAATTTTGGTTTAATGCATATTGCACATTTTCTGTTAGTACAATAAACCTCATTTCAATCCTGAAATATTACTGTGTCCATCAGTTATTAGATATATCAAATTGAAATGGCTGTTGCAAACACCCAAATATTTAGAACTAAAAATGATTAAGATTAATAGGGGTGCCCAAACTTTTTCATATGACTGTATATACATTTCCAAGAAATGGAAGATTTCATACAAATCTAACTGCTGTTGTCTTGGCAAATAGGATTTTCTCAATGTGTGGATGGGATTAGCCAGAATCTCATTCCCTTTGCTGGTACTATAAAATGCAGTGTTTTTTTATGTACGAAAAATGCTGCATTTCCACAGCGTGGGGCCTTAGTCTAAACAACGGGATGCTGGCTGTTACTACAGCCAGACATCCCATAGTGATGGGAAGGTTGGTTTTTTATCGTCCCTGCCTTCCCAATCGCTGTGTACACAGCACTCAATGAGCACTGTGAGCACAGCTATGGGAGCTGCCATGATGCGGTTCCCCTCTGACCCAGTCACATGACCACTATGGGGCAGGGAACTCAGAGTTTATTATGGCCTTGGGGGTAGCAGAAACTGTAAAAAAAAAAAATAAAAAATAAAAAATAATAAATAAAATGAAGCCCCCCACCAACACTACCAAGCCCCCGTCACAGGTTCTAGCCCCGCCTCAAGCAACACAACAATAAGTGTCACCAGTAAAAATGGCAACTATGAAAACTATTTAATTTTTTTTTTTTAGTAGCACTTCGTACTATTAAAAAAAACACAAAAAATGTGAACAAGACATAAAAATAAAACCTTATTTATCACCATAAAAACACGCAAAACTTATTTGGATAAGGAAAAAATGTTATAGCCCTCAAAACCACATGCATGAAAAAAAAAAACAAAATGTGTCCGTCCTGAACCAGAGAAAATAGCCCTGTACTGAAGTGGTTTGCCAACTCCAAATACTAGAGATATCAGGACCTTTAGATGCAATGCTAGGTGTACCTTTATATCCAGTGTCACAAAGAAAAATGTGTTGAAACTGACAAAGTGGACACTAGATGACTAAAAGAATATATGGGTGGATGAGTTTAATCTTAAGATGTTTAGATCACATAATAGAACATATGTGAACATTTGTGAGATGTGTAGATCAAATGAGAGGTTGGCAGAAAGGCAGAAAATCTCCTGTTGTCAGCACTTAAATGAAGAAAGCTAAGCTTTAAAAAAGAAAAAAAAAGGAGTATCTATTAGAAACTGAACAGCTTTATGGTGCTACAATATAGGCAGTATTTTTTATCTATTTTGTTTTTTTCTTTTAGAGGCGAAGGCCCCACGTGGCGTCCTGCAGCAAAAAAGCGCTGCAGCAAAAACTGTGGCGGGAAAAATTGTGTCAGCAATGCATCACAGTTTTTCCCGCAGCGCTTTTCACACAAAGTTTGCAGAGGTTTCTTCTGTGGACTTTCTGCTTCAATTATACCTATGCGGAAACTGCCGGTGCTTCCATAGGTATAATTGACATGCTGCGGCTTTTGAAATCATAGCAATGGTTTTTGAAATTGCAGCGTTTCCGCTGTGTGTATTTTCCCGTAAAGTACTCATACACACATACACACACACACACACACACACTTCTTTTTTCTGTATTGTGAATGTGTATGCCACATTTTAAAAGCTTTTATAATTTTTTTTTTTTGCATCCATTTTGCTGTTGTTTTTTTCTGCAGCTTTTTAATTTTTTGCAAAAAGTCTATGAAAAAATACATAGAAAACAAAATACCTCCAAAAAGTTTAAAAATACCATTCCAAAGACAGTACAAAAATGACTAAACAATTTTTTTAGTCATTGTCATATCTTACCATAGACTTTAAAGTATCAAATCTCTATGAAATGTTTGGCCAGAATAAGAGATAAAGAAATGCTGCTACAGCACCATCATCAAAACACTCTGTGATTCTAGTCTAAGGCCAGGGCCCCACATTGCGAAAACACAGTGTTTTACATTGCCTGCAAAGTGGATAGGATTCTGGCTAATTCCATCTACACATCGCATAAAAAAATTTGCAGCGGAAAAGCTGTGATTTCAAAAATGCTTGCGTTTTTGAAAATCGCGGCATGTCAATTATACCTACACGGAAATGCTGGCATTTTCCGTATAGGTATAATAGGGGCAGAAAGTCCGCAGAGGAAAACTCTGCAGACTTTCTGTGAAAAACACTGCAGAAAAAAAAAAAAGATGCGTTTCCACGCTGACTTTTCTGTTTTTTGGCTGCAGCTCGCTACGTGGAGCCTTAGCCTTAAAAGGGAATGTGTTATGAGAAAATGACCTGAGGTTTAAATCAAGTATTTAAGTGAAAAATAGTTTTTAAATTTTTTGTGGGTTTTTGTTTTATATTTCATGTTACTTTTTTATATTTCTAAAAGAGCCCTAATTCCTAACTTCTAAGTCTAATAATAGGCTAACACCTCCTGTTTTCTGATTATTATTACAATGAAAGGTAACACTTATTTGTGGATATTATACTGTAGGATCCTCCATAAACAAAAGGGGACAGCCGCAGTTCACCTTCTTAATTTCCCTGCTCAATGATCTCTGTCCACGTTACAGAGCATGCTTAGAGCACTCTCCCATACACATCAATGAACATCTCCAATCTCTGGCATTTATTGTGCTGTCTATTTATTTTTAAATGGTACTTAAGGAAAATGTCTTTCCCTATAATCATGTACACAAAATAAAATAAAAAGATCCACATTCAGAAAAAAAATAAGATTAGAAGGGACAGTCTGCCTGTTGGGTGTCAACTTGTAAAAAAAATAAATAATGGTGATATATTCTCTTTAACCCCATGAATTTTTTTTCATGTTGCATTCTAAAAACCATGTCACTTTTTTCATTGATGTAACTGTTAATGGCACCATTTTAGGGTATATATAACGTATTATTAAACTTTTATTAACTTTCTAGGGAGATGGGAAAAAAAGCACTTAATTTAGCATAAGTATGTTAGCATGATCACAATACAAATATATATATAGTTTTTTATGCTTTACTGCTTTTGCACAATAAAAACCTTTTTGTGTCACCATATTCTCAGAGCCATAACATTTGTTATTTAGGTTTTTTTATTGGCAATCTATACATATATAAGACTGAACATCCTCAATTCCATTTTTTGGAGGCTAGGTGACCAGAAACAGCAAGTCTGTCATTTTTTTTCACTGTTCACCATGGGGGGTAAGGGACGTTACAGATGTGCCAATACCAAATATGCATAGATTCTTTTCTTGTTCCTTTTTACAATAGGTTCACACTAGCATTGCTTGTTCTGGTCCATGGGAATACCAGAGCAATGGGTAGGTGGAGCACAAACAAAGCAGTTACATACAGAATCTGGCAGACCCCATTGACAGTCTGCCGGCTGGTGTCTACCATTTTAAAACTGAAATCGGCGGAAAAAAAGTCCTCTGTGCAGGTCCGCCACTCAATTTTATTAATGTATATGGCTGCAACTATATTCCCACTCTAATATCTCTCTTCTCAGATCACATTACAGTGTATTGTATCCCAAATCTTACTTCTCTTACTTTATCACATATTTTATGCTCTTTACTGTTTTAAACTATTGTAATTTTAAGATGGACTTTACCAATGAGGCTGGAGAAGGCACATGGTACACCCCTTTGACCTTAGATCAATTTAGTAAAGAGGATAAGACTGTGCCCCCATTATTTGGAAGATTGTTAAACTACCTTGGTAAATACTATAGTAAAGACTGAGAGTTGCTTATACCATTACTAGTTTTTAATCTTGCACCAATACCTGGGAGAACCCAAAGCACCATCAGGCAGAAGACTATACTACAGAGAGCGCCCCAGGGAAAACTATTGCCACCAACATCCATACTGAAGCCATGCTCTTCTCTGCATCAGCCTTCAGGAGTGCTGGAGGTTTGGTAGAGACAACTACACTCACAGTGACCTCAACCATGTCCGACAACTAGTTTCATCCTCTCCATGCTCCTCCACCAAGTTGCTGCACAATGGTAGATGTATATATGTTGCATCCAACACAATAAACCTGCTTTGGACATTTCTGTATTTCTAATGTACAAACAAAAGTTCACTTTAAAATCCTATATTGCAATTATATTGTACATAAGGTCTGTAAGGAATTACTGTAATAGGTTTTTAAGAAAAGAGAGACACTTTTTCAAATGTGCTTTCCTAAATATTATTATAGGTAGGTTACTCTCAGTGGCTCAGTTAAAGTAACTATGAGAAATGTTTCTCATATATAACTGGAAGTAGATCATTTATCTTATTGTCCCATTGGACCTGGGTATCATCTTATCTAGAAACATCTATCTTAAAAAGGATTCATTTCTACAGTGATGTATACAATACATGGTATGTAGTGATTTTAGATGCTGTTTGTTATCTTAATGAAACAATATGACATTTTACAAGTACAATATTTTAATCCTCCTTCTAGATGATTTTGTGTTTAGATGAGGTATACACTCAAGGGACACAGATGTAATATTACCACTTTGCAAAGCATTGGCGTGGTTACATCTACAATATGCCGCTCAGTTGTGGACACCTGTCAATTGAAAGGATCCTCTAGAGTTAGACAAGGCGCAAAGGCGGGCCACAAAAATTATAAGGAGGGGCGTGGCCTGGACGCGCATGGAGTAGGTCGCGTGCGGGACCTTCTCTGCTCCACCGCTTGCAGCTGAGACCCGTGGACCCTTCAATTCAGCGATTATGGGCAAGCGCTTACCGAGGAGGGTGGCCCCAGGCACTCCAGCGCCTGTGGAGAGGTCTGGGAGAGCCACCCTGGACGACTTCCTCACTCAGCAGCCTTCTCTGCCGGGCCAGGCTGCTGTGGGGCGGCCATCTTGGATTCCCTCCGCTCTTCAGGCACAGGGGTCGCAGCGCAGCCTTTCTCCTCCCACGCTCCCCCTGTCAGCCAGCGGAGCACCGCTCCAGCAGAGATCCCTGTCGGCGCCTGGGCAGCCCAGAGCTTCCCCAGCACGAGTGCTCCCACAGTCTCCTCACCCTGGGATGTCCCAGCAACTACACTTTGCTTCACCAGCACTTCTGGCAGAGCGGCATGAGAGGACCCCAGATGTCTCCAGCTCTCCAAGGGGCTCTGAGGTCAGTGGCTCTGCTCCCTCCCACACTGCTGATGAGTTATAGCCTGTGGCCACAGAGCTGGTCTCTGTGGCCCCCCACCTACTATCTTCCCCCATCGCCCCTCCCCTCCATAGCTCAGGGGGGGATGGCGCGGTGGAAGGCGCTGGCGTAGGGGCTCCTCCGCCCCCACACTCCCAAGGATTATGGCTCCCCCCCTCCAGTCCTGTACCCCCAGAGCTGCCTCCCAGGTCCATCTTCAGCACCGCCACCTTTGGTGGACCTCCTTCCTCAGCTACCTACTAAACAAGACCTTAAAAGTATGGTTGCGGAAATCACAGCATCCTTCCGATCTGAAATTGCTACCCTCCGCACTGATTTACACTCTATTGCTAATCGAATGGATACGCTGGAGAATGACCATGACACTACCAGGGACTATGTTGCCTCGCTGCATGATACTACTGCTAACCAGGGATCAGCTATACGGGACATGCAACGTCACTTAGAGGATCTTGACAACAGGGGTCGGCGCAACAATATACGCATCAAGGGACTCCCAGAGGCTGACCAATCTGAGGATCTGCCTGCTCTGCTGGAGGCTGTCTTCAACACTATACTGCAGGAGCCCCCGTCCCACAAAATTAAGTTTGACAGGGCACATCGAGCCCTTCGACCCAGAGGATCCTCCGCTGCACCCCGTGATGTCATCTGCTGCCTCCACGACTTCACCCTTAAAGAGGCTATAATGAGCAAGGTGCGCAAACTCAAAGACTTTGAATTTGAGGGAGCTCAACTACAACTTTATCAGGACCTTTCGCTAATCACCCTCCAGAAACGCCGCCATCTCCGACCCCTCCTCCAGATCCTTCAGGAACACCAAATTCCTTACCGGTGGGGTTATCCGTTTGCTCTCATTGCACGTAGGGATGGTCGCTCCGCTACGCTTCGCTCCTTCTCGGATTTACCTCTCTTCTGCGACCTGCTGGATGTCCCCTTGCCGGATTTAACAGACTGGGAGCTAATCCCTCCACCTCCTCCCCCACCACCGGTTTGGCATCGACTGGAGCCCAGACGACGTCATGCACCCTCCGCGGCGGCGACCGCTCGGAGGCCCCGACTGGAGACTGGTTCCTGAGGAGGATGCTCCTCCTTGAGACGTGTTTTTTTTTTTTTTTTTCCGGTAGTGCTTTGAAAACTGCAAGCCTTAGCGTTATGTTTGCTTCTCTTTTTCCTTTTCTAGGTCTACGGGTCTCATCTATTATGCTTATTATTGGATTGTTTTAGCGGAGTGGGGCGGGAAGGGGTTCCGGTGACTCCCCTTCCATCCTTCTTTTTACTGGTGGTTGGGGATCTGCCGCCTCCCCTCCGACCTCTTGTCCACGCTCTCCCCCCTAAGGGGATACTTGGACTGTGCGGCCATTGATCCTGGTTGGACCTCTGGCTGTCCTCACTGGTCCCCAGGCGAGTGATTTAGCCTCACCCACAAAGTATTGTTTAATTGTTATACTTCTTACTTTGTCATATATGTTGTCTTTTGCCTCCCCCCCTTTTCCACCCTCCCTCCCTGATCTAGAGACCTTGCCTCGACTTTGGGTTCCTGTTTGTGGATCGCCCTTCTGCCTCTTCGAGGGAAACCTGCCAGCGTCATGTGAGATGGGTGAGCTTATTACAATCCGCCACTGTCCTCCAATCCTGAGTCCCAATGGTTAGGTGCGTGACAATTAATGTCAAGGGCCTGGGTTCCAACACTAAAAGGCGCCATGTCCTTAGAGAACTCCGCTCCTTACGAGCGGATGTGGCGTTTCTTCAGGAGACTCATTTTGACCGCTCCGGTACCTTTGCCTTCGCTAAGCACTACTTTCCCATAGCCTTTTCGGCCTTCCACGATCGACGCAGAGCTGGGGTGGCTATCCTTCTTTCCCGTTCCTGCCCAATTACAGTGACAACCTCCCACATAGACCCAGGGGGCCGATTTGTTATTTTGGAAGGGCTCCTTCATGGTGCCCCGATTGTTTTATGCAATGTCTATGCCCCTAACTCAGCGCAGATCCCATTCTTGCGTCGGGTATTCTCCCGCCTGCGCGCTCTCCCGGCATCAGCTTGGCTTGTGGGGGGAGACTTTAACATGGTCTTCTCTGAACGGGCGGACCGATTGGCGTTACCCCAGGGTCCAACCCCCCATAGGATGGCTCAGCTTGCACGGGAGTTCCGTAAGCTGATCCGTGCCCATTCTTTGTACGACCTTTGGCGAGTGGACAACCCTACTGCACGCTCTTACACCTTCTTCTCTCACCCTCATAACACTCACACCCGCATTGATTATTTCTTTGGGAATGCTCCCGCCCTTTGTTTGCTCAGGGACACGAACATTGGCTCTCTCACCTGGTCTGACCATGCCCCAGTTGTGGTTACTCTATCTACGACCCCAGTGCCTACTCGCCAATGTCATTGGCGTCTTAACGAAACATTGCTCAAATCACCGACCTCCCTCGAGATCCTGCGCACACACTTGATGGATTATTTTAGGGACAATTTAGGTTCGGTAAACTCTCTTGCCATTCTCTGGGAAGCCCATAAGGCGGTCATGAGAGGACATTGTATCGCATTGGCTTCTAGGCTTAAAAGGGACAGACAGGCCCAGGAACAGCTTCTCCAAGCTCGTATTCGGTCCCTTATGACAACTTTGGCAGCACATCCATCCCTGGGAGTTCTTCGCCGTTTGGTTTTGGCACGGGCTGACCTCCGTGATTTGGAGACCCGCCATGTGGAACGACTTCTCCTTTATACTCGCCAGAGGTTCTTTGAACGAGGTAATAAGTCTCACACCCTCCTGGCAAGAACCCTCAGGGATCATCAGGCCTCCTCCACACCACACTCTGTCCGTGACTCCACGGGTACCCTTCAACACCACCCTGACGCTCTGGCGCTGGCTTTCCACTCTTACTATTCTAAGCTGTATAACTTACCCCCCCCCCCGCGAGCACTACCCCCTGGGGATGACTCAACACTGCTAGAAGACTATTTAAAGGATTGTTGTCTCCCACACCTGCCTCCTGAGGCCTTGACTTCCCTAAACACTCCCATCACCAGGGAGGAACTAGAGGGGGTCCTGAGGGACCTCCCAAATGGGAAAGCCCCGGGCCCAGATGGGTTCACTTACAATTATTATAACGTTTTCCAGGGTGAACTTTCTGCTCATCTATTGTCCCTCTTCAATTCCTTCCTCTTAGGCTCCCCCATACCCCCGACTATGCTCTCTTCACTGCTCACATTGGTCCCTAAACCGGGTAAGGACTTGCAGGACTGTGCTAATTATCGACCGATTGCTTTGCTGAACGCGGACCTGAAACTCTTTACCAAACTCCTAGCCAATAGGTTAAATGCTTGGCTCCCTCTGCTTGTCCATAAGGACCAGGTGGGATTCATCCCCTGTCGTCAGGGTGGTGACAACACCAGGAGGACTGTGGATTTGGTGGAGGTGGCCAATCATTATTCTACCCCGGCCCTTCTCTTGAGTCTGGACGCTGAAAAGGCTTTCGACCGCATAGATTGGTCGTTTATGCATGCTACGCTTAAGGCGTTTGGGCTCATGGGACCTTTCCTCACAGCTATCCAGGCCCTCTACTCCCTACCCACAGCAGCAATCAAGCTTCCCCATGCATCCTCGCCCTTCTTCCCTATTCGAAATGGCACTAGGCAGGGTTGCCCCCTGTCTCCCATCATATTTGCCCTCTGCATTGAACCGCTGGCAGCCAAGATTAGGCGAAACCCTAATATCAAGGGGATCATGGTCCAGGATAAGGAATTTAAGGTCTCTCTTTTCGCAGATGATGTACTCCTCACTCTCACCTCCCCTCATACTACCCTTCCAAACTTGTTGCGCTTGCTGGAGACCTATAGCGATCTCTCAGGATACAAGGTGAACCCTGCAAAGACTGAGGCACTCCCACTCAACATTCCACAGGACCTGCTCCTTCTCCTCCACAGTAATTACGATTTCCAGTGGCGGGAGTCCTCTATCCGCTACCTGGGAGTCCATATATCCACCTCCTACGCGACCCTCTATTCGGCAAACTACCCGCGGTTGTTTCGTGAGTTAAGAGCCCTATTGGACAAATGGCAACCCTTACCCATCTCCCTTTTAGGGAGAATTGCCGCGGTCAAGATGACTCTCCTTCCGAAGCTACTGTATTTTTTCGAGACACTCCCGGTTGCGATTCCTCGGGGAGAATTACGGAACCTGCAGAAAGCTATTTTTCAGTTTACCTGGCAGTCAAAACGGCACCGAATACCCAGATCTGTTATGCTGGCGGATAGGGGGTCTGGGGGTATGGCCGTCCCACATCTGCTACATTACTATTGGGCGTCCCACTTGCGCCATATCCCACTTTGGGCGGCTATGCCAGCATATACTAGATGGGTGCAGATAGAGAAGCTCTGGCTGGCTCCCATGCACCCTAACGCGCTTTTGTGGGTTGGCTCTCCCCCCCGCTCCCCCTGCCTCGTACCTGCTGGGCCCTATTCGGTTTACTAGATCTATTTGGTCTGCCTGTCGTACTAGATTCTCCCTGATGTCCCAGCACTCATCTATGCTCTCCATATTATACAACCCCCTTCTCCCGGAAAGCCTGACCTCTGCCATGACTAAGGTGTGGTCTAAAGCTGGTCTTTACCGGATTGCGGACATGGTTGATCCTGGAACCTTGGAACTCAGGTCCTTTGCCTACCTTATAGCTAACCAAAACCTGCCAGGTACTGAATGGTTCCATTATTTACAGGTGGTTCACTTTGTCCGCTCCCTCCATGGGTCCCTTAAAGTGTCACTGCCCACCGCTTTTGAAAAGATTTGCCGTGCAGGTACGTCCACTAGGGGCCTTATATCCTCTATTTACCAACTTCTTACCTCACAAACTACAGGCTCCCCAGTTACCCATCGCTATATGCTTAAATGGGAGGAGGCGGTGGGTAGACCCATCTCCCAGGAACAGTGGCGGATTGTATGGTCTCGGGCCCAGAAATCATCTCAGTGCATTACATTTCGGGAAGCGCAGTATAAGTTGTTGATGCATTGGTATCATACCCCGGCTCTCCTCCATGCTTTAAATCCATTGGTTCCCCCATGGTGCTGGCGCTGTGGAGTTGCGGTGGGTACCCTGCACCACATCTTTTGGACGTGCCCTCTCATCCTGGGTTTCTGGAGGGAGGTCAGGACTTTGAAGACTGCTCTCTTTTTGCAAGAGGTCCCTCTTGACCCTCTGGTCTATCTCCTGAACCTTCCCCCCAGGCACCTGAGCAATAAGTCATCCAGGCTTTTCTTGCACCTTTGTACTGCAGCTAAAATTCTCATAGCTAGAAACTGGAAGAAAGTGAGTCCCCCATCTGGTCTTGAACTTGTGGCTAGAGTGAAGGATGTGAGGAGTCTTGAATGCCTGACCGTGGGCCTAAACAACTCACAGGAGGCCTTTGGGGCTATCTGGGCGCCTTGGGATATGTATTGTACATCACAGGGTCTCTGATCTCTAGTCCTCTTCTCCCCTCCCCTCCTTTCCTCTGCTTCTACCCTTGTCTTCTTAATCCCTTCATCCCTCCCCTCCCTTGTTTACTGTCTAATTTGAATGCATATTGCTTAAGGGAGAAGAGGCGAATAGCCTCTACCTACCTCATTGTTTTCTGCTTGTTTGATCTTTTTTTCTCTTTATACCTTGTTAATGAAAAATTTTTTCAATAAAAATTACAGTTAAATTAAAAAAAAAAAAAAAATTATAAGGAGATGAGATCAAAATGCATAAATATATTCAGACTTGAGAAGAGCCATGTAAGAGGGGACGTGTAATCTATATAAATATATACAAGACCTGTACTAGAAATATGGTGAAAAGATGTTCTATGTAACATTCCTTCAAAAGACAAGGGGACATTCCCTCCCTGTGACAAAAAAGGCTTTTTTTTGCCATGATATATGAATCTGTGGAATCTGTCACCTAGGGAGCTGGTCATATGATTTACATGATATTTAGGACAACATTAATTCCTTCGTATAAAATTTTTTCCTTCAACCACATCCTTTCCCATCCTTTGAACTTGATAGAAATATGTCTTTTTTTTCAACTGTACTATGTTACTGCTACATTTGATTTATAATTCTGAAGTCTCAAGTGGCATATGATCTTTTGGGCACCCTTAACCCCTTAAAGATTGGCCATTTTTTGCATTTTTCAGCCATCACATACCAAGAGCCAAAACTTTTTTTAATTTTCATTCCATGCAGCTTTATAAGGGTTTATTGTAGTTCTGAATAGCACAATTTTGGGGTACATATTTCTTATTGATGAACTTTAATATATCAGGGAATGGAAAAATAAAACAGCAATCCCACCATTGTTTTATACTATAAATTATGTTCTGTTAAATAACATTTATTGTCTGGGTTGATATGATGATATGATTATTGATATGATCGCGTTGATGGCAAATATAAATATATATATATATATATATATATATATATATATATATATATATACAGTACAGACCAAAAGTTTGGACACACCTTCTCATTCCAAGAGTTTTCTGTATTTTCATGACTATAAAAATTGTAGATTCACACTGAAGGCATCAAAACTATGAATTAACACGTGGAATTATATACTTAACAAAAAAGTGTGAAACAACTGAAAATATGTCTTATATTCTAGGTTCTTCAAAGTAGCCACCTTTTGCTTTGATTACTGCTTTGCACACTCTTGGCATTATCTTGATGAGCTTCAAGAGGTAGTCACCTGAAATGGTCTTCCAACAGTCTTGAAGGAGTTCCCAGAGATGCTTAGCACTTGTTGGCCCTTTTGCCTTCACTCTGTGGTCCAGCTCACCCCAAACCATCTCTATTGGGTTCAGGTCTGGTGACTGTGGAGGCCAGGTCATCTGGCGTAGCACCCCATCACTCTCCTTCTTGGTCAAATAGCCCTTACACAGTCTGGAGGTGTGTTTGGGGTCATTGTCCTGTTGAAAAATAAATGATGGTCCAACTAAACGCAAACCGGATGGAATAGCATGCCGCTGCAAGATGCTGTGGTAACCATGCTGGTTCAGTATTCCTTCAATTTTGAATAAATACCCAACAGTGTCACCAGCAAAGCACCCCCACACCATCACACCTCCTCCTCCATGCTTCACGATGGGAACCAGGAATGTAGAGTCCATTCGTTCACCTTTTCTGCGTCGCACAAAGACACGGTGGTTGGAACCAAAGATCTCAAATTTGGACTCATCAGACCAAAGCACAGATTTCCACAGGTCTAATGTCCATTCCTTGTGTTCTTTAGCCCAAACAAGTCTCTTCTGCTTGTTGCCTGTCCTTAGCAGTGGTTTCCTAGCAGCTATTTTACCATGAAGGCCTGCTGCACACAGTCTCCTTTTAACAGTTGTTGTAGAGATGTGTCTGCTGCTAGAACTCTGTGTGGCATTGACCTGGTCTCTAATCTGAGCTGCTGTTAACCTGCGATTTCTGAGGCTGGTGACTCGGATGAACTTATCCTCCGCATCAGAGGTGACTCTTGGTCTTCCTTTCCTGGAGCGGTCCTCATGTGAGCCAGTTTCTTTGTAGCGCTTGATGGTTTTGGCCACTGCACTTGGGGACACTTTCAAAGTTTTCCCAATTTTTCGCACTGACTGACCTTAAATTCTTAAAGTAATGATGGCCACTCGTTTTTCTTTACTTAGCTGCTTTTTTCTTGCCATAATAAAAATTCTAACACTCCATTCAGTAGGACTATCAGCTGTGTATCCACCTGACTTCTGAGCAACACAACTGATGGTCCCAACCCCATTTATAAGGCAAGAAATCCCACTTATTAAACCTGACAGGGAACACCTGTGAAGTGAAAACCATTTCAGGTGACTACCTCTTGAAGCTCATCAAGAGAATGCCAAGAGTGTGCAAAGCAGTAATCAAAGCAAAAGGTGGCTACTTTGAAGAACCTAGAATATAAGACATATTTTCAGTTGTTTCACACTTTTTTGTTAAGTATATAATTCCACATGTGTTAATTCATAGTTTTGATGCCTTCAGTGGGAATCTACATTTTTTATAGTCATGAAAAGACAGAAAACTCTTGGAATGAGAAGGTGTGTCCAAACTTTTGGTCTGTACTGTATATATATATATATATATATATATATATATATATATATAGTCCAGTCTGCCAGCAACCATATAAAGCATAATAGGAATTTTCTTTATTCAAACAATAACATCACACACCACGTATCGACCCACGCAGGAGCCGACACTTGTTAAAGACCCCTACGTGGGTCAATACGTGGTGTGTGATGTTATTGTTTCAATAAAGAAAATTCCTATTATGCTTTATATGGTTTCTGGCAGACTGGACTGCTTTTCTTCTTTGCAAGTAACCCCTAATGGGAGATGGGGTCCTGCCGTGCAACTAAGGGAGTGGCATTATCCCTATTATCTTGAATGCTGTCACAGAACTTTTTTCATTATATATATATATATATATATATATATATATATATATTTATTTATGTTTAGGTTTTGCTAGTGTTGCACGATAAATACTAAATATAAATACGATAAAATCAAATACTTATGTAGTACAATGTATTAAGCTGATACTGTAAAACTGTCAGAATTCTATTTTATTCTATTCATGCATGTGGAACAGCCTAATAGGTATATACTGAAGGTGTTTGCAGGGTTGGTGGTGCCTGATAGAGGTGGCACCCATCTGAAACCAATAAGATGCCATAGTCACTATTGACATCTAAAGGATTAATGTTGTCAGATATTTCTTTTTTCCCCACTTGCTGTATCTGTACTTGTGTGAGAGTAGTGAGAGGGTAAAAGAGAAGCCCCCCATATTTACTCTTACACTTACATCTTTTCACGTCTTATTGGCAAAAATCAGTGTTGTGTTGGCAAGTTGTTAAACCACCTTGACATGGTCAGAACAGCCAGTTGTAGACGAGACACCATAATGAAGATGTCTGTAGAGTCTCCGTAACTTGCTTCTTTTCTGCTGTGTCCATTTCTGAGTACATGAACAACAGCCGCCTTTCTCTGCTGCAATTTCTCTGTTCTCCATCTCTAAAATCCTCAAGGAGATGTGATATAAGCCATGAACTACTTTAGTATTTCCACTCGGGTCTATATAATTTGTACTTGTCCTCCCAGCAGAGTAACTTCCAGCTTTCTGACCTATTAATGAGGTTCTCCTGATCTGTGAAGTGGTATCATGTCCTCCTTTAGAGAGCTGATAATAATTCTCTCAGTTCAGCTCGCATCCCTCTCCATATCTACAAGTGGTGTAATAGTATATGGTGAGTACCTTTGAAGCACGCCGCCTCGTTCCTGTCACTTAGAGTAATTACCTGAGTTATCCAATAGTAGATACCAGATGGTAGAGAAGAAACTACAAAGATCATTCCAAGAAAACTTGAATCAAAATATATGTATGCTTCCTTTGCCATGGATTAAACGATTCCTGCCTGCATGAAAATCTAATGTACCTGGTTTAGTTTCATCCACTGACATTTGATTTGCACATTAGAAACTATTTATTTTTCATTGGTTGCAGTTTTGAGAGGCCACAAATCAAGTGACTTATTTTAGTTGGAAAGCTACTTACATTCCATCAATGGCTTTCAATGGCTAACACGGTGCAACATTATACTACATTCCATCAAAGAATCCTATTTATCTCAGCAGAGGTTTGTCATGGCTGCCATTGATCTGCTGAAAGCACAAGGTGCTAAGTGGAATTTTAAAGGCAGCAAACATATAAGACGAGCTGACAAATTACAGTGTTCTACATCTGACTACAATTTAATTGCTTTCAGTTATTTATGATGTTTTATGGTGCTATACATACAAAAAATATGGCATTTTTATTACAGAAACAGAGAAAAAATGTGACGATGTTAGTATGGAAACGCATCTATTTGTGAAACCTAAGTATCAAAATTTTTTAACAAACACAAATAATGCAACAGGGTACTACAACATATACCAGTAGTAGCGGACCTATAAAAAGCATGTCAAAGGTGACACGCCAAGACGTTTTGGGTGACACACATCGGCAGCTATTTATTGTGCTATTGGAATAAGCAGATGCTTATTTTTACTCACCTACCCATGCCCCTTTCCTGGTCGCCCTCTGCTGCCTCCTCTAGGCGGCGCTACACTTATGTCACGGTGCCGAAGCTTGCCTGGATGCTACGTACAGCGTCCCGGTGTTCTTCAGCATTGGCTACAGCACACTCTGGAGGCGTCAGTGGAGGGCGGCCAGAACAGGAGCATGGACAGGTGAGTAAAAATTATTGGCTACTCTGTGTGGTGGTGAGGGAAAAAAAGGAGGTCATATACTGCAGGTGGGCTTTAAAAAAGAGATCATATAATGTGTGGTGGGGTATAAAAGGGGGTCAAACTGTGTGGGGACCATAAAAGGACCAAAAGGTCTTTCTGCAGCATAAGAAGAGACCAGTATTTTAGTCAGTGGGAGTCCTATTGCAGATTTTGTGATTTTGCGTTGGGGCCCAGAAACTTCAAGCTATACTTTTGCGCAGATTTACTTACTGTATTATCACACAGATAATGACTGTAGCAGTAAAGCAGCTAAAACATCATATACTTAATGTTTGCACAAGTCTTAGAACCCTCTACAGAGTGCTGCTCCTTTTTTCTTTCTGTTTGTATTGCAGCCATAGAAGTGTGCACCTGGGTACTTTTTTTTTTTTTTTTTTTACTGTGGAGGTGCTGTCTGCTTTTTTTTTTATTATTATTTTTTGTCTTTTTAAATGAGGAGCCTTTTACATTAGTTTAAAACTGAACATAAAGAATAATAGTTATATATAATAATAATAATAATAATAATAATAATAATAATATTGTCAGGCATTGTGGCCAATGATTAGTGCCAGGAGTGAGTTAGATATGTTTATGTCTTGTAAATTTTACTCCTGTGCCAAGGTGGAGAAAACCTAGACAGAGGAAACCTAATTGAATCCTATGAAATGTCAGTTCTGAAAAAAACTCCCAGGTAGATTAGGTTACCGGGGCCGGTGTATAAGCAAATAAAGCAGAGACGACACAGAATTGTTAGGATAAATAATGCAATATATTTACAAAGTTACTCAGCTATTAATTAAGTGATTACATCTACATATAAACTGTGTTAAAACATTGAAATATCTTACATATCTTACATATCTAGTAAACCTGAGAGGTACATAAGTGAAGATAAGAAGCATAAGGAAGAAGTTTGCCATTTTAGTACAAATGTGTCTAAGAGAGAGGTTATAGGGCTTTATCAGTCATGTAACAGCATTATGCTTGCTGATCGGTGTGGGTTCAAGTGCTCCTTACGAGTTGCTACAGTGACGGTGTCTATGAACCATAGTACAGTCATGGCCAAAAGTTTTGAGAATGACACAAATATTATATTTTCACATGATCTGCTGCCTTCTGGTTTTTATGTGTGTTTGTCAGATGTTTTTATCACATACAGAAATATAATTGCATTCATATTATGAGTAACAGAAGCTTATATTGACAGTTAGAATGAGTTAATGCAGCAAGTCAATATTTGCAGTGTTGACCCTTCTTCTTCAGGACCTCTGCAATTCTCCCTGGCATGCTCTCAATCAACTTCTGGACCAAATCCTGACTGATAGCAGTCCATTCTTGCAGAATCAATGCTTTCATTTTGTCTGAATTTGTTGGTTTTTGTTTGTCCACCCGTCTCTTGATGATTGACCACAAGTTCTCAATGGGATTAAGATCTGGGGAGTTTCCAGGCCATGGACCCAAAATCTCTATGTTTTGTTCCCTGAGCCATTTAGTTATCACCTTTGCTTTATGGCAAGGTGCTCCATCATGCTGGAAAAGGCATTGTTGAGCGCCAAACTGCTCTTGGACGGTTGGGAGAAGTTGCTCTTGGAGGACATTCTGGTACCATTCTTTATTTATGGCTGTGTTTTTAGGCAAGACTGTGAGAGAGCCGATTCCCTTGGCTGAGAAGCAACCCCACACATGAATGGTTTCAGGATGCTTTACAGTTGGCATGAGACAAGACTGGTGGTAGCGCTCATCTCTTCTTCTCCGAATAAGCTGTTTTCCAGATGTTCCAAACAATGGAAAAGGGGATTCATCAGAGAAAATGACTTTACCCCAGTCCTCAGCAGTCCACTCCCTGTACCTTTTGCAGAATATCAGTCTGTCCCTGATGTTTTTTCTGGAGAGAAGTGGCTTCTTTGCTGCCCTCCTTGAGACCAGGCCTTGCTCCAAGAGTCTCCGCCTCACAGTGCGTGCAGATGCACTCACACCTGCCTGCTGCCATTCCTCAGCAAGCTCTGCACTGCTGGTAGCCCGATCCCGCAGCTGAAACACTTTTAAGAGACGGTCCTGCCGCTTGCTGGTCTTTCTTGGGCGCCCTGGAGCCTTTTTGGCACCAATGGAACCTCTCTCCTTGAAGTTCTTGATGATGCGATAGATTGTTGACTGAGGTGCAATCTTTTTAGCTGCAATACTCTTCCCAGTTAGGCCATTTTTGTGCAGTGCAATGATGACTGCACGTGTTTCTTTAGAGATAACCATGGTTAACAGAAGAGAAACAATGATGGCAAGCACCAGCCTCCTTTTAAAGTGTCCAGTGGTGTCATTCTTACTTAATCATGACAGATTGATCTCCAGCCCTGTCCTCATCAACACCCACACCTGTGTTAATGGAGCAATCACTGAAACGATGTTAGGTGGTCCTTTTAAGGCAGGGCTGCAATGATGTTGAAATGTGTTTTGGGGGATAAAGTTCATTTTCTAGGCAAATATTGACTTTGCAAGTAATTGCTGTTAAGCTGATCACTCTTTATAACATTCTGGAGTATATGCAAATTGCCATTAGAAAAACTGAAGCAGTAGACTTTGTAAAAATTAATATTTGTATCATTCTCAAAACTTTTGGCCATGACTGTAGGTTCTTCTGTATTTTTCTCTATGTAGAGAAGCTGAAGCTGGCCCTCCTCCTCTCCCTCTTCCCTGTCTAGTATATCTTTATTTTAGACCTCTAGTACGTCCTGACGGCTCCTGTTATGCCCAGCTCTGCCAACATCACATTTCCAAAAATGCACACTGCACAGACTGAACCTGAAAAATTTCATAACTGTGACTAAAAGAGCGCGGGTAAACTAGAATTATTATTTACCAGCGCTTCTTTAGTCACGGTTTGTGGAATTGTGATGTTGGTAGGACTGAGCATGATGGGAGCTGTCAGAAAGTAGTGAAGGTAGGAGCCACCTATTTGCAGAAAACATAATAATAATAATATTACAATATTACACTATTTTTTTGCTATTTATAGGTCCCATATATATGTACATAAAAATGATCATTTTCTATATATATATATATATATATATATATATATATATATATAAAAGATTCCATAACAGTAATATATCAATCAGACCCCCAGACCACAAAAAAAAAAAATTAAAACACAACCAGACCTCAGACCAGACAACTGTTGCTACATTGCAGCAGCATCTATGCATAATTCCTATGGCTTTTCTTCTGGGACCTGTCATCACTGGAGCCCTTACATAATAGTCACAATTGTGCCCTGACATCATCAAGCTTCAGGGAGTTATCTGCACTGCTATACAATACATCCTGATGCTGTATGGTGCCAGGACAAAATACAATTGCCCCCACACAGCTGCAAGGGGAGGAGAGTAGTCCGAATCCCCAGGAGTTCTCTGTAGAGGCTGCATCTCACAGTCTGACTACTGTCATTGATTTCAGCTGCCTGCCCCCTTGCTTCCACAGATGAGCAGTTAAACAGCAACCTTTTGAGATGGAGGCCATGGACAATTGCCCACTTTGCCCCTCCAATGCCTGTCCTGTCCATTATACACAAATGGTTATAATATACATACAAAGATGTTTATCAAAAGTCACAAATGATTAAAAATAAAAACATTTTAACACATTTTATACATTTTTGGATCTTAGTTTGGAAGGGTGCAATCATTTGATTCTTTTTCTACAACTGACCAGCCTGCTACTTCTCTCTATAAATTTCTGGTTTAGCAGAAGCCGGGAGTTTACAGAGTATAGGCAAATGTGTGCTTTCCCTGAATGACACTGTGAGCGTGAATGTTTGCATAGAAGAAGTGGCTAAGCAGGTTTAAGTTTGTAAAAGAAAAAGAAATTCACCTTTTCAGTAGAAGTAATGAACCTTTTCTTTAAGGAAGTGGAAACTAAGAGACAAGGCTGGAGAGATGGAAATAAGGAATGTGGTGTTTGTGAGGCTGGTGTCAGCAGGTGCACAGCACACTGCTATACAGATTTATGGGCTGTTTCTGTGAGTCTTGGCTCACCTCTCACTCTTTACAGGCCTCTAGGATAGCACATAAAATGGTAGCAAAGTGAAGGGCATCTCAATGACTATTCTGCTCCACTCTTCTTTCTGTTATATCCCACATGCCATGTGTCCTGCGTGTGCATTGAGGAAGGTTCAGAGAGTTT
Organism: Leptodactylus fallax; assembly: GCA_947044405.1. Taxonomy (NCBI): domain Eukaryota; kingdom Metazoa; phylum Chordata; class Amphibia; order Anura; family Leptodactylidae; genus Leptodactylus; species Leptodactylus fallax. The sequence continues at coordinate 682,646 of CAMRHE010000624.1, forward strand.
TTCTGCCAAGGCAAACAACATAACTCTGAGAAGTAAGCATACAAGAAAGGTTTATGTGTTTCTTTTTCACTTCTCAAGTGGACCAACAGCTTGTAATGCTGAGTAACCAGGTGACTGAGAGAGTAGTAAGTGGGTAGAACAAGGTCTGGCTGTAGATTCACTACTTCTGCAGCTTAATATAGTTTGGTTAGTTTAAGACCTAAGAAAAATAAAATAAAAAGTCCAAAAAGCTCCATCTTCCTTTCTCATATGTCTTATTTTAAAAGACTGCAGGATGAGTGGAATGGCATCAGTATGAGACAATGAAAGTATGTTATATGCCCAAGGATGTCACTATGAGAATGATGACATAAAAGGGTATATACTGTATGTACTTATTTGGGGTTGTCCATTTTCTGATGTAAAGAAGGACAAAGGGAAAAACATAAAATGGACGCTTGAAAGTAAATTTTAGACTTGTTAACATGTTGTGTTGGGAGTCCTTAACTAAACTGGAGATTAGTTAGATGTGGATACATCAGTGCTTTGAGGGTATTAACACTGTCCTAAGCACTACAGTCATGGACCAGAGATGTAGATTCTCTAAGCTGCAATCCATTTGGTATCCCATAGAATTTATTCTTATCCCCAGAAAGCTGGTATGACTGTTGCTACAGGAAGATCCCCAGGCTGCAGTTCCTGGAATAGTCATAGGTGGCAGTAATGTAGATGCAATGATACCAGGTGAATAATCCAAAAAATGAACCAATACTGATATCCAGGAGCAAATCAGTGTGTCAATATCAGGATCAGACAGTGCCATACCAGGAGTCAGGAATCAGCATTTACCTCAATCAAATGGCATTACATAGCAGGCAGATTCACCTTTACATAGGCCACCAGGCCTGACTTCATCTTTTACCACCAGTTATCTTAGCAACTTGAATATGCTTTACAGTCTGAGCAGAAAAGCCATGGCTTAAAGCAGCAGCAGCATCAGACACAGAAGCTCACCAAGAAATAGCATGGGCACCGGGCAAAGTGAATAAGACTAAAGCCGCTCTTTGTACAGTAAGTATTGCACAAAGATCGGTTTTCATGTATTACAGTGGTAGTGGTATATGCTAACCAGATAATAATTACCTACTTTTAGATCGGTGGGGTCCATTAACCAGACCACACAATAATCAGCTGTTTTGACTACAGTGACCAGAACCAGAAGAACCAGAGATGGCTCTGTGCACCGTGCAATGGCCACATGCTCAGCTTAGCTCGTTTGATATTTTTCCAGCATATTTGCAATATATAAAAACAATGGAGGTCAAAATGCTTTACTTTAAATCTGAATTTCAGTCTCCATTATTCACAAATAAATTTATCCATTTCTGAAGCACTAATAAAAATTCCACTGAACAGTATTCTCGCTGATTCACTTTTCAGTGGTGTTAACCTGAATGAAAGTTCAGATCAAATAATGAACAAATATATATTCCCTTACGTCCGACAGCAGCACAATATGGGGGTATCTCTGCCCCTGTGTGTTGTTTAGGACAGGTGGAACCTTTAATTAGCACCAAAAAGGTGCCTCCTACTGGCCCTATAAAAGGGCACAAGAGACCTCCCTCCACTGTGTTTTTTTCTGTCCTGTGTGGGACAGGTGGACGGAGGTTTCTTGTGACCTCCCGTTGCTAGGCGTTTCATTTACTCCTAGTTTAGGGGGTACCTCGGTCCATTCCGTTGTCTTCTTTCCAAAGATAAAGCCTCCGGTCCTTCGGGCCTTCGCCCCGCAGCGCAGCGTTATCCGGCTCATCGCTCGGCAGTCAGCGCGATCCCGGAAGTAAGTAAGGAACCTCCTCGGCCGGAACTTTTTTTTCCGGTCCCGCGTTCCCCGGGGAAGGAAGCCTTTACGCACCACCGCGGCCTACTTCCAGTTTTCTCGGAAAAAGTGCGGTAAGTTTGGAAATTGAAAATTTAAAGGCAAAATATAGAATTGATTTTTGCTGCTTGTATTTTGAGCCTCTGGCTTAGGCTTATGCTCCTCTATGTTCCATTATGGCGTTTGACTCGTTTTGGTGCTGTACAAATGTTTCTTTGTGGCTTCCTCCCCTCGCTGCTGGATTACATTCAGAAGGTCTGCAATCCTTTATTTGTTGAGCGAGTGGTTTGTAGCTCCTCTGCTGCGGTTTGCGGTGGCTGGTTTTTCTGACGGTTTTTTTCTCTTCAAAGTGACCGATTTAGAAAAAAGTAAGGTACCCCTTGGTTTTATGCGATGCTTGGCAATCTTCCATTTTCAAGTGTCGCGTGGCTGTTTGATGTTTCAGATGTCATCTTCTGCATCAGGTAACGGCGATGGGCTTAGGAGGAAAATGTCCTCTAAACATGAACACCTAACGTGTTGGATTGCAATACCCCTTTACCTGACGGCTATGATTTTACCCGCTGTCACCAATGTCGCGGACCTCCGCCGGAAGAACCTTCCATAAGAAAGGTTGTCACTTGGGTAAAGGATTATATGGAGGAGTCTCTTAAGGAGATCCGTTCTTTCATCGCCCAGATTGCCAAGAGACCGCAGGTTGAGACACAATCTTCCTTACGGATCTCTGATGAAGATTATCAGATAGTGGACGAGACACTCTCATCTGACAATTCCACTGAAGATCCCAGCAGACCGTGCTTCCCACTCGAAAAATTAAGCTGGCTGCTGAAGTCCATCCGGTCTAAGGATCGTGATGTTGACGGGGGAAGCCTCCGCGTCCACCTATAGAGGGCCTAGGGTCTTCCAAGTGGACCAGACATTACAAAAATTTATGTCCTTAGAGTGGAGATGTCCTGAAAAACCTCTTGTGGAAAGTTCCAAGGAGGTTCAGCGCTTATTCCCAGTTGCTCAATGGGATCAATGGAGTCCTTCTCCCAAGGTGGATATGGCGGTGGCTAAATTGTCCTGCCGCACTAAGGTACCATCAGATGATGGATCAAATTTGTACGATGCCATGGACAGGCGCTTCAACAATACCTTCAAGAAGGTTTATTCAGCTGCCTCGCCTAAGACCGCTGTGGCGGTTGGGTCTTGTGAAGTGTCAGCCAAATTATGTACTGACCTGGTCCACCTCGAAAGGGACATTGACTCTGGAGTCTCCAGAGACAAGCTGCTAGGGTTTCTAGGCTCGGTTTCCCTGGCAGCTGAATATTTAACGGAAGCCTCCCACCATCAATTAAGGCTGGCGGCCAAATCCCTGGCACTTACCAAGAAGACTGCAGCAGGAAGACCTCTATGGTTAAAACCTTAGAGAGCTGTTTTCCCCTTAAAATATAATTTGGGCGCATTGCCCTTTGAGCCAGGTAGAGTCTTTGGCTGTGCCCTAGACGAGATCCTAGAGGGCTTGGACGACAGTTAGGGTAAAACTTACCCCAGGCCTTCAGAGGTAGGTCTGACTCTGGCCGTGGTAGAGGCTATCCGCCTCGTCGTGGACGGCAGTCCCAGAGAGGCTCTAGTTATTCCTCTAGAGGCACCGGCCGGAGATTTCTGAAGTCTGATGATAAAAAAGAGAAGCCTAGCTTTTTGACATCAGAAGCAGTTTCCTGTAGCCGAGATTCCTGTCGGAAGTTGTCTCTAAAAAGCCCACTTTCTCAACTACTGACAGGAAAAAAATTTGAGACCTATGGGTCCGGTAGGTAATCCAAAGAAGTTATGCAATCGAGTTCCTCCATCCTTCTCAGGATTGGTTTGTGTTAACTCGCAGCTTCCCTACAATGCAGCAGACTACATTGGAATGCTCCATCCGAGAGTATATTCATAAGGGAGCCCTGGTGGAAGTCTCTTCTCTAGAAGAAGGATCTGGTGTCTATTCTCCGTCTTCCTGGTGCCAAAATCGGCAGACAAGTAGAGAATGATCATAGACTTAAGGTACCTCAACCGCTTCATCAAAAAGAAGCGCTTCCGTAGGGAAACCATAAAGTCTGTCACCACCTTTCTCCTCTAAGGCGATGTTTTTTGTGACTTTGGATATAAAAGAAGCTTATTTGCGTATTCCTATTTACCTTCACAAAGAAGGTTTTTCTAAGGATTGCCGTAGTAGTTTCCGGCTACAGGAAGCACTTTCATTTCACAGCACTACTCTTCAGGATCTCCTCTGCTTCCCACACCTTTACAAAGGTAGTGGCCTCCATAACGGCCGCCCTCAGGCTCAGGGGATATTCTTGGTGCCTCATCTAGACGACTGGTTGATAAAGGCCCAGTCAGAGTCTGTTCTGCTCCAGTACCTACAGAGAGCCATTTCCCTGCTTCAGAGTCTGTGATGGCTTATAAACTGGGAGAAGTCAAAAACGATCCCTTTCAACCCGAAGGAAGTTCCTCCGCTACTTCCTAGATTCAGTCCGCCTGCAAATCTCCTTGACACCAGCAAAGAAGGAGAAACTGGTCGCGGCAGTCCGGCACCTCTTCAAAAAGCCGATAGCCTCCATCAGAACATTGATGAAGATCCTGGGCTTGATGTCTTCCTCAGTGGAGGCAGTCCCATGGGCCTTGTGGCACTTACATCCCCTCCAGAGAGGATTATCAGAGGCTTGGGATCGCACCCTTCTTACACTCAGCAAGAAGATTCGACTCTCCTCCAGGACCCGTTTTTCCCTCAAGTGGTGGCTACACCTGAAAAACGGAAGGTCCACGGTCCAACCTCCTTGGACCCTGTTGACTACAGATGCATCCCTCACGGGATGGGGAGCCCATTGGACGGAAACTCCATAAAGGGAGTCTGGAGCGCTCCAGAAAGAAGGACCTCGTCCAACTGGAAGGAGCTCAGAGCTGTATATCGTGCTTTACTCCATTTCTCGCCTCTTCTCAAGGAAGAGCAGTCAAAATCCGGTCAGATTACATGACCACAGTGCTGTACGTGAACAGACAGGGAGGCACCAGCTCACCAACCCTCCTCAGGGAGGCAGATCTGATATTTACATGGGCAGAGAAAAATCTAACCCATTTATCCGCAGTTCACATCAAGGGCTCCCTCAACATAGTAGCGGATCGGTTGAGTCGGGGTCAGGCCGTATCAGGAGAATGGTCACTCAATCCAGAAGTCTTTCATCAGATTACCCTGAAGTGGGGTCTTTCAGAAATAGACCTCATGGCAACCCGACTCAACACCAAGGTGGAGACGTTCTGTTCCCTTTACCAGGAGGACAATCTCTTGGCAGTGGATTCCCTGTCCATCCCTTGGAGGTCCAGGCTGGCATTCATCTTCCCTCTAATTCCAACAATACCGAAGGTATTGATGAAAATCAGACAGGACCAAGTCTCTGTGATAGCTATCATTCAAAAAGAAGCATTCTGGCCAAAAAGAGCTTGGTTTTTTCCCAACTCATGGAGATGAGTCGAGGGATATATTGGAGGCTCCCCCCCCCCCCATCCAGAACCTGGTTTCCTAAGGATCTCTGAAGTGCCAGGATCTCTGGAGATTCAACCTGACAGCCTGGAGGTTGAGCAGTCCCTACAGCAGGATAGAGGACTGTTAGAGGCCGTCCTGAAGACCCTTTCTTCTGCAAGAGCAGACTCTGCCAATAAGAGCTACCAGAGGACAGCCAAGATTTTCATGGAGTGGTGCTCCAAGAAGGGTAATAATAATCTAGAACCTTCTACGGCTGATATTTTAAATTTTCTTCAGGACGGTTGGGATAAGGGCCTTGCCCCTGCCACTTTGAAAGTGCAGATTGCGGCCCTCTCCACTCATTTGAACAGACGTCTGTCTCAGGATCCTCTGGTTGCAAGGTTCCTTAAAGGGGCAATGAGGCTAAAGCCTCAGTATCATCTCCAGTTCCCCAGTGGGACCTTGCGATAGTCCTTGCAGGCCTGTGCGGTCCTCCTTTTGAACCCTTGGAGACTACGGACCTAAAATATTTAGCCTACAAAACCACTTTTGATGGCTATTATGCCAAATAATCTGCCAAAAGAGTAGGGGAACTCCAGGCTCTCTCTTCTACAGAGCCGTACATTTTGTTTTGCAGATAGGGGTGCACCTTAGGTTTGCCTGGGTTTAACCCTAAGGTCCCCTTATACTACAACAGCAATCAGCTAAATTCGTTACCTGTGGTTTTTCCCCACTCCAACCTCTGAGGAGGAAGAAAAGCTCCACACCTTAGATGTGGTAAGGTGTCTGCGGATTTACCTATCCCACACTCAACCGCTTAGGAAGGCCAAAAGCCTACTAATCGATATGCAGGGTAAAAACAGAGGCCTCTAGGCTTTCAAGCCTACTCTATCCACATGGATCAAGGAGACAATTAAGTCTTCCTTTCTTATTCAGGAGTTACTCCCTCTAGTCTTTCTACGGCCACTCGACCAGGGCTGTGTCGACTTCTTCGGCTGAGTATCGGTCCTTACCATTGGACCAGATTTGTGCGGCTGCATCATGGTCATCTCAGTTGACCTTTTGTTAAACATTATCATTAGACGTCCGCAGTTTCCAGACAACTGCCTTTGGTCAGTCAGTCCTTGACGTTGTAAGGCGAGGAAACCCTCCCTAGGGGAATTACTTGCTATCTCCCCATATTGTGCTGCTGTCGGACGTAAGGGGAATCGTTGATTGTAATGTCAATCTGTATTCCCTTAATCCTGACAGCAGCACAAGTCTTCCCTCCCTAGAAGCTTGTTTCCTGTTACTTTATAATTTACACAGTGGAGGGAGGTCTCTTGTGCCCTCTTATAGGGCCAGTAGGAGGCACCTTTTTGGTGCTAATTAAAGGTTCCACCTGTCCTAAACAACACACAGGGGCAGAGATACCCCCATATTGTGCTGCTGTCAGGACTAAGGGAATACAGATTGACATTACAATCAACGATTACAAAATTCCTTCAAGCCTTTGAGTGTAGAAATAGAAGAGCTGTCAGTCATTGAATTCCTACTCTGTGATTGTCTAGAAAGCTAAATGTAGGAAGTGCAATAATGTTACACTGGTAGAAGTGGGATGTTTGAAGAAATCAGAATTAAACATTTTTTAAAAACATAAAAAAAAAAATCTAAAGATAATAAATCATACCATGATAAATGGCAGAGTTTGGTGTCACTAAAGGTTGTTGCTTTCAATTAATTTAATATATAATACAGAGAAGGGGGAATTTATTAAGACTGGCATTTCCTATACTAGTCTTAATTCAAGCACTAGATGAGCCAGAAGCCTCTCAATACTCTGATGCATGTTGGAGGTCCTTTCCGTCTGAACTCAAAACACCAGTCATGGATGGGCGTATATTTCTCGTCTAACTCACATTTGTTTTCTGAAGTGGGTTATAGTAAATCTGATGGACGAAGATGTCTATACTGCCGCCTGCCTAGATTTCCACCCAATGTCTTTAAAAGTGGCGAGCCGCATGCAGAAGATGCGCCATCATACTCGAAAAATGCCTTAAATTGAGGTGCATGTTTAGCCACTTTCTTGGCACAGCCCATTTAGTAAATCTGGACCAATGATTTTAAGACTGTAGTCACTTCTTCATTATATCATAGTACAAACAAGGAAATGGGGTATTAATCTGGAGGTGCTAGAGGGAGGTCCAGATACAAGTACACAGTATTGCTTTAAAAAGGGACAAAAGTTAAAATTGAGTAAGATAAAGAAATGTTGCCAGATAAAAACCACAGAAGCATCCTACTTGACTCCATTACCTTTTTGACCATTTCTAACTTATATAGTTTGCCCAACTTAGACGCACCGCTTTCCCTAACAAAATGCTTTTTGCTTTTATTTATATATTTTTTGTTCTTTCTTCATAATTCACTTAGGAGGAATTTATTATCCCATCTACATCATTTTTATGGCGCAGACTGATTGTGGCTCATCTTTGGCGCAGGGCCGGAGCCTCTTAATAATTTTGAAACACCTAAAGTCAATTGGGTCTTTATTAAGACTGGCAGAGGAAACACTGGTCTTAATAAATTCTTTCCTTAGGTTTTTATCTAGTGTTTCCATGATTTTTTATGAATTGTATTTCCTGTATAATAGAAATATTTCCCGTGACATCCTGTTATCAGAAACGTAACCTTTTTGTAATTAAAAAACTTTCATTGTAATACTTACTTATCCAGAACATTTTCTCTGCATCTTCTTATAGACAGTTAATACATTGTCCAAGCATTTCAGCTTTCATATTACCACAGATGTCTACATCATGTTCTCACAGAATTAAGATCCCTGACCCCCGCATATAACTCAAATATGAAACTGTTTAGTTATTCCCCAGGTAATCACAAACATTACTTGCAGCAAGCAACATTTTACAGTATCCTAGAGATTGCAATAACTCTGCAATTGTTGTATCCAATTTCATCAGCATGAGAAAACAAAGAATTGATACTTCTCTTGGATTTGTATTATGGGTTACGCATGTTAGGGTTTACATCAAGGAGCTTTTATGCTAGTAAATAAGTACAATATTTTGTTTTCTTTTTTTTTTTCCATACCGGGTTTCAAAAACTATGGCAAAAACTGTTTTTTTGTGATCAGGAGTATAGCTAAAGGCTCTGGAGCTAAAGTTCAGCTTGGGCTCTTATTAGTTCCCAGCAAGTTACTTGCGCCCCTGCATGGCAATTGTGCTCCTCTTGTGCCCCAGCAAAGTAACAGTGCTCTCCTTGTGCCACCACAAGGTAACAGTGTCCCATTGTGCCCCAAAGCAAGGTAAGAGAGCTCTCCAGGTGATACTTGCAAGGTAACAATGCTTCCTGGTGCCCTCCAGCAAAACAATAGTGCTCCCCTTGTGCCCCCTAAGATAATAGTGACATCTTGTGCCCTCAATGTAGGCAGTCACCCCCTTGGTCCCCCCGCAAAGGTAATAGTGACCCCCCACAAAAGAAGTAGTGCCCACCCACATAGGCAGAAGTCCCCTCCACATAAGTAATAGTGCCCGTTCCCATGGGTAATAGTCCCACCATATAGATAAAAGTCCTCTCTACTCCACATACTGTCTAGCCACCCCCTCACCACACTACTGCCTGCTGTATTGAATTTTATAACTGTCTTCTTCCTACACAGTGCCATTGTGCAATCTGGCAGTCTGTATGTCTTCTATTCTCCTCCCCCATCTGCTACTCTGAGAACTAGTGGCACCAAATAGTAGGAGAGAGAGAGCCCATGCTGATGGCCATTGCACTAGAAAGCAGAAGAGGAGATTAAAAAACACGCTGCTCTACATCAGTGCTATGTTGGGATAAGGCAGCAATAAAATTAAAGGCAATCTGTCAGCAGTAAATATGTTATACACCTAACTACTGCACCTTGTAGAGGTGATTCTACAGTTTCCAAATATACCTCTGTTATTCAGCTTTGTAGCCCCATTTTTATATAAATAGTCTTTGTATTGATATGCATATGAAGGGAAAAGTGCTTTGGGGTATGCCTTAGCTTACCTAGACTTTCGTTTCAGCTCTAGAATTCTGGGCAAATCACTTTTCTCCTCATTTAAATATGAATAAAACAACAGGTTACATAAAAATGGGGCTCCCATGCTGAATAGCAGAGGCATATTTGGAAACTGTAGAATCACCTCTACAAGGTACTGGGATTAGTTTTAGAACCAATTTACTGCTGAAAGACTTTCTTATATATAGGAACAACTGGGTATCACAGCCCAGAGGAGAGGTAGACAGCCTGCGCTCTTTCACAGATATTTTCTGGTCACAAAGGGTAATTGGTACAAACTTTCTTTATTAGATACAGAGCACACTACGCGTTTCAGAGCTGAATGCGCCTTTATCAAGTGCAATAATTACCTATCTGGTAGCTTGTATGCATTTACAGATAGGTAGATATCTGACATTCCGATTTATTTGGTGACGTAGGATGAACCCATCTGCCACTCCCACCTTGGGACTATATCACAACACAACCAGGTGAGAGACCAACTGGTCTTTTTTATCTTAAGAACTTAAATTTCCATAAACAGATTTACATGATGTGTCGCTTGGCGTTTTTCTTTTGAGACTTTCTTATATAGCAGGGGAGATGAGGTGGTCTAGGTTAGGGTTCCAGTCACACGTGAGACCACTGCGACACCTATATTTACTGTTCTTGACCCACCTTACAAGAGTTCTGATTTTTTTGGGGGGGGATTACTGTATGGCTGGCATTATTCTTGGAGCACTGGACAGCTTCTATAATTACTTGGGACACTTGTGTAGCGCCATGTGTAGCACCATTCCCATTGGCAATATTTGACACTTTTCATGTGGTGTACGTTTCATGTGTGTAGTACTTATTCTATGGGCACTACGTGGTTCTTTTACATAGGGCTATACATTTATATACCATAGCATTTTCATACATGTTTATCTGGCCACAGTATATCATGACAATTTTTTTTTCCTTTCAGACAACCACTTCAATAAGACTTTATTTGGGTTATATAAATCACTGAAGGGAAAAGGTGGCTGAACATGGCTAATTCACCATGACCACCTGATTATACTAAGTGTGTGTATGGGGGTGTGCAGACTTTTCCTCCACAAATTATGTTGAAGCAAAGAAGGGTTGAGCATGATGAATCTGAGCGTTGTTTTCAGAAGAGATAGGCCACTGTCAGAGGTGTCAGCACTAGTATTCTCTCAACTACCCAATGAAAACACATGCATGTTCAGCAAAACCGAGCATGCATGTGTAAAGGAAGGTCAGGAAGAACCGAATGTATATTTAGCCAACAGCTATTGAATTTGTATGGCCAGCATAACTTGTAATGTTGGAAACCTAAATGTGGTTTCCAACATTACATATGTGCTTAAGTGGAACCTGCCAGGATATCTATTTTCATAAATACTTTTCTCGTGAAATAATATTAAATAATAATGCTAGAACACATTTTCCTATAACTCTCTGTTTTACAGTTCCTCTGCTATTTTTCTGGAAATGTATAAATAAATTGTCAACTGGGTGTAACCATTCCGCTCATTAATAGGGTATGCCCTACATACTCTGAAAATGCCCAACTAGAGCTGTCAGACTGTGTAGAGAAAAATGAGGAAGAACATAACAATGTTGTAAGAAAATCTGTGCTTGCTTTGGTATCTCCTCAGGAATACAAGTATTTACTTAAACAGACATGTCAGTAGATCAGACAGAAACTCTTTAATGCAGTAGACTAACAAAAAAAAATTCCAGTCAAGACTCTGGCTATTCTTGTAAGTTGAGACCAATTTTGGAATTGACAGGCAGTCTTCTTTTATCATCTCAGATTTAGCTGCTGTGAACTGTAAACAAACAGTAAAAATGCTGCGTCATACCGAGAGTATATTTATATGTTACCATTGTTTCTCTATTATCAGTGATTGCTCGACTTCCCTTCCAGCAGAAGATTGTGATGACTACTCTGCATTATGATTCATCATCCATCTTTTTACCATTAACGACCTGTCATGGGTAAAGACGTATTTAGGGCTCAGTTCATTCACTAAATAAACATGGCATATGATACACTACGTTTCAGATTGCTTGGCTGTTTACAATAATTACCTCTGCATGTCTTTTCTATCACCGTCTTTGTCTATTGTATCATGTTTCTCATTCTCAATGTTTATTACATGTTTGATATGACTGCACTTCTCTTGTGATTGCAGTCATTACTGTCCCACGTTCCATCACACCCGGCGAAAACTAGGATAGAGTTATCTGAACTTTCCGGGCAACTTGGCAGTGGCGGCAATTTCCAATCAGCATATCTCAGTAAAATGTTCTCTAAATAATGTGTATAAGTGGAAACAGAAACCGGCATGCTGAAAATACATAAAGCAATGATGTCTGGCAGCTCTTTGTACAATTGGGGAGTTCTGACGGTTGACATTATCTGTTTAGAACATTTATTCATCACCAAATAAAATCTCACAAATGGGCTGGAGCCGTTCCATGCTCACTGTGCAGATGTTGCCTGCAACTAGCAGTTCGTAAATCAGCATTATTCATAGAAACTTATCTCGCTTTGATGGCCAGATAGGAGTAAATTACCATGCCCCAAATCAAAGCTCACACAGAAACTCAGATCACCACAATAAAGCATGTAGAATTAATAATGTTCCCATAACATGGCTGCACAATGTTTTGTATGCAGCGAGAGCTCCTCCATAGATGTACCTTGTGTTGTTTATTGTGTTTACCATGTAATTTTCTAGCAGTTTGATAAACTTCTGATTTCGACTGTAAGCGCAAATATTGTGAACACTTGACATTTCCGCTTGCTTTACCCCTGGGTGTTATCTTAACAAAGCAGGAAATGTTATTGTCTGCTGTCATTCTTTTATGCCTTCTGGCTGTGAATATTATGTTGTTCTTTAGCTTAGAGGGAAACTTTAGAAAACATTAAAATAAATATAAAAGGTTTTTGTTCACCTTAAAGAGTACCCCCAGTGTTCCACATAAAAAATGTTTAGTATATGAACCTCATTGTATAAATTAAGGTTTCTAATCTGGAATAGAAAAATTAGTGCTTTATGTTGTTTGTTAGGTTTACTTACCTGGAGGCTTCATACTCCATTCATTTCAATGGGGCAGAGCAGAGACTTGTTTACTTCAATATAGCTGACCTGCAATACTAGACACTCATGGCCAGGTATAACACTGCTTCTGTAAGAAAGAAGATGTGTATTTCTATTCAAACGTGTACAAATCCTTTACCAGTAAAAAAAAAAAAAACCTATACAAATCTTGTACATTACTGCAACCCTTTCTCCCTGACACAAGAAAAATAGATAGATATTTCTCTTAACACTTTGGCTATCTAAGTGTGGTTATATATTTTATTATTATTATTATTATTATTATTATTATTATTATTATGTTAAAAAGTTTTTTTCCCTTTTTTTAAGGGTAGAGTTGGCAATGAGTAGTGGATAAATAGATGCATATTCTATTAGTTTTTATTCCCATTTCTGTGTATTTATATTTTAATAAAGAAATACATATATAAAAAGATAATTAAACATAAAAATGCAGCATACTATGTAGCAGATGCTAAAGCATATGCAAACATTAAGTACATGAAGTTTAAGCTGCTAGTATTACTGCTATGGTCATTATCTGTGTATATGAATGTGAGGGTCTTAGCTATTTGATTAAATTGTGATAGCCCGTCTGTCCTGACAAGGCAACCTCACTCAGATGGGAACCTACACTATCCAGACATACCTGTCTTGTGCCTAGGTCTAGACTTACAACATGAATGTAGAACAAGCAGGATCCAGATATACTGTAGTTTAATTAAAATAGTCTTGTACAGATGCAAAGAGTGCAAGTCCAACATGGAGGAAGGCACACTCCTATGTTCACAATGCAAAAGACAAAAAAGAAATCAGATAAACCCTCCATAAATGTACACAGGTGCATGCTGGTATAGCTGCAATACAACCAAACAGAAAAAATGCAGATGAAATCTGTAGAGGATGTATGCAGGAAGAAATATGCAACCATTAAGTATATGAACTGCATTGCTGCTATAGTCATTGGCAGAAATTTATCATGCCTTAATTAATTTTTTTTCTCTTTTGTGTCACCCTCAGAATTTTCCAAAAATGGCTGTGACAAGCGGAATGGAGTAGGCTGGGCTACCTTCCCTATCAGCTATGTGCTGGCATAGAATTCAGTACAGGCTCTTCATAAATGCGCTACATCCACCGGTGGCTCAAGGATTATCAAGAGCAGTGTACTAAATGCTGGCCTTCCTTATAAATATAAGGTTCTTAGCACACTTTTTGATAACATTGAAATAATCCATCTGCCCCAATAAGGGGCTTAATGCTATGCTATACAAACATAATTTTAATACGCCTGGGTCTGGGCCAACAAGTGAACTCAGGACAAGTAGGGTAAATACAGTATTTTTTGTATGATAGATAGATAGAAAGATATATAGATAGATAGATGATAGATAGATAGATAGATAGATAGATAGATAGATAGTAAATTTAGCCAAACAGGTAATGACAATTTGTTTGTATTTGTTGCCTCTTGTTCTTGGATTACAGCAGGGTCTGCACATACAGAAGTTCACAGTTTGAGATCAAAAGAGTATAATAAGGTGAGCTAGCAGGCTTATAAAAACAGTGACTGTAACAGGGTTGTAGTTTCACCTTAGCGATTAACAAACCGGTTTGGAACGGTTTCAAAATGGATTTTCCAAATGTTTCGGGTTCAGGAGTTTTGGGGGTTCATCACCTGTGAACCAGAAGTGAAATTATTATACTCTGGGATCTCTTCAGACACTAGACTATAGAAGTGGAGGCCCAGCAGAGGTGTGGAAACATCATGAACAGTTATACTCACCTTCCCTTACTAGTTCTGGGCATCCTTGCGGCATTCAGTGCTCTCTCAGGGTCCTCTTCTGACCTCCTGTGTTACAGTCATATGAAAAAGTTTGGGCACCCCTATTAATCTTAATCATTTTTAGTTCTAAATATTTGGGTGTTTGCAACAGCCATTTCAATTTGATATATCTAATAACTGATAGGCACAGTAATATTTCAGGATTGAAATGAGGTTTATTGTACTAACAGAAAATGTGCAATATGCATTAAATCAAAATTTGACCGGTGCAAAAATTTGGGTACCCTTATCATTTTATTGATTTGAATACTCCTAACTACTTTTTACTGACTTACTGAAGCACAAAATTGGTTTTGTAACCTCACTGAGCTTTGAACTTCATAGCCAGGTGTATCCAATCATGAGAAAAGGTATTTAAGGTGGCCAATTGCAAGTTGTTCTCCTATTTGAATCTCCTCTGAAGAGTGGCATCATGGGTTCCTCAAAACAACTCTCAAATGATCTGAAAACAAAGATTGTTCAACATAGTTGTTCAGGGGAAGGATACAAAAAGTTGTCTCAGAGATTTAACCTGTCAGTTTCCACTGTGAGGAACATAGTAAGGAAATGGAAGACCACAGGGACAGTTCTTGTTAAGCCCAGAAGTGGCAGGCCAAGAAAAATATCAGAAAGGCAGAGAAGAAGAATGGTGAAAACAGTCAAGGACAATCCACAGACCACCTCCAAAGAGCTGCAGCATCATCTTGCTGCAGATGGTGTCACTGTGCATCGGTCAACAATACAGCACACTTTGCACAAGGAGAAGCTGTATGGGAGAGTGATGCGAAAGAAGCCGTTTCTGAAAGCACGCCACAAACAGAGTCGCCTGAGGTATGCAAAAGCACATTTGGACAAGCTAGCTTCATTTTGGAAGAAGGTCCTGTGGACTGATGAAACAAAGATTGAGTTGTTTGGTCATACAAAAAGGCGTTATGCATTGTGTCAAAAAAACACAGCATTCCAAGAAAAACACTTGCTACCCACTGTAAAATTTGGTGGAGGTTCCATCATGCTTTGGGGCTGTGTGGCCAATGCCGGCAGCGGGAATCTTGTTAAAGTTGAGGGTCGCATGGATTCAACTCAGTATCAGCAGATTCTTGAGAATAATGTACAAGAATCAGTGACGAATTTGAAGTTACGCCGGGGATGGATATTTCAGCAAGACAATGATCCAAAACACAGCTCCAAATCTACTCAGGCATTCATGCAGAGGAACAATTACAATGTTCTGGAATGGCCATCCCAGTCCCCAGACCTGAATATCATTGAACATCTGTGGGATAATTTGAAGTGGGCTGTCCATGCTCGGCGACCATCAAACTTAACTGAACTGGAATTGTTTTGTAAAGAGGAATGGTCAAAAATACCTTCATCCAGGATCCAGGAACTGATTAAAAGCTACAGGAAGCGACTAGAGGCTGTTATTTTTGCAAAAGGAGGATCTACTAAATATTAATGTCACTTTTCTGTTGAGGTGCCCATACTTTTGCACCGGTCAAATTTTGGTTTAATGCATATTGCACATTTTCTGTTAGTACAATAAACCTCATTTCAATCCTGAAATATTACTGTGTCCATCAGTTATTAGATATATCAAATTGAAATGGCTGTTGCAAACACCCAAATATTTAGAACTAAAAATGATTAAGATTAATAGGGGTGCCCAAACTTTTTCATATGACTGTATGTCACCCAGTCACTCAGTCACATGGGTCACGCTGACATCATTATACTTGTATTAAAGCGTCATGATGTCGGCGCGCCTCATGTGACCACTGAGGACCCAATCACAAGCCAAAGCAGTGACGCTGGGGCACATGATGTCACCCAGAAGACCAAAAGAGAACTCCAAAGGGAGCACCAGGCACCATGAGGATGCCCAGGAGAGGTGAGGGAAGGAGAGTATAACTGTTCATTATGTTTCTACACCTACCTTGGGGTATATAAAGAGTATAATAGTTTCATTTCTGGTTTGTGATGAACTTTGAGCCAAACCATCTAAACCCAAAATGAAACAAATCTTCAGAGGTTTGCCTATCTCTTCTCCACATGTACCAAGACAGATAATAATAACAGTTGTCTGTTATAGTAAAGAAAGTAAGATCTGCAGTTGTGAAGGGATGGGCCCCACAAAGTTACTATACATTAGCATTAAAGGACACTCTTGTCATTTTTTATTTTTCTCTAAAGGTATAGGTTAATGCTTTGAGATGAATATACTGTATGCATTAAAGTGGATAAATTGCCTTTCAGGAATTCTACTACCTAAACCAATAAGTAAAATAATGATTAAATATTTACTCCAGTTTAACACTAGAAGGCAGCTGAGTAGAGTACTGAAAAGCCCATACAATGAAAAGCTCAGTGTCATAAATCCAACCAGGAAAGTGTAGATTTCCAATGTCTATGCTATTCATTGCTTAGGGAGTATATTCTCTCAGCAGCTACTGCTGCACTACAGGTTAATGACTAGACATCTGAAAATGTAACAACCCATGGGATTGTTATACTAATGTATTATGATGTGTTACTATAACAATATTACAACTGGCATAAATTATTTTTCAGCTATAAAAGAGTGCCATTGTATAGTACTAAATAACTTTATGTGTAAATGCAGATCTCTCACCTCTCTCTCTGATAGGTGGTCAGTACATGTGTCAGATGGTTGACACACAAAGGACATATCTTAAGTGGTTTAGGGATCTCCTGCTAAGGAATAGAATTCATTAGTAAGTGACTGGCTTCAAATTCAGCTCCAAATGATGTTCTTCTACTAGACCAGGGGCACAAACTCGGCCAGGTAAATGGGCCACACATAGAAAATCATTTGAAATTGATGGGCTGCGTTCCTTATGTTGGCCCTATACACTAAAATGGCTTCTCCAGTAGCCCTATAGACCACCAGTTGACCCCCACACATAGTCCCCTAAACAATGGTCAGGCTCTGATCATGGTCCTCATATTGAGGTGATTATTAGTACAGAACTTACCATACTACTTCTTGGCCATGTCTTACCCTGATCAGGGTGGACTGCTGTGATGTGTCATGTGCATCTAGAGCAGGAAGAAACAGTAGAGGTTTTGGAACAGAGAGGTAAGTACTGCACTCATGCTGACCGCAGCTTGAATAGAGGTGGTTGTGAGATCCATTTACATCTTTATCAACCACGTTGACAGAACCGTGGAGAACCAGCAACATCCCACCCTTGCCTGTGAGCCGCATGTTTGAGACCCCTATGCTAGCCTATTGGGGCTCATTCTTGTGTCCATCACAAAATGCTATTCTCTTCTGCCTGCCCAGTTAGATAGTGGCATTTACCTTTGAATTCAATAATGGTAGGTGACATTTTTAGATCTGGGTAGTATACTTTACTGTACCGTAGAGAGTGATAGAGTTATAAATATGAGATGTGGTTTGGCACTATATATATATTAATTTGAGCAACGTCTATAATATTTTCTTTAAAATCTCTCACAGCTCATGACAATGTAAGCAGTGCTGTTATATAACAGGCACTAGATCTAAACTTTATGTTTTCACTTTAGCAACTCAATATTCTGTCTCTAGACATTAATGAAAGTGTCATACATGTGAGATAAACAAGTAACACCCTGTCACCCTCCGTCACTCCCCGTCACACCCTGCCACACCCCTTTTGAGAGGCAAATTATAAGAATATTTCAGTGTGTTATGCAGTTATTAAATGCTTCAGCTGTTTGTTATGGCGATATGGTGACAGCTTTCAGGACATCGCTGACTACACTGATATAAAGTTAGCGATTAACACCCAGTTCACTGTAATGTATCAATGTCCTTCATAAGGTAAGTCATGTATAATAATAGATTTTCAATCTAATTTGCTAATACTTTATACATATTGTACATAACCAAAACTACTGTTTCACAGACCACTTTTGCACTTTAAAGAAAAAAATTATAAGATCAATATTATCATTCCCTTTGTGTATTTCATTTTATCAATCAATAGCCATATATCTGCCAAGTTCAGATAGAAAGATCCTCTTTCCTTTCCAAGTTTAGAATTTTTTTTCAAGCTATCAATATGGGCAGCGATCCAACCAATAGTAAATTGAGAGGTAACTGAGCTGAAAGATAAAAAAGAATAAAACAGATCTCTGTGAATAAACAAAAATATCTATCTATCTATCTATCTAGTTATCATCTATCAATTACCTATTATCTATCTATCTATCTATCTATCTAGTTATCATCTATCAATTATCTATCTACCTATCTATCTCTCTATCTAGTTATCATCTATCAATTAGCTATTATCTATCTATCTATCTCTCTATCTAGTTATCATCTATCAATTACCTATTATCTATCTATCTATCTATCTATCTAGTTATCATCTATCAATTACCTATTATCTATCTATCTATCTATCTATCTATCTATCTATCTATCTGTCTGTCTGTATGTCTATCTATCTATCTATCTAGTTATCATCTATCAATTACCTATTATCTATCTATTTATCTATCTATCTAGTTATCATCTATCAATTACCTATTATCTATCTATCTATCTATCTATCTATCTATCAATCAATCATCTATCTATCTATCATCTATCTAGTTATCATCTATCAATATTACCTATTATCTATCTATCTATCTAGTTATCATCTATCAATTACCTATTATCTATCTATCAATCATCTATCTATCATCTATCTAGTTATCATCTATCAATTACCTATTATCTATCTATCTATCTATCTAGTTATCATCTATCAATTACCTATTATCTATCTTTCTATCTATCTATCTATCTATCTATCTATCTATCTATCTGTCTGTCTATCTATCTATCTAGTTATCATCTATCAATTACCTATTATCTATCTATTTATCTATCTATCTAGTTATCATCTATCAATTACCTATTATCTATCTATCTATCTATCTATCTATCTATCAATCAATCATCTATCTATCTATCTATCATCTATCTAGTTATCATCTATCAATATTACCTATTATCTATCTATCTATCTATCTAGTTATCATCTATCAATTACCTATTATCTATCTATCTATCTAATTATCATCTATCAATTACCTATTATCTATCTATCTATCTAGTTATCATCTATCAATTACCTATTATCTATCTATCTATCTATCTACTATCTATCTATCTATCTATCTATCAATCATCTACCTATCTATCATCTATCTAGTTAGCATCTATCAATTACCTATTTATTTATCTATCTATCTACAGTGCTGGCCAAAAGTATTGGCACCCCTGCAATTCTGTCAGATAATACTCAACTTCTTCCAGAAAATTATTGCAATCACAAATGCTTCGGTAATAATATCTTCATTTAATTTGTCTTCAATGGAAAACCAGAAAAAGAATTGTCAAAAAGCCAAATTGGATATAATTCCACACCAAACATAAAAAAGGGGGTGGACAAAAGTATTGGCACCCTTTGAAAAATCAGGTGATGCTTCTCTAATTTGTGTAATTAACAGCACCTGTTACTTACCTGTGGCACATAACAGGTGGTGGCAATAACTAAATCACACTTGCAGCCAGTTGAAATGGATTAAAGTTGACTCAACCTCTGTCCTGTGTCCTTGTGTGTACCACATTGAGCATGGAGAAAAGAAAGAAGACCAAAGAACTGTCTGAGGACTTGAGAAGCAAAATTGTGAGGAAGCATGAGCAATCTCAAGGCTACAAGTCCATCTCCAAAGACCTGAATGTTCCTGTGTCTACCGTGCGCAGTGTCATCAAGAAGTTTAAAGCCCATGGCACTGTGGCTAACCTCCCTAGATGTGGACGGAAAAGAAAAATTGACGAGAGATTTCAATGAAAGATTGTGCGGATGGTGGCTAAAGAACCTCGACTAACATCCAAACAAGTTCTAGCTGCCCTGCAGTCCGAGGGTACAACAGTGTCAACCCGTACTATCCGTCGGCGTCTGAATGAAAAGGGACTCTATGGTAGGATACCCAGGAAGACCCCACTTCTGACACAGAGACATAAAAAAGCCAGGCTGGAGTTTGCCAAAACTTACCTGAGAAAGCCAAAAACTTTTTGGAAGAATGTTCTCTGGTCAGATGAGACAAAAGTAGAGCTTTTTGGGAAAAGGCATCAACATAGAGTTTACAGGAAAAAAAAAGAGGCCTTCAAAGAAAAGAACACGGTCCCTACAGTCAAACATGGCGGAGGTTCCCTGATGTTTTGGGGTTGCTTTGCTGCCTCTGGCACTGGACTGCTTGACCGTGTGCATGGCATTATGAAGTCTGAAGACTACCAACAAATTTTGCAGCATAATGTAGGGCCCAGTGTGAGAAAGCTGGGTCTCCTTCAGAGGTCATGGGTCTTCCAGCAGGACAATGACCCAATACACACTTCAAAAAGCACTAGAAAATGGTTTGAGAGAAAGCACTGGAGACTTCTAAAGTGACCAGCAATGAGTCCAGACCTGAATCCCATAGAACACCTGTGGAGAGATCTCAAAATGGCAGTTTGGAGAAGGCACCCTTCAAATCTCAGGGACCTGGAGAAATTTGCCAAAGAAGAATGGTCTAAAATTCCAGCAGAGCATTGTAAGAAACTCATTGATGGTTACCGGAAGCGGTTGTTCGCAGTTATTTTGTCAAAAGGTTGTGCTACCAAGTATTAGGCTAAGGGTGCCAATACTTTTGTCCGGCCCATTTTTGGAGTTTTGTGTAAAATGATCAATGATTTGACTTTTTTTTTCATTCTCTTTTGTGTTTTTTCATTGCAAGCAAAATAAATGAAGATATTATTATCAAAGCATTTGTGATTGCAATCATTTTCTGGAAGAAATTGAGTATTATCTGACAGAATTGCAGGGGTGCCAATACTTTTGGCCAGCACTGTAGTTATCATCTATCATATACCTATTATCTATCTATCTATCTATCTATCTATCTATCTATCTATCTATCTATCTACTATCTATATATCTATCTATCAATCATCTATCTATTATCTATATATCTATTATCTATCTATCTATCTATCTATCTATCTATCTATCTATATATCTATTTAGTTATCTATCTACTATCTATATATCTATCTATCTAGTTATCATCTATCAATTATCTATCTATCTATCTATCTATCTATCAATCATCTATCTAGTTATCATCTATCTATCTATCTATCTATCTATCTATCTATCTATCAATCATCTATCAATCAATAACCATATATCTGCCAAGTTCAGATAGAAAGATCCTCTTTCCTTTCCAAGTTTAGAATTTTTTTTCAAGCTATCAATATGGGCAGCGATCCAACCAATAGTAAATTGAGAGGTAACTGAGCTGAAAGATAAAAAAGAATAAAACAGATCTCTGTGAATAAACAAAAATATCTATCTATCTATCAATCTATCTAGTTATCATCTATCAATTACCTATTATCTATCTATCTATCTATCTATCTATCTATCTAGTTATCATCTATCAATTACCTATTATCTATCTATCTATCTATCAATCATCTATCTATCTATCTATCTATCTATCTATCATCTATCTAGTTATCATCTATCAATTACCTATTATCTATCTATCTATCAATCATCTATCAATTACCTATTATCTATCTATCTATCTATCTAGTTATCATCTATCAATGACCTATTATCTATCTATCTATCTATCTATCTAGTTATCATCTATCAATTACCTATTATCTATCTATCTAGCAATCATCTATCTATCTATCTATCTATCATCTATCTAGTTATCATCTATCAATTACCTATTGTCTATCTATCTATCTAGTTATCATCTATCAATTACCTATTATGTATCTATCTATCTATCTAGTTATCATCTATCAATTATCTATCTATCTCTCTATCTAGTTATCATCTATCAATTACCTATTATCTATCTATCTATCTATCTATCTATCAATCATCTATCTATCTATCTATCTATCATCTATCTAGTTATCAGCTATCAATTACCTATTATCTATCTATCTAGTTATCATCTATCAATTACCTATTATCTATCTATCTATCTATCTATCTAGTTATCATCTATCAATTACCTATTATCTATCTATCTATCTAGCTATCTATCTATCTATCTATCTATCTAGTTATCATCTATCAATTACCTATTATCTATCTATCTATCAATCATCTATCTATCTATCTATCTATCTATCATCTATCTAGTTATCATCTATCAATTACCTATTGTCTATCTATCTATCTAGTTATCATCTATCAATTACCTATTATCTATCTATCTATCTATCTAGTTATCATCTATCAATTACCTATTATCTATCTATCTAGTTATCATCTATCAATTACCTATTATCTATCTATCTATCTATCTATCAATCAATCATCTATCTATCTATCATCTATCTAGTTATCATCTATCAATTACCTATTATCTATCTATCTAGTTATCATCAATTACCTATTATCTATCTATCTATCTAGTTATCATCTATCAATTACCTATTCTATCTATCTATCTATCTATCTATCTATCTATCTATCTATCTATCAATCAATCATCTATCTATCTATCTATCTATCTATCTATCATCTATCTAGTTATCATCTATCAATTACCTATTATCTATCTATCTAGTTATCATCTATCAATTACCTATTATCTATCTATCTATCTATCTATCTAGTTATCATCTATCAATTACCTATTATCTATCTATCTATCTATCTATCTATCTACTATCTATCTATCAATCAATCAATCATCTATCTAGTTATCATCTATCTAGTTATCATCTATCAATTACCTATTTATTTATCTATCTATCTAGTTATCATCTATCAATTACCTATTTATCTATCTATCTAGTTATCATCTATCAATTACCTATTTATCTATCTATCTAGTTATCATCTATCAATTACCTATTATCTATCTATCTATCTATCTATCTATCTATCTTCTATCTATATATCTATCTATCTATCATCTATCAATCATCTAGCTATATATTATCTATCTATCTATCTATCTATCTATCTATCTATCATCTATCTATTATCTATATATCTATTACCTATTATCTATCTATCTATCTATTTAGTTATCTATCTACTATCTATATATCTATCTATCTAGTTATCATCTATCTATCAATTATCTATCTATCTATCATCTATCTAGTTATCATCTATCTATCTATCTATCTATCTATCTATCTATCTATCTATCTATCAATCATCTATCATCTATTTATTCCCCTAAAATGTAATGAAATAAAAAAATAAGTCAAATGTCACATATATTTTATTTCATATTGTAGTTGTGTTCAGTCACATTAGAGATACAGACCTTATTCTGTTGCTGTCTGTATACAATGCAGCAGCATGTGTCTGCTTTATGGTATTTCAAATGAATGGGAGTCAATGGACAGAGAAATGTTTCCGACTAAGGCGAAGACCATATGTGGTGAAACGCAGCTACAACCAAAAATGCTGTTTTTTTGCAACATTTGGCCTTAGCCTTAATGTAGTTTCCACTGTAGTCATGGAGTACAGCCCCTTCCCTAGTCTATACAGAAAATCTGAACTCCTGGTGACAGAAAATACTACTTCATTGCATGTGACCACAGGAATATTAAAAAAATATTTTAAAGACATACAACATATACATACAAAAAAAAAAAAAAAACATTAAAAAGGTGTTTTTTAAAATTAACAAATACTACTACTATAGTTGCAAGAATAGTGACTCATTTGTTCATATGCTTCAACTCATGGATGTTTGAATGAATAGACCCCCGAACCATGAAGCTGGTACCACTATACACAAGTTTTCATTATCAAAAAATATAACCATTTTTGACATATCTGTCAATAAGGTGTTTTGTCTGTTAGTACAAGATGCACCAAAATTTTTAAGAGGCTTTGGCTTCTTAATGGTTTTGGCATGCCATGGGAAAGTGCATGCACCAAAAATGATATACACACCAGTCAGGTACTTACTGATGTAACTCTCAGCAGTTTTCTGATGTGAGTTATTGTACATCTAACAGGCTGAGACATCCTGCCCGGCCCTCCTAGATTTCTGAACTGTTCTGCCCACTTTTTTGAAAAGTAGCAAGTACAGCTTAAGGCTAAGGCCCCACCCACGTAGCGAAAAAAAAAAAAAAAAACGCTGCAGAAAAGACTGTGACGGAAACGCATTACATTTTTTCCGCCACATTCTTCACAGAAAGAGTTTACATCTGCAGACTTTTTGCTCCTATTATACTTATACAGACAACACCAGCGTTTCCGTAGGTATAATTGACATGCTGAGATTTTCAAAAACTCAAGCATTTTTGAAAACTCAGCTTTTCTGCTGCAGATTTTTTCTGCAATGTGTGGATGGGTTGAGCCAGATTCCCATCCACTTTGCAGGTAATGTGAAATACTGCTTTTTCACAATGTAGGGCCCCAGCCTAAAACTGCATGTGCAAAAACCCATGCACATGCAGCAATAATTGGGACTTCTATGACTTAAAAATTTCAAAGGGTTTAAAAACTTTGTGTATTTAGGTGCTGCCATCTATTTCTAATGAATGTTATACCCTTGGCTTTTAATAACATAACAATTACACAAAATAATATAAACTAAGTAATGTCTATTAGCAAGTATAGGAAGACTGCACAATATTGCTTCCTAGATGCCAAACATAAAATTATTAGTTATGACTATCTGTTTGTTGTGTCCTTTTTCTTTATATAAAAGCAGAAAGATGATCTTGCCTATTACTTCAGAGCTGGGTTATGCTCTCTCAAGACTGTGGTGTCTTCCAATATACCCTGCTGGGTTTATTTAATGTTCTGAATCATAAGGGTTTTCTTAAGAGAACAAACTTTTGCATATTAAAAAAAAGAAAGAGAGAGAGAAAAAAACTTCATATGCATTTGACCCTCCTGGGCACATTCCCATTGACTCCAGTTTATTATCCTTGCACACAGAACACTCACATCACGTCTTTAATGCAAATAGAGATCTTGAAGAGAGGCCTGGAGCCTTATATTGTTTTGAAAGCAGATTTTGTCTCCATGCTCTGCCACAGTCTTGCATCTCCAGCTTTCTAGTTAAGGAATGTTGCACCCCCATCTTGTACAGTTCATGTGGTCCTCTGGGTACAGAGATGGGTCGGAGGTGCTGGCCGGAGCTGCCAGAACAAATAAGTGCTGCAGAGTATACAAGAAAAGGCTCTTTATGTGTTCTGAACAACAAGAAGAGGAAATGTATGTGGCTGTACATCTCTAATGATTCTCACCCTTCCCTTTTATTTGCCTCTGGGAATACAATATCTCAGTTTTATTCCTTTATTACAGCAGCTGACAAATGTTATGTTTTGGATATGTATACAGGTTTACAGATTTCACATCAGACATTTCCGTCTTTAAAATACATTGGGCATTAGAGGTCATCTTATATGACAATTCTGCAGAACTTTTTTCTTTACAACTGTTTGTGAAACAGTTAAGTAACAATAGATGTGGCCGCCATTACAATAAAGTAGGATGTTACAGCTTTCTAAGGTAAGTACAAGACAAAGCTACCTTGTACTATATCTCCCCAGTGTGTAATATTACTGTTTACTCCCCTGTTCTGCTGTTAAGGAGCTTGGGAATAATGGATGACATACAGATATGCCCTTCCTTAGTTATTCCTTAGATGTCTTCTTGCCTGGAAGTTCATTCCCATCATGATTTTTAAGGCTTTGTCATGAATACTCAATAGATGCAGTTGCCACATGTAAAAAAAAAAATGGTTTGAATTGAAGGCCCTCAGATCGCTCTGAAAAGATGTTTATAGGACTTTTTTGACATGTGGTGATATGCCATATATTCAAAACAATCCAACTAGTAACTATGTCATTGACTTACTTAAAATGACAGAGAATACTCAAACTAAACCAGCCAATGAAAGCTGTTAGCTTATTACAGCTGTCATTGGCTGGTTTAGATCATGTGGTTGAGGTGGTTACTCTCAGTCATCAAACTAGGTCATTGACCTAATTTCAGTAGCCTCCTGTATCACGTGGGGGACCTACAAACTGGTAATTTAAAATATTACCATATTTCTTCACTTTTTTGTGAAGAAATTCAGTATTCAGAAGAATCAATCTAGGGCATACCTGTTTGTGAGATCTTCAAATTTCATGTAAATTGCAAAATTATTTGGAAATAAATTTGGCCTAAAATGAGAGCACAGCCCTCATGGTATCATGTTTTACTGGGAATATTTGTCTAATAAGGATATATGTAAATTAGATGTGATAATTCTCTCAGATTCCTGTATAAACATACACTTTAAAGGGAGTTTATCAGCAATAAATTGGTTATAAACCTAATCCCAGTACCTTGTAGAGGTGATTCTATAGTTTCCAAATATGCCTCTGTTATTCAGCTTTGGAGCCCCATTTTCATGTAAATTCCTATTTTATTCATATGTGAATGAGCCTGAAGAGGCCCCAGAGTATAACAATATCAGTTCCAGTTCAAGTTTGGTTCGAAATGAAACTGCTAGGTGAACCTTGCGAATATTCCCAAGACAAATCTACAGTAGGTAGGGAGATACATGTAGAATAACAATGAGAATGGCATTTAGCAGGAAGAGGAGATTTCTGAGAACTTTCAGAAAGAATTTCATAGGTGATGATGTAAACCTCTAGTTCACAGGAAGGCCTACAGTCAAAGGAGACTACACAAGAGAGCAAGCTCTGGAGTGGTGGTCAGTCTGGGGATCATATTACAGAGCTGCCAAAAATGAAAGGTTTAAAATGAGCATCATGCATAAAACTTCACATAACTGAAAGTGCATATATCACTCCTTTTCGTCTTTTAATGCATCCGTCTTTTGTATACTTGAAGGGAAGCATTTACTTCTTATCTGAATAATCTTCATTAGTCCTCATGTAAATGATACTGTACTGGAACAGTAATGAATGAAATGTAAAAGCAATTTGTGCAATCAGAAAAATAATCAGATTTCACAGCTATAACCAGACAAGCAGGAAATCGCTAAAAGCCAGGAAGATTATGAAGAACAAGGTAGAAGATAAAAGATAGTAGGAAATGAGAACCATAAATGGCGCAATGACCACTGTGTAAGTGCTTATCTCATCTGTATGTTTCTATTCTCTTAGTCGTCCTCTTCTATCAAGTTGTTCTAAACACTATTTATCTATTATTGAGTTATTTGTATCATGCTACACTGTAAAGCCACCATTACTGCACCCACAACCAGAACAGATCTCAAGACTCCCAGTGATTCCTGAAAAGCAAATCTGGATAGTTATATAGCGTTATAGGAAATGGATGTATATATAAGTAGAATCATTTTTCATTAGTTTTCCAACCATATTGCCTGTCAACCAGCTTTTCCAGAAGCAAATGTATCTAACAAATAGTGAATTAAGAGAATACTCAATGATTTATATATCAAATTAATTATTTTTCATTATTTTCATGATGATAAATTTAATAAGGTTTTCCAAAAAATAAATTATAGCATCTATTCTCGATACAGCATAAAACTAAGATTGGTAGAGGTGTGTCCACTGGGACTCAAGGTCTCTTCTGTGGATTTGCACAACCCCTCCCCCCTTTAGCTTTCATCAGATACAAAGCCATATTTGTCTGGAGCTTTTTCTGGAATTGCAGCTCAGTTGTAGTTCAGCATCGGGACATGGGATAGATTCAGTAAACGCCCACCTAAAGGGTACATTTTTATGCTTCCCAACTTAATCAGAATTACAGACATACAGAGGCACAACCCTTAGCAGTCTGTAGGCACTGTATTACAGATGAGGTGTGTGACCACTCCACTTGAAGTTAGAAGATGTGGTACAGCCTAATGTTACATGTTTCCAAGTTTTAAGTGCCAGAGAAGGAGCCAACAAATCCCTCTGCCTTGGCCAGGCCATGTAGATATAGGATACTAAGTGAATCTTTTTGCCCTGGGTGAAGGAAAGCCTAGATAATGTCTCCCTAATGGCTCGTGGCACAAAGCCTGTCCAGCACTGTATGATGGGATACTGCACTTTACTGTGGATACTCACAGCCATCATGTTCTTCTCTACGGACTCAGCTGGGCCCTATATGTATGAATATTGCTTTTAGGGGAGAGTATATACATAGAATTCTATGTTGCCTAATGGAGCCAGTTTATCTGATAGAAAAAGTAAAAATACTTCTATAGGATTTCAGAGGCATACAAAGGTAATGTATTGTAGAGGTCCTATGCACTTTAATGGCAGACTGCATACAAAATGGAGCCATAGTATAGCTGTGTGCATGAGCATAAATGAATACCATACACATGTACTATGTCTAAGAAGATGCAAATGGTTTCTCCTTGTTTGGAAAAAAAGGATAACTTGCTGTAGTATCACCTTTTAGAAGGTACTTTCCTAGAGATCAATAACTGTCTTTCTATAAACCTACTTTTATGATTTGCATTAGACCTAGCATTTAGTACTAAAACTGGTTTTACACTATGGTCTGTTGTTCTGATCCATCAGGACAGTTCTGCCTTTTTTCCCCTTCTTAAAAAGAAAGGAAAGCAGACAGGAGAGATCTTCCACTTTTATTTTAACATTGAAGTCAAGAATGACAGATACAAATGGAAAGTCTTTTTTTTTTGTTTGTGTCCGCCAATCTGGCATCTGTTATTCCACTCCTGTGATGAACAGCTGAAGAACCACCATAGTGTGAAAGCAGACTTACACTTCTCATATGAAAGCATAGCCTTGCAAGTGAATGAATGATAAAAAGAACCCAATCTCAAAACTGAAGATAAAAGAAAATATCACATCATTTTCCTGAGTTTTAAAGCTCTATCCCTGGATTCAGTAACCTTTTTTTCTGTTTTAGTGTCTTGTCACAAGCCTCATCGTGTGATGTCTACCCATTGTTTGCCAGTAAGTAAATGTAAAGTTCTTGTCCTTGAGCTACAATAAATGCTTCTGACATGGAAGTAGTAATAAGTGGATTTTGCAGACCAATAATCTGTATCCTGGTTATATATCATTGTTATTATCTTGAAGTGTAATTATTTTCTGGATTCCAACCTGCCGTGAGACATAGTGGGGGAGAGCAAGTGGGATTTGACACATTATTACAAATAAATATGATATATTTGAGATAGATCTCATTTGCTATGACTATGCCTCTCCATGGCAACTTTAACAAGAATGACAGACTGCAAATATGACCAATTCATTGAGTGGCTTAAACCTTGCCTGGAGATATGATAATTTATTGGCAACCATCTAGACGTGACAGACACATGGATACACTGGAAGACTTGATTTGCACAGAGCTCAAGAGCAGAAGAGATTTTACCCATTTTCAGTGTAGTTTACAATTCTTTTCCTAAAACGATACAAATAATACCAACACTGCTATTCCTCGCACCACACATGCAACGCACACATGTGTAGATACAAGCAATCTATAGAGAGGGTTCTGCTTTCACACTCTTTTATATGTTATCTATATTGTATCATTATTGTTTCTGTATTTCTAGGGCCTCATTCAGACAATTCCAATAGCCCTATAATGCTCCTAGTTTGGTATATTAGACTAGAGGTTAGGCTCGGACTTGCAGCCATAATACGGATGCTAAAATGCACCTGTATTACAGTGGTATGATGGAGAACTTTTTTTTAATTTTTATTTTATTTATCAAAAGTTCTTACAAAAGAAAAAAATGTCAATATAACAAAACCAAATACCCTAATCCATCCACCCTTTCCAAACCCTGATGGAGAAGGAGGAAAAGAAAAAAAACAAGTAACTTTCATGTATCATATTGACTTATTTATAATGAAGCCAAATTATGTTATTTAGCCAACACATCCACCCATCATTAAGAGTTCTCTCCCTGAATACAGCAGACATTTTCTCATGGCTTCATCCTACATCATATTTTTACATGTTTGATAAACCGGAGTCAAATGGTTTTTCCATTGTCTCATAATTACCCATCTAGCGAGAAACGGCACCTTGAGCACAAGATATGTGATGGTCGACCCTGCAGCTATGCCCTCATCATTACCCAAACATATATATTTATATTATGATAAATGCCAATATTACACACAATCTCTATGTCTGTGTTACCTGTTTCCAATATCTAAATAGATTCAGGCATCTCCAGAGCATATGAATCATATCTGCATCAATATGCTGACATTTGGGACAGTTAGGCCTCAATCCATATTTAATATCTGCTCAGTATATAATATAAACAATTATGTAGGATGCCAGGTATGCATAGTGAATCCACAAAAGGTAGCAATATATGGATTGCATGGTTAAGATTGGAATATTTTATTGGATGTTCATATGTATAAAATATGTATAAAATATGGCCTGTTTTCCAGTTATTGGAGGTATATATATATGATACACAGGATGAATAGAGATCTTTTATCATATTTTTATCATATTTTAGCATTATTTAAATAGGTTTGGCCTAATCCATATTTATTCAGCATTTTTGGAGCATAGTAATACATGAATAATTTATAGTTGTAAAGTAAAATAAGAGTAGTTTTTAAATACTCATGGAGTTAAACTAAGAAGCCACATCCATTCCTCTATAGTTATATTTTTGTCATCTTTATTTACTATAGCTAATCTCTTCTGTATTCCTAACATTGCCAATAATTAGTACCTTATACCGAGGGTTGACTGTCCCCAAATCAAATTCTCATACTGATGACCTATCCACAGAATAGGTCATCAGTATGTGATCTGTCAGGGTCCAACACCCAGACCCCACACAGATCATCTGTTCTAGCAGCCTCCTGGTGCCAAAAGCTGCTAGTAGACTGGTGGTGCATGCAACTTCGCTCGTCTTCAAGTAATAGGAGCGGCACTGCAATTCAGCAGAAGCACCGCCATTACTTGAATAGTAGCGGTGCTGCACTCATCTTCCATTCACTAGCAGCTTCCGGCACCCAGAGGCTGTTAGAACAGATGATCTGTGTGGGGTGTTGGCATGGCCGGCGTCAGCACCTGCCGTACCCAGGCAAGTGCCGGGGCCCCAAGCTCCAGAGGGGGCCCACTGGGCTGCTGGGTGCTGATTGCTTTTTGTTTTGTTTTTTTGTTTTGTTTTTTTAAATAGGCCATTACCTGCTGGAGTAACCACAGCAGGTAACGGGCCCTATTTACTTACCGATCCCCGCTACAGTTGCGGGGATTGGTAAGTAAGGCTGACACCGATGAGTTGAAGCCAGTGATGAAGTAGGGAGCTGTCCGCTCCCTGCTTCACCACCCGGCCGCTGTCTTTACTCCCGATATCCTGGGAGCAGGAGGCGCGATGTAGTGAAGTCACTTACATCACGCCTGTTACTCCTTAAAGACTTCAGGACCAGAGAGAGGAATGGATGGGGAAATGGGG
Organism: Leptodactylus fallax; assembly: GCA_947044405.1. Lineage (NCBI taxonomy): Eukaryota > Metazoa > Chordata > Amphibia > Anura > Leptodactylidae > Leptodactylus > Leptodactylus fallax. The sequence continues at coordinate 714,389 of CAMRHE010000624.1, forward strand.
AAAGGTGAGTATTAAGGTTTGTTTTTTTTTCTTTGCTATATACAGTTGGGTTTATGATACTGAGGCAGCAACCTGGGGGATGGGTGGACATGATACTGTGGGGGCAACCTGAGGGGGACATGACAGTGTGGGGGCAACCTGAGGGGTGGGGAGACATGATACTGTGGGGGCAACATGAGGGGTGGGGGGACATGATTCTGTGGGGGCAACCTGAGGGGTGGGGGGACATGAATCTGGGTGGAAACCTGGAGGAGGACATGAAAATGTGGGGGCAACCTGTGGGGGGATCATGACACTGAGGGAGTAACTTAATGGGGACATGAAACCTGGGGGGGCATGACACTGTGGGGGCAACCTGGGGGACACAATACACTATGTGGACAACCTGGGGGGTGGGGGGACATGATACTGTGGGAGCAACCGGGGGGGACATGACACTGTGGGGGGCAACCTCAGGGGGACATGACAGTGTAGGGGGACATGATACTGTGGGGGCAACCTGGGGGATGGGTGGACGTGATACTGTGGGGGCAACCTGAGGGGGACATGGAAGTGTGGGGGCAACTTAAGGGGGGGACACATGACACTGTGGAGGTAACCAGGGGGTGGGGGGACATGAATCTGGGGTGGTAACCGGGAGGGGGACATGAAAATGTGGGGGCAACCTGGAAGGAAACATTATGAGGGGCATTATATTGTATGGGGCCACTAGGGAGGCATTATACTGTGTGAGAGGATCAAGGGGCATTAAACTATGTGGGGGCCATTCAGGGGGAATTATAATTTTTGCAGCTCAATTATTTCTAAGAGGTGGTAATGGGGGGGGCCCACTTATGAAACCTTTGCACAGGACCCACCAATGTGTTAAAACGTCCCTGCGCCAGGCGGTTTGGTTCAGAAAAAATAGATCCGAACCGAAAATGCTATTATCATACTCCGGGGTCTCTTCAGACCCCAAAGTTTGATGATCGGAGGCCCAGGGGAGGTAAGCAAACATAATAAACAGTGTTACTTAGGTCTCCTGTGCTCTGATGCGACTCCGTAAATAACATTTTTTTTTTATGTTTGTCACCTCCCATAGGCCTCCGATCATTATACTCGGGGGTCTGAAAAGACCCCTGAGTATAATAATAGTTTGTGGGCCGTGAACCCCAAATATTTAGGGTTCTGCCGAACCCGAAATTTTTCCAATATTTGCAAGGACCACCCGAGGGGCCACTATGGGACTTTATACTGTGTGCAGGGGCCACTATGGGACATTATACTGTGTGAAGGGGCTTCTATGGGACATTATACCTTGTGAAGGGGCCACTATGGGACATTATACCTTGTGAAGGGGCCACTATGGGACATTGTACCTTGAGAAGGGGCCGCTATGGGACTTTATGTCATGTGGAGGGGCCGCTATGGGACTTTATTCTATGTGTAATGGCCGCTAAGGGACTTTATGCCATGTGGAGGGGACACTTATGGACATTATACTTTGTGAAGGGGCCACTATGGGACATTATACTGTGTTAAGGGGTCACTGTGGGACATTATAGTGTGTTTAAATGGGACATTATACTGTGTGGAGGCCAGGAAAGCGGGCGCTATGGGAGGACCCAAGTCAAAAGTATGCTATGGGGCCCAGTCTTTGCTAGTTATGTCCCTGTATATATTTATTATGCCCTGTCTGGGTATATATTTGTATATGTATCTGTGAGAGCCAACTCAGTTTCTACAGTCATGGCCAAAAGTTTTGAGAATGACACAAATATTATATTTTCACATGATCTGCTGCCCTCTGGTTTTTATGTGTGTTTGTCAGATGTTTTTATCACATACAGAAATATAATTGCATTCATATTATGAGTAACAGAAGCTTATATTGACAGTTAGAATGAGTTAATGCAGCAAGTCAATATTTGCAGTGTTGACCCTTCTTCTTCAGGACCTCTGCAATTCTCCCTGGCATGCTCTCAATCAACTTCTGGACCAAATCCTGACTGATAGCAGTCCATTCTTGCAGAATCAATGCTTTCATTTTGTCTGAATTTGTTGGTTTTTGTTTGTCCACCCGTCTCTTGATGATTGACCACAAGTTCTCAATGGGATTAAGATCTGGGGAGTTTCCAGGCCATGGACCCAAAATCTCTATGTTTTGTTCCCTGAGCCATTTAGTTATCACCTTTGCTTTATGGCAAGGTGCTCCATCATGCTGGAAAAGGCATTGTTGAGCACCAAACTGCTCTTGGACGGTTGGGAGAAGTTGCTCTTGGAGGACATGCTGGTACCATTCTTTATTCATGGCTGTGTTTTTAGGCAAGACTGTGAGAGAGCCGATTCCCTTGGCTGAGAAGCAACCCCACACATGAATGGTTTCAGGATGCTTTACAGTTGGCATGAGACAAGACTGGTGGTAGCGCTCACCTCTTCTTCTCCGAATAAGCTGTTTTCCAGATGTTCCAAACAATCGAAAAGGGGATTCATCAGAGAAAATGACTTTACCCCAGTCCTCAGCAGTCCACTCCCTGTACCTTTTGCAGAATATCAGTCTGTCCCTGATGTTTTTTCTGGAGAGAAGTGGCTTCTTTGCTGCCCTCCTTGAGACCAGGCCTTGCTCCAAGAGTCTCCGCCTCACAGTGCGTGCAGATGCACTCACACCTGCCTACTGCCATTCCTCAGCAAGCTCTGCACTGCTGGTAGCCCGATCCCGCAGCTGAAACACTTTTAAGAGACGGTCCTGCCACTTGGTGGTCTTTCTTGGGCGCCCTGGAGCCTTTTTGGCACCAATGGAACCTCTCTCCTTGAAGTTCTTGATGATGCGATAGATTGTTGACTGAGGTGCAATCTTACTAGCTGCAATACTCTTCCCAGTTAGGCCATTTTTGTGCAGTGCAATGATGACTGCACGTGTTTCTTTAGAGATAACCATGGTTAACAGAAGAGAAACAATGATGGCAAGCACCAGCCTCCTTTTAAAGTGTCCAGTGGTGTCATTCTTACTTAATCATGACAGATTGATCTCCAGCCCTGTCCTCATCAACACCCACATCTGTGTTAATGGAGCAATCACTGAAACGATGTTAGGTGGTCCTTTTAAGGCAGGGCTGCAATGGTGTTGAAATGTGTTTTGGGGGATAAAGTTCATTTTCTAGGCAAATATTGACTTTGCAAGTAATTGCTGTTAAGCTGATCACTCTTTATAACATTCTGGAGTATATGCAAATTGCCATTAGAAAAACTGAAGCAGTAGACTGTGTAAAAATTAATATTTGTATCATTCTCAAAACTTTTGGCCATGACTGTACATTGAGCACTTCCATTAATACAGATGAAAACATTCATTGCACTGTTAACAGAATCAGGCCCCGTTCACACAGTGGAATCTGGAGCTGATTTTGCAGCGGATTTTGCCCCCAAATCATCAGCAGATTATTCCCTCATTCTGCCTCCCATTGAAAACAATTAGTGAAGGACGCTGAAAAAAAAAAGTGTCCTGCTGGATCTTGCCGCGGATTCTGCAGCTGATTCGGAGGCTGTGGCTTGAGACTCCCCATTGATTAGACCCAATCATTTGGACCTAATCAGCGGTGGAAAGCCGCAAGGGCATGATGTTGCTCTGCATCCACCACCATGAGCTGGGGGGGGGGGGCAGAAAATAAAGAGGAATCCGGGGCAGATGTCTGCCTAAAATTCCTCTTTACTTTCTGATGTCTGAACAGGTTCTATCTACTTGTATGGAATGGACTGTATTACACTCCACTTCAGTAGGTCTGCATCAGCAAAAAAAAACCCCACACAATTTCAGTAGTTTTTTTGCTGCGGAGTACATGGGTTGCTCCAAAAGGGGCCCACACAAACCTGTAGACGACCCTGGGTGTTGGACCCCAATAGATCACATACTGATGACCTATCCTGTAGATTGATCATCAGTATGAAAACTCTATCTGGGGCCAGAAAAACCCTTTCACTGTGCATAATAAAGAAAGCTTTCTTATTTATTACTAGATTTCTTTGTATTTCTGCAAATTCTATTAATCAATTGCTTAATATAACACAGCCCTTTTGAAGCCACAACTTTCTCTAAACATAAGAGCTCCTCAAACTCTTATGAATCTCAGTCAGGACAGCATTGAAGAAGTTCCACCCAGCAGAACTTTATCTACATCAGGGGATAACACTGCCCTTTGTTAGCCTTACAATGAATATTTAGATATATCCTATGAATATTTTCTGCAGTTCATTTTACTCACATAAACACCATTTGATCTGGATGTATTAAATAGAAACACACTCCTGCCAATCTTGCTAACAAGGCCCTAGTTAATAAATTATAATCAAAATCTACCAATGATATGGGGAGGTAAGACCCCATATCAAATGTATCATTATCATTCCTTAAAATCAAAATTATAAGATCAGGAACACTTACTGCCCCCAAATCAATAATTCAAAACCCCCAACATAGCAGGCAGGAATCACAGTACAATTCTCAATAAACTCAAAGGAGTGTCCATTGATACCTGGGGATTTACCCTGGGCCAGGTGTTTAGCTACTGACTGCATTTCTACCACGGCAAGTAGTTCTTCTAAAGCATCCACTTGTGAATCTGTACGTTTTGGAAGATTCACTTTATTAAAAAATTCCACCGCCTCTGATATTGAATTTTGAACTCCCACTAATATGCCAGAAACTTTTCCCTTACACTTTTCTGGTCAGAGATCACTGTTCCTTTCCCATCCTTTATTGCATCAATTATTTGTGTAATTTTGATGTCTGAACCAACCTGACTTATGTATCCCCAATAAAATGGGATTGCTCTCTCTGAAGCTGATTCTGACATTGGGCCTTTTGAGACAATAAAGAATGTAAATCCTCTTTCTCATTTCTGTTTTTATTTTAGTTTGTTGATCTATATATACAACCTCAAAGTGTTGACCCTTTTGAGACATACAGGATATACCTATTATTCCTATTATCTTGATCCATTTTAAATGTGTATTATTATTATTATTATTATTATTATTATTATATTTTATTAGTATTATTATTATATATTACTCCAATCCATTGACCTTTGTGAAAATGCTTTTGCAATATTCCATACCACTCTATTAAAGATAAAAATCTTAATATGCAATAGGGATGCAAAACTAATAACTTAATGATGCTACATAATCCAAAAAATACTGCCATATTGTGGATCCTTAATACAAATGTGTCATTCCATTCATTTTCAAAATCACAATTTTGTGATACTTTGTCACAAGATGTGTGTATTGATTTGGTTTCATGAGAACATGGAGTTCTTAAAGGGGTATTCCAGCTACTACAAGCTACCACATGTCCACAGTATAAGGGTTACTTGTTGATCTTGAGGGGCTGATCTTTAGGATCCCCACTGATAACTTAAACTGGGGTGTTTTGTACCCCAATTTGAATGGAGGTACTGGTTGGAAATGCATGTCCCTGCTTCATTTATTTCACAGGAGATAGCTAAGTGTTGGACTTGTTGGCTATGTTCGGTGGTCCCATTGAAATTAATGGAATGGGGATGCATCTGCCCAACCACTGCTCCATTCAGAAGGGGGACAAATATCCCCATTCTCTTGATCGGTGGGAGTCTCAGTGGTCAAACCCACATCAATCTGCAAATTATTCCTTATCATGTGGATAGGTGGTAACTTGTGGCTTGATACCCATTTAACCAAATTTAAGTGAAGGTAAAGATGGACACGCTTGTATACTTGTTAATACTTTTATACCAAACCATGCTTTTTTCAATGCATGCAAGAGTTTAAGAGTTTATATCTACAGACAATGTAAGGAAATTCAATGATAAGAATTCATACGAATTATTGGAGAATTTTACTTCCCTGAATATTTTTACAGAGTGAATTCTAACACGTTCAGTGTTATATTGGACAATTTTGTGACTAAAAACTATTTACAATTCTTCACAATCTAAGTAAATTCTAAGAAATCCAGAATACAATAGGAAGAAATGCAAAATAAGAAAAGCGCCGTATAAAAATGGAAACTCGGACTGACACAACAATCGTCTCCCAAAACTGAGATGAAAGGGATAATGAATGCTTCAATAATGGCCAGCTGGGTAAATAGATGAGAGAATGACTCTGCTTCATTTTACTAAATTATTTGAGCCATTGACCAAATAGTTCTATTTTTATTTAATCATTTATTCAATTTTCTGATGCATCCAAGCAATGATAATCATGAAGACTTCATGTTTTTGACCTGTTTTTCTTTGTTTCTGGCTATATCCTTGGAATACAAAATACGTTGCATACACTATACACTTTTACTATAACAATCTCTTTCAGTCTCAAGTCTCTGAGCTTGCTTGCTGCAACCACTGTTCTCAAAAACTTCTGTCCATGTAGCAAGATAAACCTAGAAAATGCAGTCTACAGTGCTTTTATCTCATTGGAAATCTTCTTCTTAGTCTTAGTTGGCATAGAAGGGTATAGACTCTGTATTCAGTTTCCATGTCATATGGATTCTAACTCATCCCTTGTGTCAGCCCTACTTTAGCCCTACTTTAACCCCTTCATATTAAAAGTATGAGAATTATAAAATTCTTGCTAAAAAGAAACTGAATCCTACCCTGTTTCTCCTAAAATAAGCCCTACCCCGAAAATAAACCCTATCTTGATTTTGCAGGGTTTTTGGAGCAGGCTTGATATATAAGCCCGACCCCAAAAATAAGCCCTAGTTACAGTCAGCGCCTCCAGTACTAGGTAATGTCACGTGACTTCATTGACATGATGGAGAATAGGCATATTATGGCTCCCAACCTTCCTACAGAAGTGCCCCGCTACTTCCCGCCACAGCAGGGCAAAATCCGCTTTCCCGCTAACGAGTCCTGCCTTCCAAGTGCTGCCTCCTGGTTCCCACCTCCCAGCCTCTACTATGCTGTGGGCTTGGCTACCTACCTGACAAGATGTCAAGTGCCACCCCTGCTCGCTCCTACATACGCAGCCACTCCACTACAGCACCTCCCCCTTAGCATAAACGAGAAGAAATAGAGAGTGCCAGTAAGTTTGCTTAAGAGCCACTGACACTGTACCATCAATTGCAAATGTTAATTAGGGTTACTAATCCTAACCATTTTACAAGATTCGTGCCTGAAAAATAAGACCTACCCCGAAAATAAGCCCTAGCTCTTTAATCAGAGATAAAAATAATATAAGACCCTGTCTTATTTTTGGAGAAACACGGTAATAGAGAAAAGCAGAAAAAACTTTCATGGTATAAATTCTGCTCAAAAAATTGGCAATAATTCAGCCACTTGGAGAATGTACCATGAATATGGCGGTGTTTACACCTTACATTTTAAGTGTACCTCTTGAGCATCCCAAACTTATCCTAAGATATTTTGCACACTTCTGAAGTATCACACCTGCCACATTACTGTATCCATTAGCCATACTTTTACACTATGTGCTCTATTACAGGTTTATTCTATTATGGTGTATGGGGCTTCTACTGTACCTGTGTATGCCTCTAATGCTATGGGAGGATATCTTCATGCATATGCTATCTGAAAGAGGTTGTACAACAGCACATGAAGGCTGTGCATCTCCATACTCAGAGAACTTGGAATATGTTCATATGTGGAATCTAGGGCCTGTTAACAAATGAATGCGGTTGGAAATTGGGAATACAATAGGCAAACACACTACTAAATTTTAATCAGGGTTTTTTTTTTTGACTCACCTGCAGGAATCTGTATTGAAGGACAAGTTAGTATGGGCAGCAGGTTTTAGTTGCACCTTGTGGATGAGATTTGGATAAATCTTATCCACTATGCTACTACTGCATATTTTAGTGGGTTAGCTTCAGCAAATTCATGGTGGCTAATCTTCAATAAGATTGTGCCCTGTCCCAGGCGTAAAACTCCATTCACTTTCATTGTGCTATATTTGTATTTTTTAGGGTGGAGGTTCCTTATAGAAAAGTATAATGTTGCATGTGAATGTACACCTAGAATTCCACCTGCATGGACACAGAATTCCATAATATAGGACTGAAGTCACTGAACGGCTGTTCTATAATGCTTCAGCACCAAATTCTTCCTTGGAAGTTAGAACCAAGATGGAGAACCATCTGCAATACAGTAATAAAAAGAACATCCCACACTTGTTTTCTCTTATTTACTCTTACAAACTATGCAATAAAAATCTCAGTGTGCTTCTGTGTAAAATCAGATGAGCATCATGGTACAATATAAGACGGTATGCACAAATTTGTACCTGGTGGATCCAGTACAAAATGGAGGTTGTTAATTTTTTTTTTACGCTCAGGCTTCATAATAACCCTTGTGTATGTAGGTTTGGCTGAATTCAAGTTCAGGAACAGCTCCCACTGTCTGTAAAAGTGGAGAGCAGGACACATGGAGCTGAAATATACCATTATGTGACAAAGATGTGCCAAGTTGAGGCATATCTTTGGCCACTTTCTAGGTGCTGCCCAGTTATTAAATATGAACCAATATGCACAGATTTGTACTGCACATGCAACAAACCTTAAAAGGGTTGGCCACTTTCAGACCAAAATTGAGAGACAAATCTTATTGTTTGTATAATAAAAAGTTGAACACACGGTGTGATGATTCTGCCTAAATATGGCCATAACTCAGAGAGGTATTTTGGTCTCTGGGTAGCGTATTTCTCTCTAGTTCCATTTATTCATACTGTGTGCAGCTATGAGCCTAGGTGTATATTGGCAGTAGTGGCAACACTGGAACAATAGGGCTTCATTGAATTCATACACAGTCCTGGCTGATCAAACAAACATGCATTGTCCAGCTGCACTGGTTGACCAGATGTGGCTGATAACATTGTATCAGGTCATTTGGTCTCATCTACATACAAAAGATCTGGATTTGATTGCATTAACTCATCAGACATGCTGTTGCCGGTGACCTCATTCTGGGAGGTGGCATAAAGGGTATAAAAGATGAGGTAAGAGTCAGTGGGTGGAGATTATGTTAAGGAGATAATGCTATGGAGATGATGCTATGGAGTTGACTCAGACCATCACAGACCACAGGATATTAGAGACTTTGACTGAGATGCTACTATGAGCAGGCAGGTTGGAATGCTGCTGCTGACGATGATGAGCCTACAAGAGACTGTGATGAGACTATTGGACTAATGCTGAGAGACTGTGTAAAGAGCATGCAGGCTGGATTATCGTATTAATGCCACATGCTAAACAGCCTCCACTGGGATCTCACACATACCAGAGCATGTGTGAGTGTTGGACTATAGAACCACATCAAGGACATGTGTGGTAAAGTAATCATTTCACCTTTATCCCTTTTATTTTATTTGTACTGTATCTTGTAACTAGTAACTTTTAATGCTTGCATATATCTGCATATCTGTTCTGAACTGTATATGTTAGATTTTAATACTTGTGAACCCGACACTCACTGGCGGTGAGTGTGGTTTTTATATGAAAGAGGTCTCAGGTGTGGCCACAGCGGGTTTGGCGCACTGAGGATCTTTCACACACGGGTACATGGCTCATTATTTCACAGTACAGTACAGTACAGTAAACCCTTCCCGACTGTAACATTTTTCTATTTTTGTTTTTGATTCCTCACCTTCCAAACCCCATTAACTTTTTTATTTCCTGTACACAAAGCCATATGAGGGCTTAATGCTTGCAGGACAAATTGTTCTTCAAAATGGTACCATTTATTATTTTGTACAATGTACTGGGAAGCAGTAAAAAAATTCAGAATTGGGTGGAATTTAAGAAAAAATGCATCTGTGTGACTTTCTTACTGGCTTTGTTTTTATGGAGTTCACTCTGCAGCCAAAATCACATGTCACCTCTAGGCTATCTTTTGGTACGATTCTGGGGATACCAAATTTTTAAAGCTTTATTTATATTTTAACCCCTTAACAAAAATCTAAAAAATTTTTTCTAAAAGTCGCCATATTTTGACACCCGTAACTTTTTTATATTTCTGTGTATGGGAATGCATAGGGCATCTCTTTTTGTGTGTTAGATGTCCTTTTTTTATACCATTATGGGGAATGTCTATTGCTTTGATCACTTTTTATTAACAATTTTATCAGAAGCGAAACAGCAAAAAAGCAGCAGTTCAGCACTTTTGATTTTTTTCCCACTACGGTGTGCATGTACGAGAAAAATATTTATATAAGTTTGTAGATCAGGGTTTTTTGGAAACAGGGATACCTAATGTGTATGTGTTTTTAGTTTTTTTAAATTTAAATTTATTTTTTTTAACTAATTTATTATTTACGGGGTCCGGCCTGTCAGTTCTGGCCTTCAATGCCTGCAATGAGAATGAACTCTCATCGTAGGCATTAGCTCCGGGTCTCCGCTGTACATTAAAGCAGACACCCAGTACCTTTACAGACCTGGGATCCACTGTACTATTACAGCGGATGTCGGGAAGGGGTTAATCATACATCTACCTGGTAATAAGCTGTGCACCTGTGTGTTACATGACCATGGACTGATATGTATCCACCGGGAGTAAGCAGAATGAATGAGAGCAAGAAGGAAGCTAGAAAATTCCTATCGAGGAATTGATACAGAAAGTATATCGGAAAATTGTACAAATGTTTATTATACAAACAATGATATTTGTTTCTCAGTATTGGTCTGAAAGTGGCCAACCCCTTTAAGGTGACAATAACTACATATATTAATACGGTGTTTATTTTTACATGTTGAATGTATTACAGTGTGAGCCTTGCTTCAGATAGATTTTTTTTTTTTGTTCTTTTTCTCCCAGTTTATAACAATATTTGCACTTGGCAGTTTGTAAAACTAATCCTGTATGACATACAGTATACTTTACTTACAATAATCTAGACCATAGAGTAAATATTCTGGAGCCACAGGACAACGTAGTAAAGAAGAGGTATGACAAAGTGAAATGTTGACTGTATGAGGGGTAATTCCTAGTCATGTACGTTTTTTGTCTTCGCCAAGCCTCTCTGGCACACAGGAGATTTTTCTCTTAATTCTACTTGATTGGGATCGCATTTCCAGCAGTATTAACTATTCGGCAGGAACGGCTGCTTAACCCAGACCGGCTGCCTGGCTTGTTCACGACCTCAGTCTACCGAAACGACCTGAACTCTAATTAACCCTTTCTGCTCTCACAGAGCCAGCCCATCAACATTGCTCACAAATAGCTGGATAGGTAGTTCACCTTTGGAATGCACAATTAGTCGGTTGCCTCTTGAGAATAGATATCTTTCAATGTTTTCTGATTGTATCTCAAAACCCCAATGACTTATGCAAACTACTTCACGAAAGAAAAAAGACGTTATTCCACCATCACACTTCTGGCGTCTGGTATTAGCATGTCCTCTAGTAATGTGATAACCACCATTAGAAGATGCAATGGGTCGCATACTTTGATTTTTGCATGGGAAATACATGTGCTTAGAGTTAATGTTATTAAACAGAAGGTTTTTTTGACATTTCTGCGTATCACAGCCCAATAGATCTGGCACTATTCTGAGATAGATTAGATACAGCGGGCTGAGATTCCCTGGAAGAAACATATGATGGATTATATATTAGATTTTGTTGAGGCAATAAGGGAGAGGTAACATAGCCAAGGGAAGAAGTAAGCACTGCTGTTGAACTTGGAAGTCTTTGAAGATGTAATTTGGAGGGGCTAATTCAAAGCACAACACTGCAATATAAACAGCGCAGATGCCAGGGAGGCATTTCTAAATACATTTCAATAAGAGCTCGAAAAGCAGAACCAGCTGTGTTTGGAGGAAAAAACACTAAGATCCTTGTTGGTTTAGCTCTTTAAAGAGGGATGCATAAATGTATATGTTACGGCTTCCGCTTTTTACAGTAGTTAGAGAGGAAGAATGCTGGAAAATGCTCTAATCCTTTTTGGTAGGAGTGATTGCAATCAGGTACTCCAGGTGTAGGGTTACCAGGAGATGACCAGATGCCGAGCTCTCTAATGGAGCCATTTTAAGTCCCAATTCGACTTCAAATATTTCATCATTTTCCACCATTTATATGTATTATGGGGTAATCTGGACTGGTATAGTTTACTAGATGTTGAAGCTTTTATTTAGTATTGGCAACTATAACAAAACAACAAAGCTAATAACTGTTACTATTTTAGTAATGATAGGCCACAGTTCTAAAATAAAATTGATATCCAAAAGCATAGCACTGTATTATAGTAAAGTGACTTGTAGACAACAGTAAATTAAAAGGGGTGCTCGGAGTTTTCCAAAATTACCACGCCTATGAAACTTTATAAAGTAAAGAAATAGCTTATTCTCACCTTTTAAATTTCTCTGGTCCCCAATAGTCCTACAGCGATGATGAATGGCTTACTGGCCTTAGCAGTCAAGTGTAAGTCATATGTCTTTTATCAAAGACAGAGAGGAAAATAACAAAATTCTTACTGTCTGCAGCCACCACTAGGGGGAGGTTTAGATATTACTGAATACTGGTTTACTATTGAGTCCAATGTAGAAATAGTAAGTAGTAAACTGCTTATATGCTCACTTTAAAATGATTTGCCTCAGGAAAATATTTAGCTATACATTTCCCCTGCAGCAGATATTATAAATGGATAGCCCTATGTTTGGGTCTCTTAGAGCAGAGGCTCCTTTCGCAGAGCCAATTTCTATTCATAGAAGGGAACTTCCTCTATGTATTCATATGCCCTAATAGGAATATAGACAGGAGTTGTCATCATGACACAACTCCTTTAAAAGAGTTTTCTGGAATCATGATATCGATGACGTACACTTAGAATAGGTCACCTGTATCTGATTGGTGGGGTCTGACAATTGGCACCCCACTGATGAGCTGTGTGAAGGGTGTGTGGCATTCAGACAAGAGCTGAAATCTCATCTCTGCTTATCAAGCACAGCACCATATACTGTACTCTGTGCTTGGTATTACAGCTCAATCTAATTAATATGAATGGGATTAAGCTGCAGCATGGCCATGTGACCAATGGAAGTGATGTCACTCACCTGAGAAGAGTGATTGAACAGTGCCATGAGTTCTTCAAACAGCTAATTGTGAAGGAGCTGGGAGTCAACCCCCCTTCCCCCCAATATTATTTTAATGATCCATCCTAAGGTTAGGCCATGAATTTTATAGTCCTGGAAACCTCCTTTAATAATATTTCATAACTGAAAAAGATAGATTACAAATGAAACATCTCCGCACAACTTTGCAGGACAACATGGTGGCTATAGGAAGACAAGGGAGTGAGCGATATAAATTTAATGTAATGTATAATTAGGACTCTTCTTGCTTGAGTAAACCAATCTTTACTTAGAAGGACAGCATTCATGATTCAGAATAGCTTGCATAGGTTGTCAAAAACTCACCAGAGACTGGAAATAATAAATCTCTGCTTATGTTGTAAACTATATTATCTAAAATTGAATTCTCTGAATTTGCAGGATTTTAAATTAAACAGTTGTAAAAATAGATAGCTTAGACCAAATAACTGAAATTTATACAGCTATATCTTCTATTCCTATTATGCTGACAAGTCTGTTTCAGTAAATATTTGTCGCCCTCAAAACATAACAATTCTGGAACATATTTTTGTTGAACTCATCTTATATACAGTATATAAGAATACTTTCCAAAATAGAGTTAATAGATTATGTTTGTCAATTAACAAAACAAAATAAATGAACAAAAGGGAAATCTAAATCATATCAATATTTGGTGTGTAATTTTTCCACACCTGCCTAAAATTTTGTACAGTGTTGTATGTAGTACCGTTCCTCTGTTATTCCTCCTACAAATTTTTGAATAAAATGACAGCTGGGTGTTACCATTTGGGGGTGTGTCCCTGCACAATCTAACATCACCCCAAGTTAGTGCAGCCAGTAAAAGACTGTGTAGGGACACACTTTTTGACAAAAAGAACACCCACTTGTCAATTTATTAATTTTTGTGGTGGAATAGCGGAGGAAAAGTAAGAGAAATGATGCTCTGGAATTGTTACTTTATGGTTAGATAACAGAGGAACTATAATATAATGAGAACTAAATTATGGTGAACAAAAGTATTTAAAAAAGTATTATAAAAAAGACAAGTCAGGGGAATTGACAGCTCCTCTCTAGCAAATATTGGACAACAAACTATTAGCTGTACATTAAACAGCATTATATGGGGTTGTCCTGGATCATAACATTAAATGCAAGCAGCAGGGAGGGCTAGAAAATAAAATTGGTATACACTGCTGTGAGTGGTGAATGACTTCAGCGGTTCCATCGACATGCTGTCATGGCTGCAGCCTTTCTGTATACAACCAGCAGTGGTGGTGATGGCTTGCTCAGTCAGGAATGGAGGGGAGGAGGCAGGTAAGTATAAATGCATTTTATTTTCAGGCCCTCCCTGCTGCATTTAATTTCAGATCCAGGATAACCCTTTTAAGGTTGATGGAAATGTAAATTTTAGGGCCCTGTACTATAGCTCAGTGAAGTTCAGTAACATCTTCTGACTCCTCTTATATAAGTCTGGCAAGGGATGAGGAAAGAAATGTCATTTCCTGCTTATTAGCAGCAACTGAAAAATGTTCACACCGTATTGCTGTGTAACTTGAGCTGAATAACTGGCACTTGTGAATAACTCAGTTCTGTTTCTTCACTTAGGTAAATTAGGCCCTTGCTAAAGCAGTCAGCATGCCTCATTACTCTGCCCATATTACATATTCAGTATGTGAAGTCTTATTTATATGCACTGTTACTACAATGAGCAGGGCTGCACGGTGCACACTAACACCGGAATAATGAGTTTACATCGCAAGCTCTGTTTACTATGATGATTTATGTTTCTTCAAGCAACATCCCCTCATCAAATTATTCCTCCTGACTAGTAATACCATTTAACCATTTATAGTATTCTTCTTGGTTTTTATCACTTCTGAAGAAAAACTAAATCATATCAACTACAGTGGGGAAAAAAAGTATTTAGTCAGCCACCAATTGTGCAAGTTCTCCCACTTAAAAAGATGAGGCCGGCCTGTAATTGTCATCATTGGTAGACCTCAACTATGAGAGACAAAATGAGAAAACAAATCCAGAAAATCGCATTGTCTGATTTTTAAAGAATTTATTTGCAAATTATGGTGGAAAATAAGTATTTGGTCAATAACAAAAGTTCATCTCAATACTTTGTTATATATCCGTTGTTGGCAATGACAGAGGTCAAACGTTTTCTGTAAGTCTTCACAAGGTTGGCACACCTGGTATGCTGGTATGTTGGCCCATTCACCCATGCAGATCTCCTCTAGAGCAGTGATGTTTTGGGGCTGTCGCTGGGCAACACGGACTTTCAACTCCTTCCAAAGTTTTTCTATGGGGTTGAGATCTGGAGACTGGCTAGGCCACTCCAGTACCTTGAAATGCTTCTTACGAAGCCACTCCTTTATTGCCCTGGCGGTGTGCTTGGGATCATTGTCATGCTGAAAGACCCAGCCACGTTTCATCTTCAATGCCCTTGCTGATGGAAGGAGGTTTGCACTCAAAATCTCACGATACATGGCCCCATTCATTCTTTCATGTACATGGATCAGTCATCCTGGTCCCTTTGCAGAGAAAGAGCCCCAAAGCATGATGCTGCCACCCCCAAAAAACATCCAAATGCTCTCTAGCAAACTTCAGACGGGCCCGGATATGTACTGGCTTAAGCAGGGGGACACATCTGGCACTGCAGGATCTGAGTCCCTGGCGGTGTAGTGTGTTACTGATGGTAGCCTTTGTTACGTTAGTCGCAGCTTTGTGCAGGTCATTCACTAGGCCCCCCCATGTGGTTCTGGGATTTTTGCTCACCGTTCTTGTGATCATTTTGACCCCACGGGGTGAGATCTTGCGTGGAGCCCCTGATCGAGGGAGATTATCAGTGGTCTTGTATGTCTTCCATTTTCTAATTATTGCTCCCACAGTTGATTTCTTCACAAAAAGCTGCTTGCCTATTATAGATTCAGTCTTCCCAGCCTGGTGCAGATCTACAATTTTGTTTCTGGTGTCCTTCCACAGCTCTTTGGTCTTCACCATAGTGGAGTTTGGAGTGTGACTGTTTGAGGTTGTGGACAGGTGTCTTTTATACTGATAACAATTTCAAACAGGAGCCATTACTACAGGTAATGAGTGGAGGACAGAGGAGCCTCTTAAAGAAGAAGTAACAGGTCTGTGAGAGCCAAAATCTTGCTTGTTTGTAGGCAACCAAATACTTATTTTCCACCATAATTTGCAAATAAATTCTTTAAAAAATCAGACAATGTGATTTTCTAGATATGTTTTCTCATTTTGTCTCTTAGTTGAGGTCTACCTACAGTGCTGGCCAAAAGTATTGGCACCCCTGCAATTCTGTCAGATAATACTCAATTTCTTCCAGAAATTGATTGCAATCACAAATGCTTTGGTAATAATATCTTCATTTATTTTGCTTGCAATGAAAAACCACAAAAGAGAATGAAAAAAAAGTCAAATCATTGATCATTTTACACAAAACTCCAAAAATGGTCCGGACAAAAGTATTGGCACCCTCAGCCTAATACTTGGTAGCACAACCTTTAGACAAAATAACTGCGAACAACCGCTTCCGGTAACCATCAATGAGTTTCTTACAATGCTCTGCTGGAATTTTAGACCATTCTTCTTTGGCAAATTTCTCCAGGTCCCTGAGATTTGAAGGGTGCCTTCTCCAAACTGCCATTTTGAGATCTCTCCACAGGTGTTCTATGGGATTCAGGTCTGGACTCATTGCTGGCCACTTTAGAAGTCTCCAGTGCTTTCTCTCAAACCATTTTCTAGTGCTTTTTGAAGTGTGTTTTGGGTCATTGTCCTGCTGGAAGACCCATGACCTCTGAGGGAGACCCAGCTTTCTCACACTGGGCCCTACATTATGCTGCAAAATTTGTTGGTAGTCTTCAGACTTCATAATGCCATGCACACGGTCAAGCAGTCCAGTGCCAGAGGCAGCAAAGCAACCCCAAAACATCAGGGAACCTCCGCCATGTTTGACTGTAGGGACCGTGTTCTTTTCTTTGAAGGCCTCTTTTTTTTTTCCTGTAAACTCTATGTTGATGCCTTTTCCCAAAAAGCTCTACTTTTGTCTCATCTGACCAGAGAACATTCTTGCAAAAAGTTTTTGGCTTTCTCAGGTAAGTTTTGGCAAACTCCAGCCTGCCTTTTTTATGTCTCTGGGTCAAAAGTGGGGTCTTCCTGGGTATCCTACCATAAAGTCCCTTTTCATTCAGACGCCGACGGATAGTACGGGTCGACACTGTTGTACCCTCGGACTGCAGGGCAGCTAGAACTTGTTTGGATGTTAGTCGAGGTTCTTTAGCCACCATCCGCACAATCTTTCGTTGAAATCTCTCGTCAATTTTTCTTTTCCGTCCACATCTAGGGAGGTTAGCCACAGTGCCATGAGCTTTAAACTTCTTGATGACACTGCGCATGGTAGACACAGGAACATTCAGGTCTTTGGAGATGGACTTGTAGCCTTGAGATTGCTCATGCTTCCTCACAATTTTGCTTCTCAAGTCCTCAGACAGGTCTTTGGTCTTCTTTCTTTTCTCCATGCTCAATGTGGTACACACAAGGACACAGGACAGAGGTTGAGTCAACTTTAATCCATTTCAACTGGCTGCAAGTGTGATTTAGTTATTGCCACCACCTGTTATGTGCCACAGGTAAGTAACAGGTGCTGTTAATTACACAAATTAGAGAAGCATCACATGATTTTTCAAAGGGTGCCAATACTTTTGTCCACCCCCTTTTTTATGTTTGGTGTGGAATTATATCCAATTTGGCTTTTTGACAATTCTTTTTGTGGTTTTCCATTGAAGACAAATTAAATGAAGATATTATTACCAAAGCATTTGTGATTGCAATCATTTTCTGGAAGAAACTGAGTATTATCTGACAGAATTGCAGGGGTGCCAATACTTTTGGCCAGCACTGTATGATGACAATTAAAGGCCTCTCTCATCTTTTTAAGTGGGAAAACTTGCACAATTGGTGGCTGACTAAATACTTCTTTTCCCCACTGTATATGCTCAAAATATATGGTAATACACTGTTAAATATTACTCAGGTGGCAGTGTAGTCAACCTTTTTTTATTTGTTTTACAGTACCTGCAAAGTAGATTGGATTCTGTTTAATCCCATCCACACACTACAGAAAAAAAAATCCGCAGTGGAAAAGCTGCGATTTCAAAAATGCTTATTGTCAAGCATGTCAATTATATCTACGGAAATCCTGATGCTTTCCGTACAGGTATGTCAGGGGTTCCCCCGGGATGGATGTCACCGTAATCCTAATTAAATATAGAACAGGTACGAGCTCGGGAAAACAATCGTACAGACACACCCACGTATCTAGTAAGAATGATTTCGTTTATTGCATAGTTTACACAGTTCTTAAAGGCAAGCTGGTTACACAATAATCATGTGATCAATGTACATATTTGGTCCTTCCGGTTCCGCTGCTGGGCAGATTTACACAGTTTCTCATAACAACTCCTCTCCTCGCTTATCTGTGTGTTTCCTTTATCTTTTTCTGAGAACAGCACAACCTTTGGGTGCCGTAGTGTCTGCATTCTATCTCAAAATTGTGCTGACTGTCTGCAGAACATTTCACTCTCTGTGTATACAGTGTATAGAATATAATACAAGTTATATTTTAACCCTTACAATTATAATAGGGGCAGAAAGTCCACAGAAAAAAACTCTACGGACCTTTTGTGGAAAAAAACGCAATGCCTTTCCGCAGGGTACTTTTCCGCAACATTTTTTTTGGCTGCGGCTCACCTTAGCCTAAGGCCCCTTGTAGACGACCATGGGCGAGATCCGTGTGCTATCCGGGTTTTCGCGGATTGCACACTGACCCATTCATTTCTATGGGCACATGCAAGCGACCATGTTTTCACTGATCATTGTGCGAGCCGTGATTCCATGCCGCATCAGGTAGAACATGTCCTATTCTGTTCAGTTTTTGCGGAACAGACTCCCTAGAAGCATATGGGACACTAAAAACCTAGGATGGCACACTGATGTACTAGGATGGCACACTGATGTACTAGGATCACACACTGATGGAGCACTGAAAACACTCTGTCCATTTTTGCAGACCTACTTCACTGATGCTGAAGAAACACAGATTACACTCTGTCCGCAAAAACTGAACACTTATTACTAGTTTGCTGACCACAAAATACACACAAAATACTGCAACTAGGCTAAGGCTAGGTTGGTTTCCGCTCAGTTTCCACCCGAAAAGGGTGAAAAATGCGGAGAGAAAAGCACTTCTTGCTGTGCTTTTCTCTCTGCATTTTTCATGTGTAGAGGGGAACGGAATCCCCGTACGGAGAGCCAACGCTGGTGTGAACCTAGCCTAAAGCTGCTTTCCCATGAACATAATCAGGTTTAAATTTGTAGTAATTAAAAGTTAAACATTTTTGCAAATATAAATAATTAAAAACTTTTAAAGATTTTCTCAAATCTTCTTAGTGGTAATAATCTTTTGTCTTCATTGGTTTCCAATGGATACGACCATGAATGCAGGAATTTTCTAAGGTTTGGCATTTGTCAGAAACCCAGACATGATTTCCCGACCATGGCTATTTTATTTTCTCATGCATGTAATGTCCCTGCCTGACAACCTGGCCACAATAATAAAATCATGGCTGGGTTTCTTACAAGTGCCAGACCATAGAAATTGCTGTGTTCATGGTCAAATCCATTGGCAATCAAGACATCTGACTGTCACCACTAAGCTGTTTACAGAGAGTTTCTAAAACTCTTAAAAATTTTAATTACTTATATTTACAAAAATGTTTAACGTTTAATTGTCTATAAATGCAAATATGTTTATGTTCCTGGCAAAACTCCTGTTGTAATGCAATCCGCATTAAAAATAAAAAACCTTTATACTTACCTAGAGACGGGTCCAATCAATGCTGTTTGGCCGAAAACAGTCCGGCTTATTCATGAGCCTCTTTGTTGGCACACCTCCCCCATGCTCCCGATGCCTGCGCTGTTCTTCAGTAAAGCCAAAGATGGACACCCCGGCTTCACTGCGCAATTGCCGGAAGTATGGGGCATGCGCACTGAAGCTGGCTTCATTGAAGAACTGCACAGGCACTGGGAGTACAGCGGCAGGGTGAGTATAAAGCTTTTTTATTTTTAATGCGGCCATGGATTGCGTTATAACAGAGTGATTTGGGACACTAAACCCCAGGTCCATATGGACGTGTGGGAGGTTTAGTGTCCCAAATTGCCCTGACAGATTCCCTTTAAGTCCTACCCACTTTTCCACTAAGTCACATCCTTTTTTTGCTGAAATATGCCTTCCTTTAGAGCAACGCACAAAAAGTATCTAATAAATATGACTCAAAGAATACAGTACACCAGTTTTTGGAACAAATTAAGTCAATGTGTTTAGCTTAATACTCTCTCCAGTTTTATTATTTGCAAACATGTACTTCGGATAGGAAGCTGTGGTTTGCTTGTGACTTAGATGGATAGTCTTGGTTGTTGTCAATGATGTGTTTAGTACTTTTGCTGAACATACAGTGTACTTGTCAATGGAGGTCATAATGAACAGTGGGCAATGTAATGTATAAGCGAGCAGTCACACTTTCCCCTGTTGTCTGCTCTAGTGATAAACAAGGTTTGTTATTATAGACTACCATGCCCTTTGTCCAGTTAATAGATAAGCAGTGCCAGAATAAAACCAGTCATACGCTTCTTCCTATAATAAAAAGGTTTGCTTTTCCACTGGATTCCTGCTAGCATCACGGTCAGGAGAATGAAGTTTTGCTCCATAGTCACAAATATAAGTGAAAGTTACATAATGTCCTTTTCTGTGACATATATAAACGTTTATATTACGGAAAGTATGGTGTACTGCTGGGAGTGGTTGGGACCCCTGGGTGGTAGATGCCTTAGAATAGTTACCTCTTTCTCCCCCTATAATCCGGGTCTGATAATGCAGCAAGTAACATTATTTTTAATGACACAAGGTGGTGTAATATCTCTGAACTTATCCTCAATATAAGACTACTGTCACTATAGAGCTAGCCATACTAGTCAGACACTTTAACAAAATATATTTTTTTTATTCGAGATATTTGCATAAACTGAAGTTATACATAAATTTCCATATCAGCAGTATATGTACATTATAACTTAACAGTATGATAGTCCCAGCAAACATCTGAGAAAACAAACCTCATAAAATGTGCACAGAACTGGAAAACAAACTATATTTTTAAAGTGAAGGTCTTAAATATTTATTTTCATATATTACTTTTTTGCTAAGTATGTCAGAATTTTCTGTTTTGCTTAGCATGGCCTAAATTGTTTGTATAGAAAAGTCACAGATAAAAAGGGCCATGGCCAGATGTGGAGCTTCATCTTGGTTAGTATTTATTCTTGTTTCTGTTTTACTTTTATTAAGGTTTTTTTCATAGAGAAAAAGAGAGAGAACCAAGATACATGCATAAAAGTAACCCCCAAGTAGTAGGCCACCCAATAAATCACAAAGTCGTAAAGGCAGTAGGGTGGTAAAAGAGGGCACTTAGAAACACATGATAGATGAGCACGTGTATCAGCAATACGATGGCATTAGATAATGTATGCCATACAGACAGTGACCAAAAGAGAAGCAATGAATTATGCAAAGTAAAGTATGGGAAGTATTGTCCCTAAAATGGAAGGCCAACATAATTAAAGAAATAGAGGTGTTTATACACAGACTACCATACAGAACAAAGGGAGAACATAGAGGGGAAGAAGAGAGTGGAAAGACATAACTGTAGGAAAGGGGTAGGCAACCTTCGGCACTCCAGTTGTTGTAAAACTACAACTCCCAGCATACATTCTTGCTCTGCTGTTATTGGAACAGCAGAAGTGAATGGAGCATGTTGGCATTTGTAGCAGCTGGAGTGCCGAAGGTTTCTGACTCCTACTCTACGATATACCACTGGCCTAAAGAGTACAAGACTTCTGTATTAAAGTGGTTGTCCGCCCCCAAATTAATTTTCCATACTGATAACCTATCCACTGGATAGGTCATCAGTATGTGATCTGGGGTTGGACACCCGGACCCAGCACAGATCAGCTGTTCCAGCAGCCTCCAAGTGCCAGATGTTACAGAAGTGGACTGGGAGTGCATGCATGCTACTCCTATTTTAGTAATAGACTCAGCTCTGCAGCTCCCAGAACCACTGCTATATAGTGGACAGAGTTCTTACTGCTTGAATAGGAGTGGTGCTGCACTCTCTCCCTGTCTACTAGCAGCTTCCATCATTGGAGCATTTTCATGATACCCTTCCTTAAAGTAAAGCTGTTATCTCTTGACTCTATGCATAGCAATATTACATAGCTAGGCATGTGCTTCAATCTCTTTTCGAAAGACCAAAGCAGATGATCATGTCTCCAATTGTTGAGCCTATGGATAGGTCAGCAGTGTGAAAAAAAACCCTTTAAACCCCACGAGTCTACATGCATCTGAAGTGTTCCAAATAAGATGGAGCTTATCAAGTTTGACATGGAGGAAGGCCATTAGATGCTCCAATGAGCAAATTTTCCTTAATCTTGTGAGAAAGTCCATCCTGAACTGTATTTTTCTCCAATGACAAGAAATCAGTTTTTTACTGAAGTGCCGTGTACAAAGTGTTGAAACAGTGTTGTCGTCTTTTTTTTCTTTTTCGTTTATTCCTTTCCCTTCAGATCCTCAGATGTCTAGCCAAAATGGTATCTGCTTTATTGCCCTTTTCATGATACCTTTCCTTAGAGTAAAATTGTCATCTCTTGACTCCATGCAGAGAAATATTACATAGCTAGGCATGTGCTTCAATTGCTTTTCACAAGATCAAAACAGATGATCAGGTCTCCAATTGTTGAAGGGCAACTATATTTTGGAAGGCAGTATGTTTCTTAGTGGAAATATCTTTCTTTGTTGTAAGCCAAGAGTAATACAATGCATCAATGTCATGTAGGCCTCCCAAATGGTCACTACTGAGGAAACAGAACCTTCTTTCTCACTGAAAAATGTTTTTGAGTGAGCAAGCATAGATTCCCTATGTATGGAATTATAATTACTCATTTAAAATGACATACACATGTAGACAAAAATGTTCGTACCCCTTGTTTAATGAAAGAAAAACCCACAATGGTCACAGAAATAACTTGAATCTGACAAAAGTAATAATATATAAAAATTCAATGAAAATGAACAAATGAAAGTCAGACATTGCTTTCCAACCATGCTTCAACAGAATTTTTTTTTTTAAAAGAAAACTCATGAAACAGGCCTGGACAGAAATGATGGTATCCTTAACTTAATATTTTGTTGCACAACCTTTTGAGGCAATCACTGCAATCAAATGATTTCTGTAACTGTCAATGAGACTTCTGCACCTCTCAACAGGTATTTTGGCCACTCCTCATGATCAAACTGCTCCAGTTGTCTCGGGTTTGAAGGGTGCCTTTTCCAGACGGCATGTTTCAGCTCCTTCCAAAGATGCTCAATAGGATTTAGGTCAGGGTTCATAGAAGGCCACTTCAGAATAGTCCAATGTTTTCCTCTTAGCCATTCTTGGGTGTTTTTAGCTGTGTGTTTTGGGTCATTATTCTGTTGCAAGACCCATGACCTGCGACTGAGACCAAGCTTTCTGACAATGGGTAGCACATTTCTCTCTAGAATCCCTGGATAGTCTTGAGATTTAATTGTACCCTGCGCAGATTCAAGACACCCTATGCCAGAAGCAGCAAAGCAGCCCCAGAACATAACAGAGCCTCCTCCATGTTTCACAGTAGGGACAGTGTTCTTTTCAAGATATGCTTAATTTTTCCGTCTGTGAACATAGAGCTGATGTGCCTTGCCAAAAATTTCGATTTTTGTCTCATCTGTCCATAGGACATTCTCCCTGAAGCTTTGTGGCTTGTCAACATATAGTTTGGCAAATTACTTTTGTCAGATTCAAGTTATTTCTGTGACCATTGTGGGTTTTTCTTACATTAAATGAGGGGTACCAACAATTTTGTCGATGTGTGTATATAACAACATAATGACTACAGATATATAATGACATAATGACAACACCTAGTAGCAGTCACAGCTGAGGTCGACAGGTGTGATTCAACCAGGAAACTAATCCAATATTAGCCAATCAGTGGGGTGTTACAAAACCAAATATTCTAAATAGGTGTAATTATTGTAGGGGTAGAGAAAGAAACCATATTTGTGGTAGCCTGGGTGGTTAATATACTAAAGGTCAAAAAGTGCATACTCCCGAATGACTAAGAGGTAGTTCCTTTAGATACCTCCTATCCATGACCATTGAAAAGAGATTTAGGAAAATGTTTTAAGAAATATAAATGGAATGTATTAGAAACATAAATTTTGGACACTATTGGGTGTCCTCAAGGTGAGTTTTCTAGAATGTAATATTGTCCCTGTGGATCAGTGTGTGAGGTATACATTTGTAAAGGGCATGTTTGGGAAATCAGGATAATCACTTCTGTTTTCTTACATCGCAAGGAGGCTGAAAAGTAGGTAGGGTAGAGTTTCCATGGAAATTGCAAAGAGCTGGAGAAGTCCAGGTGAGTTTCCAGCAAGAAGGCCACTTTGGCCCCTAGGGATTTTGACTCTGTCCCAACAGTCAGGACATGATGAGATTCGTAGTCTAGCTGTAAAACTGCCGTTTGAAAAACCAAAGCAGAAATTATCCTATAGTTCAAACTGAGCAAGCATACGTCTATTACCTTACAGAAAGTATTTTATTGTGTCTATATGTATAAATTTTACTACGAAAAATTATGTTAAAATATGAAGAGTTTCTGCAATTGTCAATGCTAATCCTTGTGAAATCAGCTCAATATCATTATCTTCATTATCTTCCTGAGAGACTGAGTACTTCCTACAATATCTAACAATTAATGTCACTCTTCTCTTACATGATATCTCTCAACCTAATGAAGACAATGGGCTCATCTTAGACTCAAGATATGTAAATTGCTCATAGTATATTTTTTATATAATGAACACATAAATCTACATTTCATATGTTGAGACATATCACACACAACTATATTTCCTACACCGATGTTATCTGTCAGAAACACACCTGTACAAAATGGGCAGATTTGTGGCCTGGGAATATACCTACATTAGCTAGTTTTGGTAAATGGGATTTAGTAATAGGTTAATTCCAAGATGGTCAAAGAATGACACCAGAATATAAGAAAATAAAAAGTCTTTACAGTATATAGTGGAGAAAAAAAAGTATTTAGTCAGCCACCAATTGTGCAAGTTCTCCCACTTAAAAAGATGAGGCCGGCCTGTAATTGACATCATAGGTAGACCTCAACTATGAGAGACAAAATGAGAAAACATATCTAGAAAATCACATTGTCTGATTTTTTATGAATTTATTTGCAAATTATGGTGGAAAATAAGTATTTTGTCACCTACAAACAAGCAAGATTTCTGGCTCTCACAGACCTGTAACTTCTTCTTTAAGAGGCTCCTCTGTCCTCCACTCATTACCTGTAGTAATGGCACCTGTTTGACATTGTTATAAGTATAAAAGACACCTGTCCACAACCTCAAACAGTCACACTCCAAACTCCACTATGGTGAAGACCAAAGAGCTGTGGAAGGACACCAGAAGCAAAATTGTAGACCTGCACCAGGCTGGGAAGACTGAATCTGCAATAGGCAAGCAGCTTGGTGTGAAGAAATCAACGGTGGGAGCAATAATTAGAAAATGGAAGACATACAAGACCACTGATAATCTCCCTTGATCAGGGGCTCCACGCAAGTCCTCACCCCGTGGGGTCAAAATGATCACAAGAATGGTGAGCAAAAATCCCAGAACCACATGGGGGGACCTAGTGAATGACCTGCAGAAAGCTGGGACTAACGTAACAAAGGCTACCATCAGTAACACACTACGCCGCCAGGGACTCAGATCCTGCAGTGCCAGATGTGTCCCCCTGCTTAAGCCAGTACATATCCGGGCCCGTCTGAAGTTTGCTATAGAGCATTTGGATGTTCCAGAAGAGTATTGGGAGAATGTCATATGGTCAGATGAAACCAAAGTAGAACTGTTTGGTAGAAACACAATTCGTCGTGTTTGGAGGAGAATGAATGCTGAGTTGCATCCAAAGAAGACCATACCTACTGTGAAGCATGGGGGTGGCAACATCATGTTTTGGGGCTGTTTCTCTGCAAAGGGACCAGGACGACTGATCCGTGTACATGAAAGAATGAATGGGGCCATGTATCGTGAGATTTTGAGTGCAGATCTCCTTCCATCAGCAAGGGTATTGAAGATGAAACGTGTCTGGGTCTTTCAGCATGACAATGATCCCAAGAACACCGCCAGGGCAACGAAGGAGTGGCTTTGTAAGAAGCATTTCAAGGTCCTGGAGTGGCCTAGCCAGTCTCCAGATCTCAACCCCATAGAAAACCTTTGGAGGGAGTTGAAAGTCCGTGTTGCCCAGCGACAGCCCCAAAACATCACTGCTCTAGAGGAGATCTGCATGGAGGAATGGGCCAACATACCAGCAACAGTGTGTGCCAACCTTGTGAAGACTTACAGAAAACGTTTGACCTCTGTCATTGCCAACAAAGGATATATAACAAAGTATTGAGATGAACTATTATTGACGCAATACTTATTTTCCACCATAATTTGCAAATAAATTCTTAAAAAAATCAGACAATGTGATTTTCTGGATTTGTTTTCTCATTTTGTCTCTCATAGTTGAGGTCTACCTATGATGACAAATACAGGCCGGCTTCATCTTTTTAAGTGAGAGAACTTGCACAATTGGTTGTTGACTAAATAATTTTTTTCCCCACTGTATTTTCCCCTTTTTGTTTGATGACATCCAAGGGTTGTTGGGCACCTACACCTATGTATGGTTCCAGCTGAAGCTAACAGGATGTAATAATAATAATAATAATAATAATAGTCCTTTAATAGTCCCACAATGGGGAAATTCAGTGTGTTACAGCAGCAAAGATAAGCAGATACAAATACAAATACAACATGTACAGGAATGTTCCAAGGTGAGAGGCATTACATTAATAGCAGACAGACAGATAGGATGTAGCAGAGGAGGAGGGGGGGGGGGGATTTAACAGGCAGAGAGATATTTCAGTTCTCTGTGTGTAATGTAGCTTTGCATAGAGTTTTATACTACCTTTGGATGGGGGTTAAGGGGCTGTAATCTGTCTGTGAACCATATGGGAAACAAAGAAATTGATGGAATGTATAGCAACTGCTCAGTAGCAGATTTTTCTATAAATCTAAATTTATAAATT
The DNA here is from genome assembly GCA_947044405.1 of Leptodactylus fallax. NCBI lineage: Eukaryota > Metazoa > Chordata > Amphibia > Anura > Leptodactylidae > Leptodactylus > Leptodactylus fallax. The sequence continues at coordinate 741,753 of CAMRHE010000624.1, forward strand.
CTTTATTTAAATTTTTCAGTAAATAGGCAATTAGAACAGTCGAACAAAAGACAAGGAACAGTAAAGGTTTAAAGACCAAATTACAATAACAACCATAGCAAAATAACAGGAAGATGTTATCCTTAACTACAGGCATCCTCAATACAGGTAACTATCGGTGCTCCTACGCCCTTAAGGAGGCGGGGAAAGGAAGACTATCAGGGAGAGAGAGAGGAGAGGGAAGAGGTAAGGGAATAAGAAGAAGAGGGAAAAAAGGGGCCACATACTACCCCTCAGAGCCTCATAAGGTCTCCGTAGTCCTGCGAGCCTTGCAACATGATCCAGCTGGTCCAGGTGGAGATAAAGGAGTAATGTGTTTTCCAGAGGGATGCCATGAGATCCTCCATTTTTTGTATATACTCCACTTTACAAATGTAAAGCGTCAGTGTAGGAGGAGTGGAGGACTTCCAGAGGGTCAGAATGCAGGTTCTGGCCGTGTTTACAAAATGCTTTCTCACAGAGAGAAGTCCATGGTGTTTGGAATGGAAATAGAGGACACGACCAGAAGATGTGGAGGAGAGTGCCCTCTGCGGATCTAAACCTCCAACAGAGTGGGGAGGTATGTGGGAACATCTTATGCAATTTGGAGGGGACGTGATTCCGGCATGTTGGGAGTTTATATCTTGCTTCCTGGTACTTACTAGCAATAGAAGACTTGTGAGCAAATTCCAGAATCCTACTGCTTTTGGAGGCGGAAAAGGCCAATCCAAGGTCATTTTACCATTTACGCAAAAAAAAAGGCACTGTGTAATCGTTTACTGGTGAGATCAGAAGCAGGTACAATTCTGACAGAGCATGTTGGAGTCTGGTCTGTCATATCCCTCCGGGGACCCCAGGGAAGACAGGAAGTGTGTCAGTTGTAGAACCCTCCAGGGGCCCAGGATGGCCAGGTTGTGAGACCTCAAAAGGTTTGTGTAGGGAGTACAGGACTGTCCTGAGTGGAAATCCTTTGCTTGCAATATGCCTGCCTCTCACCAGGAAAAGAATGGGCCAGGGCCCTGTCCTGAAGCAAAGGAGGGATTGTCCGGATTGGAAATATGGGTGACGGGTAAGCAAAATTGATTCCCTCTTAAAGAGAGCTACACAGACAGCTAGTGTAGGCCCTATGGTCAGATGCATCCTAAGGGCTGCTGGGAGAGGAGAGTCAAGCCAGAGGAGAGAGAAAAGGGGGCTTCCCATGTCTGATTGTTCAAGTTCAACCCACTGCTTGTTCGACCTGAGGCGACACTAGTTCTGAAGGAGAGCAGCCTCATAGTAGTACCTCTTGACATAAGAAAGACCAAGCCCTCACCCAGTGACTTAGGAAGATATAACAGTGATGTGACCAAAGTAGCAGGTTTGTTAGCCCAAATAAATCTGTTCAAGTCACGGGATAGTACTGTGAAGAACACCTAGGAAATGCATATACTGTAGGTAATGTCTGAAATAGATATGGGAGGCAGGTTACAACTTTCATTTTATAGACAGCACAGCACCTGAACCTGAAGGTGTAAAGACCTTTCAACCAGTGTTGCAGATCTGATCTGATCTGCAACACTAAATAGTTTCGTGAGAATTGTTGCGGCAATTCTCAGACCCAGGTATTTGATATCACACTTTAATCCCGTCATATCACATTGATAAGACATTCAGTTTTTATGAAAAAAGTGATCTATTACACTCCACCCCTTGTCTTATATATGTGATTTATACTATTCCACCATATTTATAGATGATATATTCTTGTACATTTTATTTTCATCTGTATTATTCTTTACTTTCCCTTTGTCTACTCTAACAGAAAACCAAATAGGTCACAATAGAGATTAAAACAAAAAGGAGATATACAAAAGTTTAAAAAAGAAAAAAACAAAACAAAACTGTGAGTGTTGGAATGACAAACACAGAAACTTACACGTTTAGAATCACAATTGTGTATTTTTAGAGGTCTTCTTTTCTTCTAAATGTATCCTCTGTAGACTAAGAAATCTCTGGTTAACAGAAACTGTATGACATCTCTTCATCACTTGGCTAGGTTGAGAATCAGTCCCTCAAAAATTTGTCACAGTCTTTTATCCCTCCTTTTGTTTCTGCATGAGAGGTGTGTCCATGGTTGTAAATGCAGGTACAGATCCCTTTCCTGTGATAACTATGGCTGTTCACAACTGTTCTTTAGCTCACTTTGTTGCCTCTGCTCTTCAGGAAAGAGCTGTCTGACCTTCCCCACTTGTTAACCAGTTGTTCTGGATGGTGGTGCAGTGGACATTTTAGTTGTTATTTTACGACTGGAAATCTTGTCAGATGACATCCACCCCTGGATACATTGTAGTGGGGCCTTCTTTACATATGCACTACTTTATCAGAGCTTGTCACAGCAAAGCCTGGTCTAATCCATAGCTGAGGACATCAGTCATGCAAGAGTTTCTCCTTGGAAGTGGATAAACCTGACTCTTACACAGTCTGGTACAGCAGGTTACAACAGGGTCACCTCCACTGGTCACTATAGGAGCTACTGAAAGCAACCCTCTACTATTCCCAGAATGGCCACAAGTGGAAGCTATGTTCAATTACCCATGGCCTGTGGCATGAGGTCATAAATAAGTCAAAACACTGATGTTCCACTACGGATGGCAGGCAAACTCCTCCTCACTATGCTCCGCTCTGTCGGCATCACAGACACCGCTCTCTCCTGGTTCTCCTCTTATCTCTCTGACCGCACTTTCTGTGTATCATTTGCGGGCTCTGTTACTTCCCCTTGCCGTTGGTGTTTCTCAGGGCCTAGGTCCCCTGCTCTTCTCCCTCTACACAGCACCCATTGGGCAAACCATCACTAGATTTGGCTTCCGGTACCATTTTTATGCTGATGACACCCAATTATATATGTCATCCCGTGACATCACCCCTGCACTAATACAGAACACCAGTGACTGTCTCTCTGCTGTCTCAAATATCATGTCTTCGCTCTATCTGAAACTGAATCTCTCAAAGACTGAACTACTGCTGTTTCCACCATCTAATAGATCTGTCCCTGATATCTCCATTGCAGTCTCTGGCCTTACTATAACTCCCAGACAGTTCGCCCGCTGCCTCGGGGTTATGTTTGACTCAGACCTTTCCTTCACCCCCCCATATCCAATCACTCACACGCTCTTGTCATCTCCACCTCAAAAACATCTCCAGAATCCGCCCTTTCCTTACCACAGATACACTAAAGACACTTATTGTTGCCCTGATTCACTCTCGCCTTGACTACTGTAACTCCTTACTAATCGGTCTTCCCCTTACTATACTCTCCCCTCTACAATCTATTCTGAATGCGGAGGCCAGGCTCATCTATCAGTCTAGACGCTACAGCGATGCCTCTGGTCTGTGCCGGTCACTACATTGGCTGCCTATTCAATACAGAATACAATATAAACTTATCACCCTCATTCACAAGGCTCTCCATAATGCTGCACCTCCCTACATTTCCTCCCTCATCTCTGTCTATCGCCCAACCCGTACTCTCCGTTCACTCAATGACCTAAGTCTAACATCCTCTATTATCAGGACCTCCCACGCTCGTATACAAGACTTCTTCCGAGTTGCACCACTTCTCTGGAATGCTCTATCCCAGACTATTAGATTAACCCCCAATTTCCACAGCTTCAAGTGTAAACTAAAGACACATCTTTTCAGACAGGCCTATCACAACTCCTAATGTAAACCCTTCCGTAGTTAGAATCCCTAAAACATACTCTCCTCTGTTGATGCTCCAACATTACCTCACAGGATATTATGCCGTATCAGACTAGCTTTATATGTCCAGGCACCATCTGCATGTTAAAGGACACGACTGGTGACGGCTCATACATCTTTATATATGTGTAACGACAGTAACCTCTATTACAAAATTGTCTGACCATTGTATAAGCAATGCTACGTCTGTTGCCGCCCCTGCTACCTCTTCTGTCACCCCCTCTACCTCATAGATTGTAAGCTCTTGCGAGCAGGGCCCTCAGTCCCAGTGTGTGAATTGACTATTTCTTTCTAATGTATCTTTTTTGTCAGTACTTGAACCCTACAAGTTGTACAGTGCTGCGGAATATGTTGGCGCTATATAAATAAAATGTATTATTATTATTATTATTATTATTAAAATTAAGAGAGCCACCTAACACGCAACTCTTGGAATGAGGTATCTACGCTATCTGATATACCTATAAACTCCTGAAGTGCGCTTGCTAGGTCTCTTTGATGAATCAGTACGGCCATACCCATATCTTCCTAAGAAAAGCTATAGCAATTTGTTGGATGGGAGATAAATGCACCTCCATAGGCCAATGGAGGAAACTAACCAACACAATGAGAAGGTGGTTTATAAGATTAGGGGTTGCCCCCAAAAGTTATTGAAAGTATGGGACACATTGTGTGAACCTCTGTTGACCTTTGATTCCCCTAGATCTATGAGAGCTGGTCTCAGCTCTTGACAAGTGGAACTTGGTTGAGGGAGCAATTTAGTTGACAGCAACATACTGTATATATATTATTCATGTTATCGGTCTGTAATGGTTTACATTTCTGCCCTGATGCTGTTGGGGCGATGATCACTTGCATTCTATGTTGAATCCTATGTTATTATACTCTGGCCCTGTAGTACAAGGCATACTAATGTGAACACTCATGCAATCTTTGTCTTGTTTGTTATGTTTGCAGTGTTTATTGCTGTACACACTTTATTACATTGTGATTTTAAAAAAGATATTGAACGGCAAATTTGAGAACAAATAAGTATTGTATATATTGAGGCTTCATGAAATTGTTTCATATGGCATCAAAAGTGTTGATCTTGTAAAAAAAACATAAACTTGAGCCCAACAGGAACTAAAACCAAAAGGTTTGGTTTGGTTGGTAGTTGAGTTAGTTGTGCCAGGAAAGAATCTGAAATGAATTTGATGTCAAATTATATGTTTCTCTGGAAAAATGAGTGTTTAAATAGGCACTGTCATTTCAATAAACTTTGCATAAATGAATAGTACAGGCAATGGTAAGAAATTTTATAATATATCTTATCATAGAAAAATGCCTCTTTTTGCTCTTATCAGGCTGGTTCCATATACCTCTTTCTGCTAAACTGCCTATCACTCTGAAAATCACTGCTATATTTGTCTTGAGATGGACTGCAGGTCACATGACTCAGATTACTCATATCTTTAGAAGTCTAGAGAGGGGGGGAAGAAGTGAGCAGGAGATAACTGAAGCAAACAAAAACAATGCCAAAGCATGTCTAGCAAAATGTGACATCCTAATGGGTGGAAAAAATAGCTTTATTATTAGTCAGTATTAAAAAAAAAAATCATTCCTAAAAACAATATAAGCTATAAACCTATCCAACAATTATTTACTGTAACCGGTTTGAAACACAAGTACACTGACAATTCTACATATAGATTTGTGATAGGGCTAGCACAATATACTTTAATATGCTATAATCAACAATCAATGTTGTCCATTGTTCACACACAATGCGGATATCTGTAGGCAGCAGTGGTAATGGCCAGACATCACTCAGCTGGGGTATTATTGTCCACTACACAGACAGCCACTTTATGATCTATATATATTATATATTTATAGATATTAGTTCATAATAGATCTCAAACAGCAATAAAGAAACAATAGTAAAGTGAATAGGAAATCACTACATATCACTCCTTCCCATATAGGCTTGTCAAAATCTTATAGTTGCAATCATACATTAATTCGATACACAATAGACTCACGTGTCCTCCTTTATATTCTTTCTATATGACAGCATTATCTTTTCCATTGCATGGTAGTGTAAGCATGCTTAGTTTGAGGCTGGAGCTAAGAAGCTATCTGTCACAACTATAGCACTTTACTCAGATCAGTACAGATCAGTTCTTCTCTATATTTGTCCTGCATATGGCTGTTTTCTGAGTAAGAGAGAGACACAGCTATAGAGCAATGTACACATTGTATGCAATGTATGGCAAATGGCCTTTACCCACCAGTTTAGAGACAACTAGAAACTTCAGATATAGCATAAACAGGGAGAAACTACAGAATACATATGTATTATGTACTGTATTATATAGACTCATGTAATGACCAGAAATAGTGTTACACCTTATGTACGCACACATAACAGCTTATTATAAAAAGTTGCATGAGAGTTTGACAAACCTAAGGGTTTGTGGCTGTCAAATGGCCTGTTATGGGAGGTTGGGAAGAAGCATGGAAATCCTATAGCTTTGAGTATAAGGATTTCATAACAGCAGTGCTTGCATTTGTGGAGGTAACTGAAGATTTATGATGATTTTTCTTGCTAATTTAATGATTTTTAGTTACATTCTATATAGGTAATTGAAAGCCAACAGATGTACATAGGGTTGATATGGAGATACTGGGTTTAATTTGTCTTACATATTGTATAACATAAAATTTGTAATAATAATACTTAAATAAAGTCAGGACTATAGAGGAAAATGTCAGTGCTACAAACATATATATATATAGTACTGAAATAAGCTACATATAGCTACAATATACAAAATACTAAAATAAAGTATAACTACAGGATAAATAGAGAGGGCATGGTGTCCAAGACCAGAATATTTTGGTATTCCAACACAGAGCAGGAAAAAAAATCAGTGGAAAATGGTACTGAGGTAGCAAGAACAAAAATTATTGCAGCAGGCTCAGAGTGGGCATTGATCTATAGGGAGCTACCTTCCAAAAGATGGCACTAGTGCAAGTGCCCCTTTTCCACCAAGGAGGACTTATTTGCATATTCCTTTCCCAATGTCTCAAAGTGAAATTTATTAACAAGTATCAATCCAAAAAACCAGTAACACAGAGAAGGGATTTGAAGGGGGTCCTTGCACTCCCTAATACTCTATAGCATATACATTTATGAGCTCAACTTGTTCAGTCCTATGAGGGGTTAAACTTGTACCTCTAAATTTATTATCTGACTTACAATTTTGCATTGTGTATTGCCTTCTTCCAGTACTCTCAGAAGGCAACACACAATTCATAGAGCATCCTTGTATCCACCAGAATTCACCCTTCTTTTGGTATTTGCTGCATTAAGTTGGCCCTTCCTTCTTTTTTATCTCCTCCTCTTCCTGAGGGACTAGACCAGAGCTGATGGTGTAGACATCCTCATGCTATGTTAGCAGCAAGATTCATAGAAAAAAAAAAGGGGTACAAGGGTAGATTTTGCATTACGTAACTTAGGTAACTTATATATATGTGTTTACCGTCTCCTTGTGTTCTTGATAGGAAAGTATATACTGCATGATGATATTCAGTACCGCAAGAAGCGTTTCTCTTTGGTATCAGAGCTGCCCCTGCTGTGAGGCGACAACCTCTGGCGGCACCTCATGTCACAAACTGAGGGGAGACATTTTGGTTTCTTCCAACAGGTGGGTGATATTTTACTCACTGATCCCCACTCCTGTCCAGTCCATCCTTTGCTTCTTCTTCCAGAGGGCATTGCAGCTTTCTTCAGCATCTGTGCCCTGGAGGCAGAAGCGGAGGCCAGGCGCGACAGAAGCAGAGATTGATGAGTAAAATACCGGCTACCTATTAATCAAATAGGTAGTGTCTGAACTTGTATGACACCAGGGGAGGTGAATAAAAGCAACAGTTATACTCACTTCTCCTGGGTGTCCAGCATTCCCCTGGCGTATTTTCAGGCCTTTTGCGGCCTGCATCTAATGTCATGTGCCACAGGGTCACTGCTGAGGTGTGTTGGGGTGCACCTCAGCCTGCCCCAGATGTCTCCTGAGGCCCAATCACAGGCCTTAGTGGTGACCTCCGTGTGATGTCAGAAAGCAGCTTGGGGAGGATGTTGGATGCCTCGGGATGCCACAAAGATGCCCATGAGAAGTGTGGCAAGGTAAGTGTTTGTTATTTTTCCTCACCTCCCCTCTCCACAATATATTCTAGGGTCTGAGGAGACCCCAGAGTATAATAATGCTTTGTGAGTGATGAATCCCAAAAGTTTCGAGTTCAGGCTAAGCACAATACTTTTGGACATTTTGGGTTGAATCTAAGACTGACATATCACTGTGTGGGAGCAATAAGAGCGCAATATACTGTGTGGGGGGGCCTAAAAAGGGACAATGCACTGTATGGGAGTCAATAAAGAGGACAAAATACTGTGTGGGAACTAGTAAATGGGACCATATACTGTGTGTGGACCAGTAAATGGGGCTGTAATTTGTGTGGGTGTCAGTAAAGGGGGAAATATACTGTGGGGGTCAGTAAAGGGGGCAATATATTGTGAAGGGAGCAGTAAAGGAGACAATATACTGTGACGGTTAATAAAGGGGGTAATATACAGTGTGGGAACAAAGTAAAAGGGGCAATATACTGTGTGGGTCTAGTAAAGGGGACAATTTACTGTGTGAGGGTTATTAAAGGTGATAATATCATGTGTGGGAGCCAATAAAAGGGGTAATGCACTGTGGGGGCCAGTAAATGGGATAGTATACTGCAGGGGGCAGTAAAGGAGCTTATACTGTGTGGGGGCCAAATAAGGAGATTTTTTGATCTGCAAATGGAGAGATGTGGCCTACAAATTTAATGGTTATAGGTATATAGGATATAGGTCGTCTCAGGCACCAGAGAGGCTAGGTTTACTCCTGATTCTCAAATCTTCTACTAAAACAGGTTGAACAGAGGATGTTGCTTCCGAGTATAAAAAAACATCTACTTTCTTTTTCTGGAAAGAAGACTGGGATCCCTTATCCCAAAAATCAACAGCCACATCCTCTACTCAGTAAAGTCTGTGGTGCTATATAGACTGCTCTGCCAACCCTAGCGCCACTGTGCCAGGAAGGAACATTTACTTACAACGTTAATCGTCAGCAAGTGTTTTCTTAAAGTACTAGGATGGGCAGTTTACTGTATTCTATACTACCTATAGAATACAGTAAACTCTGTGCATCAAGGAGGATGACTGCTGCATTCTCTCCCTAACAGAGTCTCCCTTAGTACATATTATCTTCCTTATACTGAAGCCAATATTACCACCATATATTGGTTACATTAATAGTGCTCCTTTAGCATCCACATTAATAGTGCCATTTTACTGTCCCTACAGTAAAATGCCACTTTAGTGCCTCACACATATAAAAATGTCCCTCACAGTTACAGTGCCAAATACAATGTCCTCTCTGTGCCCCATATAAAGAGTGCCCCCTCAGTGATCCACTTTAATGAAAAGTGTCTCTTCAGTTTCCCACATAGAAATACAGTACCCTTCAATGTCCCACATACAGAAACAGTACCCTCTTAGTGCTCCACATAGAAATACAGTGGCTCCAGGGTTCTCAGGTACAAATACAGTGCTCCCTTAGTCAGGGGTGAACCTAGCCTCTTTGCTGCCTGAGGTGGACTATAGAAAGGCACCCCCCCCAAAAGAAAATAAAAAAAAAAAATTGAGTTTACATGCTACTAGCTTCACACGCTGCTATCATTGCACAATAAACATACACAATGCACAAAGTTATAAAGCAGCGTTTATGAATTCTTCTTACCGAAGAATTCCCGAAGACTGCTGGGAGTCACATCGGATCACAGGAAAGGTGAGTAACTTTGGTTTTTATGTTTGTTACCTCCCCTGGGCCTCCGATCATTATATTCTGGTGTCTGAAAAGACCCCAGAGTATAATAATAGCAGTATTTGTTGGTGTTCGCAGGCCCGTGGCCTCACTTACCAATCCCCTCTCCTGCTCACGGCTGCATCCGCTTCCCTTTCTGCGTCCCATAGGAGCGGGGATAGGTAAGTAAATAGGGCCCGTTACCTGCTGGGGTTTCTCCAGCAAGTAGTATAACTGTAAAAAGTTATACTCACCTACCTGCGATCTTCTTGGCCCGCACATAGGATGTCTGCATCTCAGCGCAGGAGGCGAGATGACGCCATAGCGTCACTGCCTGCGCCGAGAAGCAAATGTCTCCTAACCCAGCCCAGGACATGTCCCGCTCAGCTTTTTTTTTTTTTTTTTTTTTAAAGTAGCTTGGGCGGGTTTAGGTTAAATAAATACTAAAAATGCCGCTCCTCCAAACAGTCACTGATAGTGCCGCCTGAGGCGGCCGCCTCACTTCGCCTCATTAGAGGTGCACCCCTGCCCTCCACATATGTACAGTGCCCCTCAGTGCTCCATATATAAATATAACACCCCCTTAGAAATACAGTACTCCTGTGCTGCTCAACTACAAATATAGTGCTCCCTTTAGGTCCTATATAAAAATACAGTGCCCACTTAGTGATCCACATGCAAACAGTATCCCCTCATTGCTCCATATACAAATATAGTGCTCACTTAGGGCTTCACATACGTACAGTGCACTTAGTCCTTGATATACAAATACAATGTCCCCAAAAGTTAAAAATAAATGTGGGGAGATATACAAATCAAGTTGGTAATAGTAATAGATATGGGAATTATATCCTCAAAGGAAGCCACGCTAGTAATGTAGCCTAATGGAGACTAATGGAGATAAAGAACAGTTAATAATAGCCGCTAATTAGGTAAAAGAGCTGTCATTGTCATGAAGTTGGTTTCTTCCGCTACTATTATAGATCACAGATACAGCTGCCATGTGGCCTGAGGCTATGGTAGAAGCTGTAAGAGATGTATCATGGAGAGGTCTGGCCTCTCTCTGTGATGTCATATAAGATAATAACCACAGTCATGTACACAGACCTAGAAATATCTTTTTTTTTTTTTTTTTTTTTTTAATAAATGTCAATGGAAATCTATTAGCTAATGTAATGCAGAAAGTGTATGCTTCTTTTTCTACACATACCAGATGATCAAAGTCTAGAAAAAGTATTATTTTCATGGTCTGTAAACAAGGGTGCATAATGAGTCTATGGTGTAAGAACATTTTCAGAGTTATCTAATGAGTATGGCTATGCTCTTTGTGATGGGCAAAATCACTGATACTGAGCCTGGTTTGACCAGAAAAATTCCAAGTTGTTAGTTTTTTTATGAAACCGATCAAATGAAGATTTGTCTTGGGTAAACTAAAATGAGCACTGCATTATACTCAGGGGTCTCTTCAGACCCCAGATTATAATAGGTGGAGGCCCAGGGGAAGTGAAAAAGAATAAAAAAACATTCATGATCACCTTCCATCACCTCCTTTGGGCCTCCGTTGGCATCCTCCAGTGCTCTCTTGGCAACATCTGGCACTCTTCTGTGACGTCATGTCCCTGGGTCACGGCCGAGGCCAGTGATTGGGCCGCCAGTAGTCTCATGGGCACACCAAGTGCCATGACATCATGACACTCGCATTGCCCATGTCACCACTGAGGACCAATCACAGGCCTCAGCAGTGCCCTGGGCACATGGGACATCACATGGACGTCAGTGAGGAGGGCCGGAGAGAAAGCAGCAGATACCACTTGAAGGCCCAAAAAAAGGTAAGGAAAGGTGAGTATGAATGTTTTTTTATTTTTTTCACCTCCCCTGGGCCTCTACTTATTATACTCTGGTGTGTGAAGAGACCCCTGAGTATAATGCAGCGGTCGTTTTAGTTTGCCTGAGATGAAACTCCATTTATTTAGTTTCGTAAAAAAAAACTAGCAATTTGGAATTTATCCCAGAGTATAATTATTTCACTTTTACTTACAAATCTTTGGTTGTGTTTGCCTTAGAGAGCTAGAAATTGGATAGATAGGTATCTGACAGTGTTATACAATATGTTTAAGGTCAATTTAAGGTGTGGTTTGTACCAAACTTTTTTGACCCAAAACAAATCTAACCTGAAATGAATACTGAGAGGTTTGTCCATCTCTAGTGAGAACTGTGCTCCCGCTGCTACTGAACAACAAGGATTTCCTAGACTAGTACATCATGTTTCTAGGCACTATTACGTTGACTATATACGTCCTTGCAGTGTTAAGCAGCTGCGCAAAATCGAGAAGGAGCAGGCATCTGTTATAAGAGCCAGACCTCCCTTAGAAAAGACAGAGAGAGTTTATTACCATCCCTGTATACACAGCACTCAATGAACACTGTGTACATGACTACGGGAGCCACCATGATGCAGCTCCCCTTCTGGAGCAGTGGTCATGTGAACCGGAACTGTATGAGCTGCTGGGTCCTAGAGGATCCAGATCAGCACTGTAGTGTAGGTAAGGAGGCTGCATTCCTCCTGTAACTGGGAATAATGTATCAGCACAAAAAAACTAAAGTAATCTTAAAATGTTTCCCAAAAAAGGCTATTATGCTATTAATAAAAACATGAAAAATGTGAAAAACAGACGTGTTTTCCCTTCTTTTTTTATGTTTTCTAGAACTTTAAAATAAAGAAAAAACATGCAAAAATAAAAACAACATTAAAATATATCCCTATGTATCACTGAAAAAAGATGCAATGGAAAAAAACTAAGGGAAATGTAGGAGGACGCTTATTACCAATTCTGGAGATCCAAAAGAGCCTTTAGGGCTAAAGTCCCACGTAGTGTCCCTCAGCAAAAAAGCGCTGCGGAAAAACTGCGGCAGCAACGCATCGCGGTTTTTCTCACAATGCTTTACACAGAATGTTTGCAGAGGTTTCCTCTGCAGACTTTCTGCTTCAGTTGTACATATAGACCACCTCCGGTGTTTCTGTAGGTATAATTGACATGATGCGATTTCCGCAGCGCGTATATTACCGCAGTGTGGGTATGGGATTTGCTAGATGAATGGGCCTAATCAGCAGGGAGTTTCGAGCCATGGAATCCGTAGCAAGATTGAGCAGGACACTTTATTTTTGCAATCTCTGCCTCCCAACAAAATCCACAGCAAATTCCTCTGTGTGAACATACCCTTATAAATCCACATATTATGAACAGGAATATATAGGCACATAGAATCTGCCAAATACATATGCTTTTTGTGTATTTGGAATGTATTTATTAACTATTTATTTACTCACAATCATATCACAGTTTTTCCATATCTATCTCTGGCATGCAGAGTTTCTGTGGTCTTTCTTATGGATCTGTAGGTGTCCATTATGAAACTGTATGGTGCCCCCATGTGCCATTATATTCTCCCCTAGAAGCTATTCTTCTAGTTAATTGTAAACATGCTACATTTTCTTCCATGGTTGCTCCATTGTGTTTTCTTTTCAAGTTGCCCTTAATACCCTTAATCTCCATATAATACATTTATAAAGTTTTTATTGGATTTGGGTTGCTATATTTTAGAACATAACATAAATCAACGGAAGAAAAATTACAAAAAAAAGCTTAAATACAATAATTTACATGAACAATGGAGTCATTACTTTTTCCCCTGACTAGAGGTGAAAAATCTGCTGTCAGCATTAATAAAGCCACATATGTCTGGACATTGGAATTATGTAGAGACCTCCAGGTGACCTCTGGCAGTGAAGGGGTTCCTCTGTGTGTTTTTTTATAGAATGCATTAGCAGTTCACTTTCTCCCCGGAAACGATTGATCTACACTACTAGAAATTGCTGTCTGACCTAGATCAATAGTTATCCAGAGTGGCTTTCACTGAGAACCGCTTTCTGCACCCCATGCAACCTTCTGTTCTGTCCTCCCATGGTGCCTATCACTCTTTCCTTGTGTTTTCCCCCTGTCTTCCAGCTACAACGTCATTAGGATAAACCAGTCCAAAGAAAACATTTCACACAAAACAAATCTCTCGTTTTGCGGTCTAGTCCTGAGTTCATTGTACTTTGTGCTGTTTTTCCAGACTGGCAGCTAGTGGGGAATAGAAAGTGAAATGTTATGGGAAGGAACAGAATAACTTAAAAAGCAGTGAGACAGAGCAAACTGGGGTGATATAAGGAGATGTATGGAAATCTTGAGAATACACAAGGCATTGCTGAGAGATGGGATAAATAATTGAGCAGCTGAATTCAGCAATACTTAAACTCTTGGAGAATAAGTAAAGACGTGTTCGCGTTGAAGGAAGTTGAAGGAGCGTTCTTTCCAGTAATATTGTATTAGTACTAAAAGAGAATACAGTAAGTTACTTAGATGAAGTTCCTCCTCATTTTTATTACCGGAGTGGAAATGCCAAGGAGCTTTTTTTCTCACCTCGATGTACAGTAACACACATAAACTGGCGCAGCAATGGAAATTCACATAGTAAACCTCTAATTAGTTTAGAAATCTCGACAGACAAAACTTCTAAATGTTTTTGAAATTTTATAAAAATATTTTAATCTTGAAGAAAACGAGACGGTGCAGGGATAGCTTCAGAAGGTTTTAAAAGGATTTCTGATATGGTATGTAGCAGGGGTCCCCAACCACCGGTCCACGGACCATGACCGGGCTGTTGGGGGTCTGTTGCTGATCCGTGGGGCGGCGGGCTGGCCTGAGTAAATGCAGCTCCCAGCACATTATGGTCTACAGCGATGTACACCTAGGTCCCGCCAGCACGGCCACGGTCTACAGCGCTGTTTAGCGTATAACCCCGCCCCCATATGACCAAAGCCCTGCCACTAAACTGCCCGCCCCGCCCCCCACTCCCTGCCTCCCCACTCCCTGCCTCCCCCCCTGCCGGGCCGTGGTGGGGCATAGGTTGGGGATCGCTGGTATATAGTATAGTATTTATACATTATACAATTAGGTCTAGAAACATTTGGTCAGTGACACAAGTTTTGGCATTTTAGCTGTTTATACAGTGGCTTGCAAAAGTATTCAAACCCCTTTTGCAGTGCTATCCTTGCTCAATTTGTTACTTTAGGTGGGTAGCTATGTCTTGATAGGTTTGCAGTTGTAGAATACCTTTTCCATTTTTGGATGATGGATTGAACAGTGCTCCTTGGGATGCTCAAAGCTTGGGATATGTTTTTATAACCTAACCCTGCGTTAAACTTCTCCACAACTTTATGTCTGACCTGTCTGATGAGTTTCTTGTTTGTTCACTAGTGTTCTCTAACAAACCACTGAGGCCTTCACAGAACAGGTGTATTTATACTGAGACTAAATTATACACAGTTGGACTCTATTAACTCATTAAGTGACTTCTGAAGGCATTTGTGCACACTGGATTTTATTTAGGGATATCAGAGTACAGTCATGGCCAAAAGTTTTGAGAATGACACAAATATTATATTTTCACATGATCTGCTGCCCTCTGGTTTTTATGTGTGTTTGTCAGATGTTTTTATCACATACAGAAATATAATTGCATTCATATTATGAGTAACAGAAGCTTATATTGACAGTTAGAATGAGTTAATGCAGCAAGTCAATATTTGCAGTGTTGACCCTTCTTCTTCAGGACCTCTGCAATTCTCCCTGGCATGCTCTCAATCAACTTCTGGACCAAATCCTGACTGATAGCAGTCCATTCTTGCAGAATCAATGCTTTCATTTTGTCTGAATTTGTTGGTTTTTGTTTGTCCACCCGTCTCTTGATGATTGACCACAAGTTCTCAATGGGATTAAGATCTGGGGAGTTTCCAGGCCATGGACCCAAAATCTCTATGTTTTGTTCCCTGAGCCATTTAGTTATCACCTTTGCTTTATGGCAAGGTGCTCCATCATGCTGGAAAAGGCATTGTTGAGCACCAAACTGCTCTTGGACGGTTGGGAGAAGTTGCTCTTGGAGGACATTCTGGTACCATTCTTTATTCATGGCTGTGTTTTTAGGCAAGACTGTGAGAGAGCCGATTCCCTTAGCAGAGAAGCAACCCCACACATGAATGGTTTCAGGATGCTTTACAGTTGGCATGAGACAAGACTGGTGGTAGCGCTCACCTCTTCTTCTCCGAATAAGCTGTTTTCCAGATGTTCCAAACAATCGAAAAGGGGATTCATCAGAGAAAATGACTTTACCCCAGTCCTCAGCAGTCCACTCCCTGTACCTTTTGCAGAATATCAGTCTGTCCCTGATGTTTTTTCTGGAGAGAAGTGGCTTCTTTGCTGCCCTCCTTGAGACCAGGCCTTGCTCCAAGAGTCTCCGCCTCACAGTGCGTGCAGATGCACTCACACCTGCCTGCTGCCATTCCTCAGCAAGCTCTGCACTGCTGGTAGCCCGATCCCGCAGCTGAAACACTTTTAAGAGACGGTCCTGCCGCTTGCTGGTCTTTCTTGGGCGCCCTGGAGCCTTTTTGGCACCAATGGAACCTCTCTCCTTGAAGTTCTTGATGATGCGATAGATTGTTGACTGAGGTGCAATCTTTCTAGCTGCAATACTCTTCCCAGTTAGGCCATTTTTGTGCAGTGCAATGATGACTGCACATGTTTCTTTAGAGATAACCATGGTTAACAGAAGAGAAACAATGATGGCAAGCACCAGCCTCCTTTTAAAGTGTCCAGTGGTGTCATTCTTACTTAATCATGACAGATTGATCTCCAGCCCTGTCCTCATCAACACCCACACCTGTGTTAATGGAGCAATCACTGAAACGATGTTAGGTGGTCCTTTTAAGGCAGGGCTGCAATGATGTTGAAATGTGTTTTGGGGATAAAGTTCATTTTCTAGGCAAATATTGACTTTGCAAGTAATTGCTGTTAAGCTGATCACTCTTTATAACATTCTGGAGTATATGCAAATTGCCATTAGAAAAACTGAAGCAGTAGACTTTGTAAAAATTAATATTTGTATCATTCTCAAAACTTTTGGCCATGACTGTACAGGGGGCTGAATACTTTTGCACGTCACACTTTGCAGATTTTTATTTGATTAAAATTTTGAAAACCATGTATCATTTTCACAATTGTGTGCTACTTTGTGTTGGTTTTTCACTTAAGATCTCAATAAAATACATTTAAGTTTGTTGTTGTAAGGTGACAAAATGTGAAAAAAATCAAGGGGTATGAATACTTTTGCAAGTCACTGTAAAAACATAGATACAGTTAAATAATCAATACGGGCTTAAAGAGAGTCTGTCAGCAGGGACAATGGTATGAAACTAGATGCCTTTCTTATTCTGCATTGCAAATTAGCTGAAAAATGTTTTTGAGACATTTTTTCTCCTGTTGGGGCTTCCCTTTCTGCTCTAGGTAACTGTCCCTAACTGCGAACAAAGTGTGACAAAGTGGAAAATGTCACTCAAGCAATCGGGGGAGGAGCTGGGTGACAGTTAGGGGCAGTTATCTGCAGCAGAGTGAAGCCCTAGCAGGAGAAGAAACACCCCTAAAGCCCTTTTTAACTAATTTGCATAAGAAAAAAACCCTAATTTTCATGAATATAGAGCTGCAATGCAGTATAAGAAAGGCATCTTAGGAAAGTGCAGAAAAAACCCTACAAGGTACTGTCATTAGATTAATACTGATTTTCCTGCTGACAGACTCTCTTTAAAGTGCAGACTCTAATCTTTAATTTGAGGGTATTCACAGCTCAGTACTATGCAGCTGCCTCTTTTTCAAGAGATCAAATGTAATTGGACAATTATCTCAAAAGCTATTTAATGGGCTGCCTTGGTTATTCCCTTGTTAATCCATTATCAATTAAGCAGGTAAAAGGTCTGGAGTTGATTCGAAGTGTGGCATTTGTATCTGGAAGCTGCTACTGTGAACCCACAACATGCGGTCAAAGGAGGTCTCAATGGAAGTTAAACAGACCATCATTAGGTTGAAAAAAAAAATAAATCCATCAGAGAGATAGCAGAAATGTTAGGAGTGGCTAAATCAACAGTTTGGTACATTCTGGTAAAAGAGCGCACTGGTGAGCTTGGGAACTTAAAAAGGCCTGGACATCTATGGAACAGTGGTGGATGATCACAGAATCCTTTCCATGGTGAAAAAAAATCCCTTCTCAACAACCACCCAATTGAAGAACACTGTCCAGGAAGTAGGTGTATCAGTATGTAATTCTACCATAAATTGAAGACTTCATGAGAGTAAATAAAGAGGGTTCACCACAAGGTGCAAACCATAATTCAACCTCAAAAATAGAAAGGTCAGATTTTGGCAAAAAACATCTAAAAAAGCCAGCCCAGTTCTGGAACAGCATTGTTTAGGCAAATGAAACTAAACTCAAACTGTACCAGAATGATGGGAAGAAAAAAGTATGGAGAAGACTTGGAATGGCTCATGATCCAGAGAATATCACATCATCTGTAAAATATGGGGGAGGTAATGTGATGGCATAGGCATGCATGGTTTTCAATGGCACTGAGCCACTAGTGTTTATTGATAATGTGATATAAGACAAAAGCAGCCGGATGAGACTGAAGTGTATAGGGATTTACTTTCTGCTCAGATTCAACCAAATGCAGGAAGGTTGATTGAGCAGCGCTTCACAGTACAGGTGGAAGATAACCCAAAACATACTTACCTATATAAAGCAACCCAGGAGTTTCTTAAGGCAAAGAAGTGGAATATTCTAAAATTGTCAAGTCAATCACTGAATCTCAACTTGATTGATCATACCTTTGATTTGCTTAAACTTAAAGGGGTTGGCCACTTTCAGACCACTATTGAGAGACTAATGTTATTGTTTGTATAATAAAAAGTTACACAATTTTCCAATATACTTTCTGTATCAATTCCCCATGGTTTTCTAGATCTCTGCTTGGTGTTACTCATTCTGTTACTTCTAGTGGATAAAATTCTGACCATGGTCATGTGATATACAGTCCACAGTCATGTGATATACACACAGGTGCACAGCTCGTTACCAGGCAGATGTCTGATTAATGTGCTGTGACTATAATGAGCGGCACCTGTGTGTTCATCACATGACCATGAATTGTATATCACATGACCATGGTCAAAATTTCACCTACTAGAGGTAATCAGAAAAAATGACAGCAAACAGAGATCTAGAAAACTGTGAGAAATTGATACAGAAAGTATATTGGAAATTGGAAAACTTTTTATTATACAAACAATAACTTTTGTCTCTCAATAGTGGTCTGAAAGTAGCCAAACCCTGTAAGGCAGAAAGACCCACAAACAAGGAACAGCTGAAAACAGCTGCAGTAAAGGCCTGGCAAAGTATCACAAAGAAGGAAACTCAACATTTGTTGATGTCCATGAGTTCTAGACTTCATTGCCTTCATAGGATTCTCTGCAAAGTATTAAAAATGAACCTTTTAAATTAATGTTTTGCTGCCTAATGTGCTATTTAGACTCTGTACAGTCAGGTGCATAGTGTCAGACAGGAGCAGGCAAAGGGTGTGATTCTGAGCCCTGACTAGAGATGGGCAAATCTCTCAATATTCTTTTCAAGTTCAGGTGGCTTGGGTCCCTGATACTTTTTGTGTTGAACAAGTTTGGTACGAACCACAGCTTCAATTGGCTAATAACATAATATAGAACACTCTCAGGGCTACTAGAAACCTATCTATCTAATTTCCTGCTCTCTAAGGTAAACACAGCCAAAGTTATGTCAAAGCGAAAAGTGACATAATTATACTCTGGGGTCCGAAGAGATTGAGGCTCAAGGCAGGTGTAAAAAAAAATGTTTTTAAAATTCATACCACCATTACCTGTTTGGGCCTCCTTGCGGTGTCTGGTGCTCTTCTAGTGATGTCCGATATTCTTCTGTGATGTCATTAGCCAGGGTTCACCGCTAAGGCCTGTGATTGGGCCACCAGCAGTCACATGGGCATGCTGAGCATCATGACATTGCATTTAGCGCTCTTCTGAGACGTCACACACCCCGAGGAGGAACAAACAGATAGCCATGTGCCGTGAGGAGGCCCTGAAAGAAGTGAGAGAAGATGAGTATAAATGTTTTTTTTTATTTTTTACACCTTCCTTGGGCCTACTCCTACTATACCCTTGGGTTTTATTAGACCCCAGAGTATAATAATTTCACAAGGTATAATAATTTCATGAGGTTGATGCTCTAGTAGATTCAAAGATCTCACACGTATGGATATCAGAAGTCTACCATTTCATTGCATAAATTGCTTTCTTCATTCACACCCACTGCTCATTTCACCTATATGGGAGTTGCAGAAACAGCATAGAACAGTGATCTACATTCTGTGTGAATTATGGAACCAGCATTGCTCCAATCTGTCATAGAACCAGAACAACAGACAACCACACAGCTTGTCCTTTATACCTTATACCAGGACCAAAACCAATTAACTGAACGAAAAGACGACAGCACATACCCTTCATTATTTACACAGACACAGGCATGTAGGGCGTCCATGCCTGTTACTGCAGCTCAGTTCCATAAAAGTGAACTGCAACATGTGTATGTACTAAGCTGACCTATATAAATAATACTCTGTGCCCTTCATTCAGCAGATCAGTGGTGATCCCCCACCAAGGAAAACCACCCTGTACATTGCTCTACAATTTGTCACAGGTACAGATTATGGACACAGAAACTTTACTGGCAACTTCTCCAGGACTTCTGTCATATTTCTTGCACATTCAAGTAAAATCTTGCAATGTGGTTGGGGGTCTCAATCCTTAACCATGAATTTCCTTGATGGGTAAAGTTAAACATAACTTTGTTATATAAAGTCAGCTTAGTTTAAGACTTTCCATGACATCTGTAAATTCTTGTGACACATCCAGCCAGGTATCACAGCAGAGAAAGGTGTCCTGACTCTCAAACTGGAAATCACACTTTACTGAGTATAAAATATGATATATTTTTAGAATGTTTTAATTCATAGCTGCAGAATATGAAGATCAGGAAAACACACACAGGCATTTACAGCTATGCGCAGTCAAAGGGTTATTCAGAGTCTGTTAGTACAGATGGGATGGCACAATGCCCAAGCATGTGAAAATGTGTCAGCTCCCGTGGTTAATAACTCAACAGCTCCTCATCAGAGAGCTGGCTCTAAATGCAGAATGAGTGATGGGACAGGTACCATGGCTGGTAAGATCAGATGAAGATTTTTATCTCCAGCTTCCACACATTGTACTGCCCATTGACGTGTTACAGGCTGATGGCCCTTACCTTGAAACAGGAAGCCATTGACTTATCCCCTGCAGGTTAACTCTAGTCATGCCATAGTCTTCCACAATCTATTGCTGTGTTGACAGCTGCTATATCTATCACAATAAATAGGCTCTTCCTATCTATTTCTATATCAAAAAGTATTCTATTACTACTTGGTAGTAAATGTAGGGGTTTTGTTTTCTGAACAGACTAGGGGTTTTTCCAAGCCCTAAGATGTTGATGACCTATCTTTAGGATAGGTCATCAATATTAAATCGGTGGCGTTCCAACACTGACACCCCCACAGACCAGCTGTTTGAAAAAACTACAGCGCATGGACGAGTCCTGTGGCCTCTGTCCTACTACTTACCATGCACAACACCATACATTGCACATCAGCTGTGCTTGGATTCATAGCTCAGACCCCTTCACCGAATTGCAAACAGGCTATATGAGTGATTGTAACATCACAAGGCCTGTGGAGTGCCTCTGCTGCTTTAGTCAGCTGATCAGGGCTCCCGGGAGTCATATCCCCTCTTATCAAGGGATAAAACATTTTAGACTTATAAAATCCCTTTAAGGGTGTCCTAAACTACCAATATCAGTTCTAAACGCAAAAAGAAAATGTTTTCTATGCCACTGACAGCCCCTACAACAGCTTATACAGATGTGTCCTTCCTCACCTGTCCTCTTGGATGGACATGTCCAGATACGTGCATTAAACATCTTCTCTAAAAGCTGAACTCCTGAACAGCCGAAGTGCTACTGCACCAAACTCACAGCTTTATGTCAGTACAGTACAGTAGAGCTCTGGCCGATTGGGAGATTACGGCATCATTACTAACTATGATATAGTCAGTTCCAGTCGAACAGCCATGGGCAGTCCAGGAAATGTGGCTGGAACACAATCATGTTTCTAAGCAGTGTGAATACAACCTAAGTTAACACAAATAGCATGTTGTGATATTGTGTTAGTGTGAACCGAGAGCAAGGCAGGTGGTTTGGACTCCGCAACCAGAAATGAACGCACACGCGGTAGTTCAAGAAAAAAATATATATTTACTATAAGTTGATAAAGGCTAGTTAAAGGTAAAATGACAGGGCTAAAGACAAGCAAAATATACAATATAGCATGAACAATTTCAAGGCAAATTCTGCAATGGTTTCTACTTTTACTCTGTCCACTTCTGCAGTATGGACACTGAATGAACAATATACTCAAAACTATCCCTAACTGACCCTGACTTCACATTTGGGTGCACCCCCTTTTCCCCAGTGGTCCAGGTGGACCGCTTACAGTCCGTAGAAGCGCGCGGTGGGGCCCAAAGTCGGTCCTTTCTTTTATAGTGAAGCGTCCTCTCCTCACGGTTATCAGGATCTTGGGAGAAATGAAGTCCTCTTTAACAGACAGGGAAACCAACTGAATGCAATGTAATCCAACAGCAGATTCCACTCAGCACACTGACAGTCCTGCCGAATCCATACACTGAGCTGGGATGTAAAGCGGGATTTAGCAGGTGCCGTCCAGTACATCAACAGCACTGCGAGTCTCTATCTGTGGTATCCATATACACAGTCACAATGTCAGTCTCACTGATCAGCCACTGAGCACAGTTCCTTTCACGTGGACTCACTAGTCCTGTTGTCTCTTTACACTCTGTTTGTCTCTGGACCAAGATACAGCTTAGCTGTACAGAAAAATCTCCACACCAGTTCAATACAACACTTGCCAAGATGGCTGCTGCTCTCTGTCTCGTCACTTCCTGCTTCTCTGCTCACACTCTGTCTGCAGAACAGGCAGGCTGACATAAAAGGGGGGGGGGTCTCACTCCAGCATCATGTCACAATTACAATGGCTGCTGTCTTAAAGGAACAGAATCACAGAAATACATTCAACATTAACAGTTTATACAGACAAATGAAGCTTAAGACAACATTGGCTGTCTCTTACATATTCCCCCCCACTTTAAGATTGGCAGTCCCTGCCTATGACTGTATATCCAGAGGGTTGTACTTTTATGCACAGGGTGGTAGTATACCGATGTATGGCAGGCCAAACAAACTCATCCTGCGCATACCGAACAGGGGGAATACCAGCATTTGGCCTAGTGGTCCGTCTGAGGACCGGTGGTATATTATGGGGTGCTGCAGCTATGGGCTGAGAAGGACCAGCGGATTCCGCACCAGAGGGGGCACAGGCCGGAGATACAGTAGTCACAGGTGGAACATCCCCAGGAGCAGGGATCGGCCAACAATCATCCTCCTCGTCGGAGGCCCATTCCGCACCTCCATTCTCTGACTGTGGGAGCTCATTCACATTGGCAGGCCCATCGTGATTTGTCCCTTCAGAATGACACAGGCGCAACATATTTCGGTGAAGTACTCGAACACAATCAGTTCCTTCTTTCTGGACCTGGTACACTGGCCCATTCGCATACTTGCGGCCAACAACACGATACGGCAAAGCCTCCCATCTGCTTTCCAATTTCCCTTGGGGTTTCTTGACACGAACTAGCACCAGGTCGCCTGGTTGCAATGGTGCTTCTTGCACTGGGGTCTTATCAGGATGGGGATGTTCTTGCAGGCGCTGCCGCACCAATCGATGGATCGTCTCAAGTCTCTGCCGATGCGCCCGCACCCAAGAGGTTGGATCCCTCGGAGGGAACCCATCCACATCATTCAACTGTAATTCTCCTATACTTCGCCCAGACCGCCCAAAGAGAAGTGTATAAGGAGAGTACCCCGTTGTAGAATGGACCTGATTGTTATAGGCCCACACCATTTCAGACAAGAACTGAGGCCACTGTAACTTCTTGTCTTCCTCCAGAGTCCGCAGCATCTGTAGCAGAGTTCTGTTGAATCTTTCACAGGCCCCATTTCCCTGAGGGTGGTATGGAGTCGTGTGCGACTTCTTTATCCCGTAGATACGTTGAACTTCTTTCATTACGTGTCCCTCAAAGCAGGCGCCCTGGTCGGAGTGGATGCGTTGGGGGCACCCATATACTCGAATGAAATCCTGGCACAGAGCACGAGCTGCTGACTCAGCTGTCTGGTCCTTGGTGGCGGTTACCACCGCAAATTTGGTGAAGTGATCCACCATTACGAGGCAATACTGGTGTCCGCTATTGGATGGGCCCACCATTAGATAGTCTATCATGACGATTTCTAAAGGTTCCTGGGTCACGATGGTTTGCAGGGGAGCTCTCTGTTCTATTGCCTTATGGATCTCACAAGTTCGACAGCTGCGGCATACTTCTTCGACCATTTGACGAAGACCAGGGCAGTAAATCAGTCGCTGTAACCAACGAAAGGTCTTCTCATGACCAAAATGTCCATTCTTATTATGAGCCTCAACTGCCAAGGAGCGAGCCAGTTCACTAGGCACCACAATTTGGTATCGAATGTCGATCTCAGAAGGTAAATAGACCTTTCGGCATAGCACTCCATTTTTCATCTCCAACTTTTCCCACTGACTCAGAACAGATAATATCTCACGTGTCAGTCGTTCTCTTTCCTCTCTACAGGGCTTCTGGCCTTTCTCAACACACTTGATCATCTGCGCCAGCCCCTCATGGGTCTGTTGTATCTGTGCCCATTCCTGTCGTGAGGGACCAAAGAAAGGAGCCATTTCAGTCCCCTCCATCTCAAACTGATTAGTGGCGGTCAAGGCCTGTGAAAATCTGCTGAAATCGGGCACCTCCACATGCTCCAACTCATGATCCATGTCTTCTGTGGGGGTCTGGGCAGTTACCCTAGAAAGTCCGTCAGCATTCTGGTTCTCTGTCTTGGACCGATACTTAATGCGGTAATTGAATGTAGACATTCGGGCTATCCACCTCTGCTCTAACGCCCCGAGCTTGGCATTTTCCAGGTGAGCTAGTGGGTTGTTGTCAGTCAGTACTAAAACTTCAGCACCGGTCAAATATTCAGAGAATTTCTCGGTCATGGCCCATACCAGTGCCAACAGCTCCAATTTAAATGAACTATAATTCTCGGGGTTTCTTTCAGAATCTCTCAAAGACCGGCTGCCGTACGCTATGACCCTCTCCTGGCCATCCTGAAGCTGGGAAAGCACTGCTCCAAGACCATACAGGCTTGCATCTGTATATAGTTGGAACGGCAAGTGGTAATCAGCATATGCCAAAATTGGGGCTGTTGTCAGTGCATCCTTCAATGCCTGGAAGGCTTGTTCCTGTTCAGGTCCCCACTTCACGGACCGGTTCTTTGGACCACAGGATGTGCCTCGTAGGAGAGCATTAAGTGGTGCTGCTACCTTGGCGAAATCCTTAATAAACCGTCGATAGTAACCGGCTACTCCAAGGAACGCCCTCACTTCTCGCAGGGTAGTCGGTATCGGCCAATCTTGAACAGCCGCTATCTTGTCTCTTGATGGTCTCACCCCTTCTCCTGATACGCGGTGACCCAAGTAATCAATTTCAGATTGGAACAACCGACATTTACTGGGTTTCAATTTGAGCCCATGTTCCCGCAATCTTCGAAATACTTGCCCCAACTGGTGGAGATGGTCTTCAAAGGTCGCAGAATACACTATAATGTCATCCAAGTAGATGAGAGTGAACTCAAAGTTGAAGTCACCGAGACATTTCTCCATCAACCGCTGAAACGTTCCGGGTGCATTTGTCAACCCGAAGGGCATCCGGTTAAATTCGTATAGTCCCATGGGCAAGATGAATGCCGTCTTCTCCTTGTCTTTTGTGGCCATCAGCACCTGCCAATACCCACTAGCCAGATCTAGTGAGGAGAAGTACCGGGCTCTCCCTAGCGCTGAGAGGGACTCCTCAATCCGTGGCAAGGGGTAGGAATCTCGTACGGTGCAAGCGTTTAACTTCCGATAGTCTACGCAAAATCGGATGGACCCATCTTTTTTTCTTACTAACACCACAGGAGCCGCCCAGGGACTCTGGCTTTCTTGGATGATCCCACCCTGTAGCATCTTAGCTAACAGTTCTTTCACTTCCTGATACAACTGTGGAGGAATTTGTCGGTAGCGCTCTCTAATTGGAGGGGTGTCTCCTGTGGGAATCTCATGGTAGATCCCTGTGGTACATCCAAAATCTTCAGCATACCGTGCAAAGGTGGCTTGGTTCTCCCACAACAGCTCATCTACCTTCTGCACCCATTCCAGAGAACATGAACTTACATCCATCTTCATCTGTTCTCGAATTGCACAGCCATTCCATTCAGAGGTGGGTTCCTCATCTTCTCCCATGGACACAGTTACGGTCCACTCATCCCTTTCAGTCGGCTTCAGCTGCATTGGAGTTACTTTCCTTACTTCCTCCGGAGTCACATAGATGTTAGCCAGCAGCCTCCCTGGGGTCAGGTCCACACTCTGGTCCTGAGTGTTTACACATCGAAGTGGTACTCTTCCATTGCGAACTATTGCCAAGGAACGGGCCACTAGCGGATCAACACCTCCTTCGGCTGCCTGCAGTGGTTCTACCAACACAGCTATGCCCTCTAGTTTCCGACAGGTGCCTACGGGCATGGACACTATTGTCTCCCGACTGGGTGGCAGTGTAACTTTTGTATGCAAAGGAACTGAAATTCGAGCCAGAGGACGCTGTGCATCTGAACTTTTCTGTAAGCCACATGTCCGGATCAGCCGCTGGAAAGCTGTTTGAGTAGGCCGATGGGTGGTGGTTTCTTTCCAATAACCGTGACCTTTCTTTTCAAAGAGGATCTGATCTAATTCTTTTAACACATTCATCCCCAAAATGACAGGGACCTTTACTTCATGTGACTCCTGTACCACCACAATGCCTTTCCTACCTAGATCTTGGCCACATACCCGGACATTCATCCACGCCACTCCCACGACCGGAACTGGTAACTGGTTAGCTGCGACCACTCGTACGAATGTATGGGGATCATATTTCACATGTTGCCGGAAGTACCGTTCATAACAGTCTCTACTCAAGGTCGTTACTTGGGAACCCGTGTCAATCATCCCGGTAACCGGAATACCCTCCATTTCCACCTGTATGACAGGACTTGCAGCGATCAGGTCATCATCAGGGCATTCTCCCCACATAGTCTCCTTGTCAGTCTCCCCCACTACACGCCCTTCAGCAGCAGGGGACTTCAGTTTAACGGCGGTCTCTCATAAGTTTGTCGCTGCTCTGGACATCTAGCAGCAACGTGGCCCATCCGTCCACACTCCCAGCAGCGTATCCCCCGTCGTTCTGGCCATCTGTTTGGGCCCCTTCGGTAAGCCCCTTCGATTTCTCCTGAGCACTGCACTAAATGATTTGGACCCCTTCGGTAGGTCCTATCCTCACCCCTCCAGCGGGGTGGTGGGTGATTCTGACTTGCTGGGTGTGGATGGCTCACCCTTTCATCTCCAGTCTTCTGGAAGTCTGCAATTTTCATAGACTGCTCATCACAACGAGTGTGCAAGTGTTCCATTTGTTCTTGCAGTTTCTGCATTACTGTGAGAATTTCTTTAACCGTCCCTTTTTCTACTGTCTCTGAGCCAGAACTAGCCCCCTGTGACAAAGTAACTCCAACTGCGGTCTGCGGCCTCGGGACCATACTATTGGCACGGGAGATGGCCTCTACCTGTACATCATGGAATTTAGCATCAGTCTCTCGTCGTATAAAATCCTGCATAGTCACAGTTAAACTGCCGTCACGTATCCCCAGGACAAACTGGTCACGGAGAGTCCGATCAGGGTTACAGAAGGCTGGCGAGCCCCCTCTTTCCTTCCTTTGAATATCTCGGAGCAGTTCTTGTAGGGCATTTGCATATTGGGGAAGGCTTTCATTCTCCTGTTGTACCCTCTGGAAGAACCGAGCCTGCAGAGACCCCAGCAATGCAGTTTCTCCATAGATGGTTTCTAGAATCTGGACTACTTGCTCAAATGTCTGCCTTTGTTCAAATGGCCTCAGTATCACCGTGGTCTTAGCATCCCCTTGTAATGTCAATATTGCTAGCTCTACTAGTACTTCTGGTGCGGTCTGGTACATTCGCTGTATCATTCGTATCTGTTCCACCCACATACTCACTGACATATTATTGCCATCAAATTTAGCTAACTGACTCATTATAGCCCCTGCTGGCATTCTTCCTCCAGCACCATTCTCCCGAACGGGTGCGTCACCGTCCATTCTGGTAAGCGGATCCTGCCGACTACGCCAATTTGTGAACCGAGAGCAAGGCAGGTGGTTTGGACTCCGCAACCAGAAATGAACGCACACGCGGTAGTTCAAGAAAAAAATATATATTTACTATAAGTTGATAAAGGCTAGTTAAAGGTAAAATGACAGGGCTAAAGACAAGCAAAATATACAATATAGCATGAACAATTTCAAGGCAAATTCTGCAATGGTTTCTACTTTTACTCTGTCCACTTCTGCAGTATGGACACTGAATGAACAATATACTCAAAACTATCCCTAACTGACCCTGACTTCACATTTGGGTGCACCCCCTTTTCCCCAGTGGTCCAGGTGGACCGCTTACAGTCCGTAGAAGCGCGCGGTGGGGCCCAAAGTCGGTCCTTTCTTTTATAGTGAAGCGTCCTCTCCTCACGGTTATCAGGATCTTGGGAGAAATGAAGTCCTCTTTAACAGACAGGGAAACCAACTGAATGCAATGTAATCCAACAGCAGATTCCACTCAGCACACTGACAGTCCTGCCGAATCCATACACTGAGCTGGGATGTAAAGCGGGATTTAGCAGGTGCCGTCCAGTACATCAACAGCACTGCGAGTCTCTATCTGTGGTATCCATATACACAGTCACAATGTCAGTCTCACTGATCAGCCACTGAGCACAGTTCCTTTCACGTGGACTCACTAGTCCTGTTGTCTCTTTACACTCTGTTTGTCTCTGGACCAAGATACAGCTTAGCTGTACAGAAAAATCTCCACACCAGTTCAATACAACATAGACACCTGTCTTCTCTCTTGCCAAGATG